>WWET01000495.1:187019-217070 GCA_011038615.1 Limnodynastes dumerilii
GGGTGGAATTCTTACTGTATAAAGTTTGGTATGAGCGTGTTATATAGACACCTAGGTATTTAATTTTGTCCCGCTGCCAGCTGAAGGAATATTTACTCTTTAAAAGGGTGACTGTAGGGAGTGGAATGTGGACCGGGAGTGCTTCTGTTTTTGTAACGTTCACCTTATAGCCCAACAGGGAGCCATAAATAGATAGAATAGAATGCAATGCAGGTAGGGATGTGTGTGGGGAGGACAGGGTCAGGAGGACATCATCTGCAAATAATGAGATCTTATATTCGTCACCCCCCCCCACCCACACTCCCGTCACATCTTGAGATCCTAGGATCCTTGCTGCCAATGGCTCGATCACCAAAGCAAAGAACAAAGGAGACAAGGGGTAGCCCTGTCTGGTCCCATTGGTGATGGCCATAGAATCAGAAATAACCCCATTCACCAATATTCTTGCTGTGGGCAAAGAATACAAGGCCTGGATCCTTGTAAGGAAGTCCCCATCAAAACCAAGGTGCTGCAGAGTAACGAGCATGAAGGGCTAACTAATACGGTGGAACGCCTTCTCTGCATCGAGGGATAGTAGTAGAGTCGGGGACCGCTGCTCATTGACCGAGTGAAGGAGACTAATAATCTGACGGGTACTGTCCCTAGCTTGTCTGCCGGGAATAAAACCGACCTGGTCTGCATGTATCAGGGAGGGAGGGAAGGACTCTGTTCAACCGATTTGCCAAAATTTTAGCATATAACTTAATATCAACATTTAGAAGGGAGATCGTCGATAATGTGCACAGTTGGAGGGGTCCTTCCCTTCCTTTGAAATGACTATGATTTTGGCCGCTAGGGCCTCTTTAGAAAAAGTAACCCCTTTTAAAATTTCGTTGAAGAGGGACGTTAAATGGGGCGCTAATACAGGGGCAAAGGCTTTATAGTAGGCGGCTGTAAAACTGTCAGGACGATTTTGTTTGTTTCATAGCCTCTAGAACCTCATCCAGCGAGAACGGTACACTAAGTGAGGAGGAGGCAGCTGGGCGTAGTGTTGGAAGTGTTGGAAGGTCGCATGCTGTTAAGAAATTTTGAATGTCTTCTGAGCTAGGGGGTGGGGTGAGATCATGACAGGATCTATTGTAGAGCTTAGAGTAGAAGGTGAGAAATTTGGCTGTTATATTTCGGGGGTTCCTAATTACTGATCCACTGTTATCTTTAAGAGAAAGTACATTACTCTGTGTTGGTTTGGTCCGAAGTCGGGCCGCCAGTAGCCTATTAGCCTTATCCCCCTTCTCGTAGTAGGTATGTTGTAACCATTTTAGGGAGTTTTCAACTTGTTGGGCTAGGAGCATGTTTAGTTCACCCCTCACTGCTAGTACTCACTTAAAATCTTCTTCTGACCCTGAAGTTTTGTGTAGTCTGTCAAGTGTGGTCAATTGAGCAGTCAGGTCTTTTATTTTTTGTGTTTTAGCTCTTTTAACTCGATACGCAAACTCAATTAAGCTGCCTCTTATCACGGCTTTGTCGGCATCCCATACCAGCATAGGAGGGGAGCTAGGTTAATTAATAGAAAAGTAAGATTCTATGTCTTGGCGGAGCTCGGATTTTAGATGGGGGTCTAACAGCTGTCTCTCATTTAGGCGCCATGAGAAGGGATGAGTGGGGGACCACGGGACACTTATTTCATGGTCTGACCAGGTGCGTGGGAGGATGCTGGCATTAGTTAAGTGTTGGGAAAGTTCAATACTCGTAAGGATTAAATCTATTCTAGTATAGACCCGATGAACTGTGGAATAATAAGTGTAGTCCCAGCCAGTGGGATTAGCCATGAGCCAAGAGTCAAACAGTAAGTGCTGAGATAAAAAATGTTGGAGAGCTTTAGAGGTGCGTAGGGTTTGGGCTTGTGAGGGGGTTGGTGAAGGGGCTGATCTGTCCAGGTCGCAATCCAGGACCGCATTAAAATCGCCTGCCACAACTACACTACCCTTACTGTGGAGGGAGAGGGAGTTTGCGAAAGGCTTGAAAAACGCATTGCAAAAGATTTGAAAAATGCAGACTGTTTTTGGTTCGGCGCATATATACTGGCGAAGGTGTAGGAGATATTATCTAATTCACCATCCAGTATCAGGAACCTGCCATCTGGGTCAGCATAAGTGAGGGAGGGAATGAATTGAACGCGTCTGGAGAAAAGGATGGCTACTCCCTTAGATTTATGTTCTGCATCACAAGCATGGAAGGATAAAGGGTAAAGTTTAGAGCGGAGTTCCGGGTGACGGGTTCGTACGAAATGTTTCTCTTGGAGGAACACCACATCCCAGTCTAGGCGTTTCAGTGTGTGGAATAGGGAAGAGAGTTTCTGAGGGCAGTTCAGACCTTTGGTATTAAGTGAGACTATTTTAATGGTCATGGTGGGGGGAAGGTGTGAGTGCTACCGTGACGGGCCTTAAGTGACATAGTTCGTGGTTGACATGGAGGTTTAACTGATCTCGGGGGGGGGGGAAATGGGATGTTTGGGCTGAAGGGCAGTATACAATTCCTGAAGTGGGCTCCAACGGCGAAAGTGTGGCTAGTGGCACACTAAGTCGGGGTTATCTCATGTTCGCTAGTCAAGATTTCTCTGAGGAGGGACGTTTATATGAAACCTTGCTCCAGAGGTTGCGGGAGGGATGTTATAGAGCCGTGGGAGGCCAAGCTTGATCTGGAGTAGTAGCGGATATGTTTTGCGGAATTGGGACATTGAGCTGGGAAAGCATTGTTTTGGCCTCCTCAGGTGTTTTGGCTGATAACATTCTCTCGCCTGTGCGGACCTGAAGGGAGAAAGGGAAGCCCCATCTATATTTGACATTGCTGTTCCACAGGGCTTGTGTGAATTCTTTCATATCTCTCCGTTTGATGAGGGTCGAGGGGGCAAGATCCTGGAAAATTTGTAACTCCACCCCTTCAAACGTGATGGAGGTTTGAGAGCAAGCTGCCATAGACACTTGTTCTTTAGCCTTGTAGAAATGAAGCCTTATGATGATATCTCGGGGAGGGTTGGTGTCCTGAGAGCGGGGGCGGAGTGCTCGATGTGATGCGATCCATGATAAGCATGTCATCAGGTATAGACGGGGCTAGGTGTCGGAAGAGTCGAAGAAGGAAGTCATCCAGTTGGGGGCCCTCATAGGACTCAGGGATATTGCGGATTCTGAGATTATTACACCTATTGCGATTCTCCGCATCCTCCTGTTTATCTGCTAATAATAAAATGTCACTACGGAGTTGGGCCAGCTCTTGCCCCCTGTGTCTTGTGCACAAAGTAGGCTGTCCTGGGACTTTTCCAAGGAATTCACACGGGAACCGATATCTGTGATTTCTTTGTGGAGGTCATCCATAGCCTTATTCACTTAGTCTGTAATGGTTTGCTTGAAGCTCTTCATTTCTGCGAGAATGGCTGTGATGTCGGCTTTTGTGGAGGGGGCTGCGGGATCTTCCATATCAGAGTCGTCCTCAGGAAGGCTTCGTGTTGGGGAGGGTGGAGGCATACTAGCCGAGGAACTAGGCTTTCTAACAAAATGGAGTAAGCCTTGGGTGCTGTGACATTTGCTGTAGTGCGGCATTGCCAGAGCCCCCCCAGGCCTGGTTTATGTTAGGAAGGGGTTGCCGGGCTTATACGCCAGGGTGGGTCCCCCTTTGGTCACCGGGGAGAGGCTCTCACATTGCAATAATAAGAGCACAGGGGAAGTGAAAGGGGGAGAAGGGTATGGGCTCTGTCTTATGTCAGCACCACTTCAAGGCATAGTGTACCAGACGCAGATAACAGAGTAGGAAGGATAGCTGCAGCTCAGGGGGGTGGGGGGCAATAAGCTGCAGCAGGGTTTGATGGAATCACAGGTGGACAAGCAGAGTTGCACACTAGGCTTGCAGAAGTGGCTGCTGGTCAGGATCTGTAGTAACACCTATAAGAGGGGGGTAGAGGTGATGGGATCAAACTTCCAAGCGGCCGCCCGACTGTGGAGAGAGGGGCTCCCAGAGATTGCTGGCAGCACGACTTAGCAGCAGAGAGGGGCTTTTACAGGGCAGACCCAGCAGAATCCACCAACACCTATAGCATCAGGGGTGCCTCCTGATCGCAGCAGACAGCTGGGCTAGTGAGGAATGAGATGGAGAGGGGACAGCGTGTCTCTGTGACCGCAGTAGTGGGAGGCGGCAGGCGATGAGTGGACTACCCCTCCTCCTCGGCGAGCCAGCTTACCGCAGGAGTCCTGGCGCGGCAAGGGATCACAGGCCCAACTCGCAAGATGGCGGTCAGCAACAATAGTCCCAGAACCTCCAGGAGCAGGTCCCGGCGGCATCTGGATCTCTGTCCCGACGATCTCCGGCAGCAGCAGCAGAGCTACCCCTCCTCTCCAGCGAATCGGCCCTCAGCAAGAGTCCTGGTGTGGCAGGGGATCACAAGCCCCACTCACAAGATGACGACTGGCACCGATAGACATGTGGTCCCGGCGGCGTCCAGATCCCTGTCCCAATAAACTTCGGCAGCAGCAGGGAGAGCTGAGAGGGAGGCAGCGAATAAGGTAAGGAACGGTCCTCACCCAGGGAGCACCACTGGGATCCGTGGAGCCAGTAAGCCAGGAGGCCCAGCCGGGCTTAAGCAGGATAGGCTCGGTGTCCCTGGGGAGCTCCGGACCGCCGCTATAGTGTTATGTGGGGGTCCCGGTCTGGGCTCTAGGAGGTCAGAGGTCCGTCTGGAATATATATATTGAGGTATATCCCCCTAAAAAGTAGAGTTTGATGATATAAGCTGGGGAGCATGTCCACTCAGCTCCGCAGCCAGACCACGCCCCTCCCTATGTGTTTTAAGTATATAAGGGTCCACAATGTGTTTTAAGTAAATAAAGGGGCACTATGTATTTTAAGTATATAATGGGCCATTATGTGTTTTAAGTAAATAACCGGGCACTATGTGTTTTAAGTATAAACTGGGGCACTTTGTGATTTAAGTATATAATGAGGCACTATGTCAATATGTATGCAACAGACACTATGTGATTTGTGACAGGGACGGGGCACATATGTGGCAGTAAGCCATTAACACTTGGCATGCTGCCACTTATGGTACTAAAAGGCACAGCATGACCCACAATACATGGGCATGCTGTGCCTTATAGTACAAGCACTGTGTCCTATAGTACTATGTGCAGGGGCATGCTAGGGGTTAATAGCATGCCGCGTTATGTATTTTTTGTTTGAAACTGTATTATTTAACATTTTTTTGTTATAATGGATTTCTAACATTATCATGAGTTTTTTTTCTAAGTGATTGTCAATTTGAACAAAATCGACCTCACACCCACCTCTGATTAGTCACCCAAGTTTTTGCCTTTTACAAATCTCTGTATAGGAAATACAGCAAGTTGTATGTTCTGCCTTTTCTAAATCGACATGGCGATTGTAAAAACTGAGATTTTGAGGAGGCAGCATTTTGGGCAATTTTATGCCAAGTTCCCTTTAGTAAATCCAGTGATCCCAAAATCCCAAAAAACAGCAATTAAAAAAAAATGCAGCCTAGTAAATCCGACCCTTTAAGTTTTATTGGTTACACTTGTACCGTGAACACCTGTTTTTGTTTCTTGGCCATATGTTGTTAAATTCCATTCCCAGGAATATAACAACAACCAAAGTGATATGCTGTTTTAAATCTGCAATCTGGGTGCTAATTACTCCTAGGAGAGTTAATTGTTCATTTGTATATGTGAACATTGTAAAATGTTGTTGTTAGTGTAATAATTTGGATTTGTTTTGTTACACTTATAAAATAATATACTATATGCAGTTGGAGGAAACGACATTTATCGAGATTAAATCGTTTCAGCTGAACAGTGCTACAAGCCTTCCAGGTGTCTTATGTTGAGAATCAAATTCTCTCCTAAGTGGAGTTGTGAGGAGTGATGAGCACATTCACATCAGTTGAAATACGAGCTGTAATTTGATAAAAACAATTAGCATGTAAATGTACACCGCTCTTTTATTGCAATTTTATCTTTAATGAGGTTCTTCAGGGAGGATGATCAAAAGGTCAAGATTTTTGGAACTTACAGTTGAAAAATACTTTTTTCTAACCTGAACTCCTAAGTTGGCATATACATTTGTTGTTTTTAAATGTGAATTGAATCAGAAAATGATTTTTTTTCTATATATTTATTTTTTCTATTGTATTATCTTTTGAAGCATTAATATTGAAGTCTACATCCGAAAAAAGGGATTCCCTGCCATCATGTAGTAAAATTACGTTTACAGTCTTGTCTCATTTGCTGCGGAAAGATGGGCATGATCCACAATTTTATAGCAACGGAAGCCTTTTGAGAATGTTCCCTTATCTAGAGTTCAGGCATTAGAAACGCTGGAGAGGACATACGGAAAAAAGTGCGCAAACAAATGAGTATAGGCAGATAGGTTAAGATGTATAATGAAGCAAGGTTGCATATTTCAAAGTATCCCTTATAATTTTTTTTATTTAATTATAATAAAGAACTGTTTTTTTTATTATAATAAAGAACTGAAAAATGTAATATATTTTTAAGCAAAAAAAAAACCTCTCAAAAATAAATATCTTTATTACAAAAGAAAAAAAGTCTGATAAAAATGTGTTACAATAAACCAGGGTTGCCGACTCTTCCAAAATATCCGGGAGACTCCCGAAATTTGGGCAGTTCTCCCGGTATACCGGGAGAGCCGGCAAAGCTCCTGCAAGCCCCACTAGCCATCAATTACTCCTGTAATCCCTACGTTTACTAGGGATGTGCGGGGCTTGATGACGTCATCAAACCCCGTCCATCCCCTTAAACGCTAGAGAGTACAGGAGTGATTGACAGGGGCGGGGCTTAATGACACAATTTGCATAAATCGTGTCATTAATCCCCGCCCCTTGCAGAAATCTATGGTTCTCCCGGAGGGAAACTGTAAAAAGTCGGCAACTTTGCAATACACCTCTATTCAGGTTGAAAATAGCATAGCGTAGTTTACGCAGTGTGTGTTTTAAAATTTGTTTTATTCTTAAATGTAAGAGTTTAATATTTGTTATGGTGTTATAACTAAGAGTAGGGACATTTAATGAATTAAAATCTCCTGCATCTTACACTTGCACCAGCACTGATCTGGTGAGGGATTTTAAGGGGAAGTTCAGGAAAACCAGGCTGCTACTGTGCTCAAATCGGGCCTGATCCAGACCTACACATGAGAGCGGAGCGTATTACCGCTTCAGCGTAAAAACTTTCACTCCCATGACACTCCCCTTACTTTTCCCGGCGTCAGTGCGAATTTTCGTAGCGACACGCTGATCGTACCGGCCTATGCTAGCCCATACTGTATAATTTAAATGGCTCCCCCGCCTACATTCTCTAACTCCAGCGTCCGTACTAACTTCGTAATATAAACACGCCCCGTCGTCAGAAAATATGCAAAGAATACGGACGCCTGAATCGCCGCTACGAAAAGGTCTTTGATACGACTGGAAGTTGTCACTCTGCACATGCACAGTGCGTTTTTTTCTGCCGACTTTACTCTTACGACCAGCGTACGATTGCTTGCGAGCGTAGGTCTGGATCAAGCCCATCATCACTAAAGCACCCTCTTTCGCATTTATATATAGTGGAACACCCAGCTGCACTATCACAGACCACTGGAAACAGACATTGGTGGATCAGCAACTTTGCATATGCTTTTTTGCTACTGTTCCTGCACAAAAAAAAAGACAATGGTATAAGTGTAGTTCTGGATCAGGTCCAATGTTCTCTGCAAGCGCTGCAGACAATTTGTGGCGCTATATAAATAAGCATTAATAAAAAATAATAATAATAACTGAACTGTTAGTATATGGATTTTGCTGCACAGATGGCATCATAAAAACTGTAATTTCACACTAACATCCTCCTTGTTTAATACATTTTTGTCAAATTCTGTGTCACAATAAATTTATCTAGAGGTGAATAATTAAACCAAGTTATGTGAATTTATTGCCCTAATTTTATTAGCAGGGTTATTACATCTGTTAGGATTACATTTATTACAATGGTCAACAAAATATGTATTATTTTTTGTCACAAGAGTACATATAAGTGCATTGCATAGTGTTTTATGTGCTGAATTCAAGGATGACTGTATAACAATGATTTTGAGTGAGACACAATTAAAGTTTACAATACTATGTTTATTAACAGCACAGACATAGTAAATGGTTGACACACTTGTGTATTGCATATGCACAGCATTTTGCTCTGACTTATCTGAGGAACATCCCTTTTATTGTCCAACAGAAGTCAGCCAGCAAACATTAACTCCACTTGCCTTTCAGTTCTTTGCAGTTATCTGCATAATGGATTCTCCAAGGAGTTCTGGCAAATGCTTTTGAGAGCTTCCCACACAACTTTTGTGACAGGATTAATCAGTCCATCGAAGTATTAATTGAGCATCGGTTCTCTTATTTGAGGACATACAAAGATCCCCTCTTTGAGCTTTCCCTTACTTACTCTCAGGAATGTCTGTCTTAAGTAGGCAAAGGCAAGAGCACACTGATCCAGTGGTGTGTTGAAGCTCTTTGGTTTTACATGAAATGAAGACAGATAGACTTTCTTAACAAGTGGGGTACTGACAACATTCTTCACACCTGGGGTTAGCAACATACACTTTGGCCACTACTTCTGAACATAATGGTATGCTTGGTCTCTTCTGTCCCACTCACATAGATATTTTGTGTAACCGATTGTAGTCCCAGCAGGGGCAAAATTACTTTTAAGTGACTTCAGACATGCCATTGGTGCTCTTCATATCTGATTTTGTTTAGCAGGGATTTCATGATCCCATGTGTTTTCATCATAGCAGAAGCATGAGCTAGTGGAACTGAGGGTAACTTGTTTCTGTTGTGGAGTAGCAGATCTTTCAAGCTCACTTTAGAGACACCAATCCTCTACTTTGTACTTGTGACCAAGTGCTTCCATAACAGACTGCATATCATGTCAAAAAAGTCCATCTTCAAGGGCAAAAAAATCCTAAGTCACTATGCCTCTGTCTGAAAACACATATGTTAGTGTCATTGGGGCAGATCCAGACCTACGCCTGCCCGTGATTTTACGCTTTTCGTACGCGTAAAAGCACCCATTTGTACTTACTGCGCATGCGCACGACAGATATTAAGTAAATAAACGCTGAGCGTATGGGCCTTGAGCGTACCAGCTTCGTAACAATGCACGAAGGGGCGTGCCAGCCATATGAAACCCGTAATCACGCTTCGTGGGCAGGGTGAGGTATTTAAATCGTACAGTTTGGACGTCCTAAGCATTGTAAATACGCATGGATGCTACGGACGCCCGCGGTTACGCTCAGAAAAGGGTAGGGTTTGGTCAGCGTAAGACGGCATAAATACGGACGACCGAGGGGAGTTCCTAAGAGAGTGCTTTGTATTTACGCTGGTGTTAATACGCTACGCACAAGGGCGTATCATTTGCGTAGGTCTATATCTGGCCCATTGTGAAGGAAATTCCAGTCTTTCAATCTGGAGCCAAAATGTTCTGCTTGCCCTTTAGGTAAATAGTGACAAACCTGGATTCACAAAGTTTAATAGTTATAAAACTCACGCAAGAATGGTATAAATATATACATAGAACTCAAATATATTGCTCTTTCTTGCTGTAGTAAATATGTTATTACAGGGACACTAATATTCAGAAAAGAGGCAGTAATTCACTTATAAATACGGCAAATGATGTAGAAATATATGTGTTCAGAAACCAGTATAACTGAAGAGCATACTGATGGATGATATAAAGCAGAGATCCGTTTGTTGATCTATTTTCATCAACACCAATTAAAGATTCAACAATAAAACGGAATAATAATGAAGATTTACTGGTTACTGTTATTGTTTAATAATTGACCCCTGTTATTTGTGAGTTGTTGATATGTGCTGTCTTTATTGGACACCATGGTGTTCTGAATGTCTGCATTCTTCTATTCTTAAATTAGCAAAACAAAGCCATACAAGTTCATTTTTGTCTGCCTACCAAGAGCAAATTATTTGCGGAATTCAATTTATTTTGTAAAAATAACTGAAATGGAATATGTTTGAGCAGAACATTGATTGACATTAACTTTTATACATATCTTGAAGTAGTTGTTTTTAGACTGTAAAGAAAAACGGGTTGAGAGTATAGCATATGGATTCATAAAAGTTTCACTGTTCACATTCATTGTGTGTAAAACAAAAAAATTGAATTAGTCATTACATCTGAACTTTTTCATGTAGCATTTCAGAGTGAATTACTACATGCAAGACAGAGTTTAACTACCTCTTATCAATATTGTTGAGTGCAAGCTTTTTTTGCAATGCAATGAAAAATTCACTTCTTATTTTGAAAGGTTTTTTATTGGCTTCCTGTAACCGTTTAAATTATATTGATACTGAGTTTGACCCTTGAGAAAAAAATCAATATTTACCTCATTGTCTTTGACAAGGATGATTTAAAAAAATAAATTCAGTTCCAGAAAAAATAGACTTATCTTCACACATCAAATATTATTGTTCTTTCACTTGAAATTGATCATCTTGAAACCTAATGGTGCAGTTTGATATTTGCAGCAAATATTAGAGATGCTTTTAGTCCATTTATTGCTAAACTTGTTTGAAAATATTTCCTTATTGGTTATTAAACCTTGAACCTTTGATGTATTGCGGTTATTTATTTAAGGCACTAAAATATTTGGCTACAACTATGCTTTTAGCAGAAAAAAGTATTCAAATCCATCCTAGAATTGTTCAATATTAGTATGGAGGCTATACTGTCATATTTTATCCTATAAAAAAAGTGCACAATGAGGGCCACTCTATTATTAAACTTTATAGTAATTTATGGTCAGGTATGGTAAACAAGCAGGCATCTAAGCTAAAATCCTGAGAAGCATTAAAACCAGAGGGAAGAATTAGTAGGATCCATAGTATTCCTGAGTTATACATAAAAAGTTAAGAAGGCTCAGCTACAAGTCACAACCATTTGTGTGAATATTTTCAAAGGGCATGTCCACTTCTTATTACTAAAAATCTACAAATAGCTAGAAAGCACTGCAAACTGAATTGCACTTTGTATGTATAAAGTTTAAAAAATAAATTTCTTTTCATTCAATTGACATTTTCACTAAGTAGATAAATGATTAAGAATTGTTGAAGTAAAATTTTGGGAAAAGAAACAAACAACCCTCCCAAACTGGGGAGAGCTGAATGTATAGAAAGCCACTTAAAAGTGTACACTGAATAGTATAAATGAATCAGGAACGTAAAGCCATTAAAAGCATATCTTTAATGTAAGCTAGTTAAAAAACACACACATAGTTTTGAGGCAGTACAGCCACACGATTCCACATACATTTAAAAATTGGACATAAGCATCCTATAACAAGTGAACAGTATCCAGGCGAATATATAAATAGCTACTGCATAAGAGTGAATGGGTAAGAGATACCTCCTCTGACACTATGCTAATAAAAATGAAAAAACTCTCCCTGAATAGAAAAATATCTAATAGCCTCCCGGCTATGCTTCATTCTTTCCAGGTCCGTATCTAGCCCTTTCCTATCACTGATACCTAATATAACACATAGTCACATAGACTATTATAAAGAAACCTAGTTTATGCAGTGAAAGCATAGAGAAGGAAACATTGTAGTGTGAAGAACAGGCTACCCAACAGGGATAAGTAGCTATAACTGCAGACTATAAATCACAGAGAGAAAATTCCCTGATCATTAATAAACAAAATATGCAAACATAGAAACGGCTAATGCTTGAAATGAGGTCTGCAGGATGTGAACATTCTGATGCGCGTTTCGCCGTGCCTCCGACTTTGTCAAAGATGCTGGTTATACTGCCACATGTCATCTGGATTAAATAGAGCGTCCCTAATGCAATTAGTACCTTGATTAGTTAATGGCCTTGAAGATATCTAGAATGAAAAACACACATAAGTGTAGCACATGGTGTTCAAAAACACACTAATAATCGATTATTCTTTTTATCATGAAACTTAATTGGTAATAGTGAGCAGTGGGGAAAGTTGTCATGCACAAAAACTGATTAAGGTGGTCCTACTAAAAGTGTACTAACTGCCACTATGTCTATCCACGGCACTACAAGATATATATTAATGAACAAATTATCTTGTTGTTAAAAGAAAAACAGAGTATTCCAAGAGACAGAAGAGTGATGGCCTAGGCTGTTACTAATATGGGATAGACAAAAGACTTAACAAAATAAAAATAATAAGATAACAAATACACCAACATCATCAGGATTCAAACTCAAAACCTGCTATATCCAAGGTAAGAACATATCCCATTACACCGCAAGAGGCCATCCAGTTAAATCTTGTTTCAAACAAAAGAGATCATCAGCCTAAGAGAGAAAGACTCAATCATAAGTGCAGAACAACATAGTAAAGGACCTTAGTACTTATTATTAATCTCTGCCGCGATAGAAATAAGCGGCAGTAAAGAAACCATGCCTATTGTGGAATTCTTATTATTATAAGATCCATTAGCACAAAATATTTAAGTTAATAATACAAATAAGTCACAAAGATGAATTCATCAACCGACATTAATCGGAATTCATTCAGTGGGTGGGCTGGATCATAGGTAAAAACTCTCCCATTACGCCACTAAGGGCTTGTTTAAGTAAAAGACAGAAGAATATTTTAAAGATTAAAACACTTTTGCATACTAATAAAAATGGTCATCTAGTGATTAATTTGCAAGGAGGATTGGAGTTTTGTGTTCTAAAAAAAAGGCCACATCCAAACTTCCATTGTGCTCAGAGGTCCTAGCTTCCATGGGTGCAAAGGGAGACCACTCCCCTCACTCTCACAGATTACAAAAACTGACCCACAACTTAAAACTTATGCACTGTTCAAATATAAAATGGAGGCGCGTAAAAATCTGGATAGTACTTAGGTGGCTTGGCATTCCGGCACTGTAGTATTACTATACGTCCTGCTCCCATGCAGCAGAATCATGGAAATCTGCTCTGTCCTGCCTCATTATTCCGGTACTAGTATCTGATAGGCTGAGCTTAGCTCTTTGGAGTTTCAAAACTAATTTGAAAGAGTGAAATGTCAGTGATTTATTATTAAAATGATGATTATACAGTTTCCAATATACAAAGTTCTGTTTTGTTAAATGTGAGACCGGGGATTTCTGGTGCTGGTTTGTTAACCAAAGTACAACTTTAGAGTATAAGTCATGTCATAATAATTGATTCTACCTAATATTAGGCATCATGGTGGAAAAATGGAATGGGAAAAGGAATTTTTGCATAACATTTTAGGCTAGATTTACTAAGCTGCGTTAAAGGAAAGATGGAGATGTTGCCCATAGCGACCAATCAGATTCTAGCTCTCGCTTTCCTATTACATAATAGTGAATGTCATCTAGAATCTAACTGGTTGCTAAACATCTCCATTTTTCCTTTTATACAGTTTAGTAAATCTAACTCTTTGTCTTGTAATCTTCCAGTAAGATGATTTCCAGCAAACTGATTTTGTTAAAGAAATGTCAGATGCCTTTCAGTGGACACTATCAATAATGCAAAGAGTTAATGTATCTTTCTGCCATTGTTAGACAGCTGGGGAGACATTCAAAGTGTCTAATGCATGGAAATTCTCATCTCATTTTATTAAGAATAGCACTTCACTTGTTCATGCCAAACTTTATAATGCACATGGTTACTTCACAAGTGTATTGTAATCAATATTTTCTGACTTATTAAACACAAACACAATTAGTATGCTTCAGTGCTGTTTATGCACACTTCATTTGACATTTCCATTCTGGTTATGTCTTCTAACAATTATATTGTAACCTGTAACATTGTGTATATGGCATCAAACAGCCTATTAAAAATGAACTTTAATAGTAATGTATTTTTATTGTATGATAATACTTTAATGTTGCAATTTTTTCTTCCAATAACAAATTATGCATCATTATTCGGAAGGCTTTAATTGCTGTCATAAACATATGCCAATTTAAAATGTAATATCTGGAGAGATAGAAGGTTATAATAACTGGCAAATAAGACTTTTGGAGACCATATGTACCATTCTAAGGCCTTACCGAATCCTAATTTACAGTTTGCGTAAGACCAGCCCTTGACTATAAACATACATGCCGCTGGAAACGAGTTTTTTTTTATGAAATAGAGATATCGAAAAGCTAATTATCGACTGTCTCTATTCTGAAAATAGCGCTAATTAAAAAAAAAATGCATGTTTAAGTATACCAATCAGCAGGGTGAGTATTCTCTCTCCTCCGCCTCTGATAACCACATATACATGGTATATTTTACACTATTATACAGCTATTGTGTATTTGTTTATTCTTATGTTAAACAAAGTAGCAGTAAAGTATTCCAATAATAAAATGATATGAAGGATATGGAACAGGTACACCATTATAGATATATCATAGAACTGAAAATAAACTAGTACAGAAATGACAATAGATGGTTAATGTAAACCTGTTGTATATTAAACTTCAATTGTTGTGGATTGGCTGTTGGAAATTGGGAGATGTCATGGCGGCATATAGAATTTATTTGATTTAGGAGGAGGTGTTTCCTTATGCACAGGGATGTTATTTCAACATGATGTGATAGGAGCAGCTTCCTATAACCCAGAGATTTTTAAGGATTGAAGATCTTCAGTAGCCTTTTAAGAGAATTGTACACCCTTCTACTGTTAGTAATCCTCCAGTGTATTATATGAATTGTCTTTGGGGCATGAAGCCAGCTGCATAGTGAGATTGTTGGCTGCTGGGGTTAAAATTTGTTAATAAAGTTGTAAAAGTTCTGTTGCGAACATTTGGCGGTTTAAGGTTTGGTTCATACAAAGTTGTCAAGTGTTCCAGGTTTTGGTGAATATTCTGTTATCCGTTTATAGTGGAAAGTTTTTAATTAATTATTGCATTTTGTGACTTTGCACTGCCTTCTCTTCGCCACCTTTTAGGGAGTAGAATTGTTTATGGCTAATAAATAAAGCTGATAAAAATGTTTAAGAGCATATTAGTGTGTGGTGTATATTTATTATACTTAAAGGTAGATACAATTTAACACTAGGGAGTTTACTACTGATATTTCTACACAGAGGATATTAACATATACAATGGAAGAAATGGCCCATTGAATTATCATCAAAACACTTAATTACAAAGCAATTGGTGAAGGGGAGCCTGTTAGTGTGTAAAGTAAAGTTTACAATAATTGCAAATATGACATTAATGGATGAGCAATTTAATAATGATGGGATTGCCACATGAAGTGAATTTTTTAAATTAATTATTATTTGATTAAAACAACTGTAACCAGTAAATAATAAGTTATTCAAAATAAATATTTATTCTAACGAGAACCAATGAGAATATATAAATAGCAATTTGGTTATAACTACATAAAAAGAGTTGTGACCAGTTTTCTCTTATTTTAAAGTTTTGATATGTTAGGCTATATAAGGAGAGGCACAGATTTGACAGTTACCATATAAACATAATCAAATGTAAAAGTGGGACAATATCCAAGAATTCCTTGATCACATATATGGGAAGGTTTAAGTGCAATATTTAAGCTGGCCATACACTAGAGCGATTATCGGCCCGGTCACCCAATTATCGGGTTATCAGGCAAATAATCGCTATAGTGTGTGGCCAAGATCAATTTTTCAAACGCAAAATAAACGCACCAGAAACGCTCTGGTACGATAATTTGGTCTTTCGAAATGTTTGATTTAAATCCCAATATTTTAAGGGATATTTTATGGGGGCCAATAAGCAAGCTGAATGGCTCTCTATTCCTGAAAGGTACTGCTGCAGATCTATGTACTATACTGCTCTGACAGCTCTGAAGTAAACCTTCACAGCTGTCAGAGCAGTATAGTACATAGATATACAGCAGCGTCTATTGCAGACAGGGATCAGCTGAAGCCGCGCTGTGTGAAGCTTACTTTGGCTGATCACTGTCCGTACTACTCCCTGCATTAGACGCTGCTGCATATCTATGTATATATCTATGTACAAAGCTGCTCTGACAGCTTTGAAGGTATACTACAGAGCTGTCAGTGCAGCTTTGTACATACATATGCAGCAGCGCCGAGAGTCTTGGCCCTCCCTCCCCTCTTCTGCTAGGATTATCGGTCCCAACAGAGGAGGAGTATGGTGCCAATGCAGGACATCTCCCTAGCGGGAAATCATCCCGTTTATCTGGCCACCCCCTGCTGGGACCGATAATTGTCCTAGTATGGCCAGCTTAAGAGTAAGCAACAATTGTAATGCTTTATTCTAATGGTTTCTTAAGGTTTTTTTTTATTTAAATACCTAGAATACATCAGATGTTTGTAAATTATTGATTAATCATTTATATACATATTAACCATCACCATTGTGACAAAATTCACTTACTCTCTCAATACTAAAAACTATGGGCATTAATTTTATCTAATAACAAGGGATTTATGCAAGCCTCTTGCACAAGGCCCCTAAAAAGTAACATCTGCGCATGTGGGGGTCTATGGATCTCTTAGCATATGGAACTCAGTTTCGGAGGGCAGCACTTTATTTTTCGGATGCCTAATCCCTTCCAGACAAGCAGGATCAGGGTTACCAAGAAAAAGTAGGGGTGGAAAATTAGCTAATTTTCAGGTGTCTCTATTTCACAAACACAGCCATTTTCTAAAATAATATTTTCTTTCTTTCAGAAACGGAGGTGCAAGTGGTGAGCAACACTCTCCAGTGAGTTTTAGGGTTAGGATGCAGGGAAGGAAGTCTTAGGGTTAGGCTGTGGGAAGGAAAACTTAGGACCAAATTTACTAAGCTGTGGGTTTGGAAAAGTGGAGATGTTTTCCATAGCAACAAATCAGATTCTAGATCTCATTCTATTGCTAAAGAATGTCAGCTAGAATATGATTGGTTACTATGTGCGACATCTCCACTTTTCCAAACCCGCAGCTTAGAAAATCTGGCCCTTAGAGTCAGGCTGCAGGAAAGGGAATCTTAGGGTCAGGCTGCTAAGAGGAGAGGGTTAGGGTAGTGGAAGGGGAGGGTTTGGGTAAGGAATAGGATATGGGTTAGGCTAGATCAATACTTACTATTTGACACATAGTGTTTGCTTCTAACTCAAGGAGAAGCAATCAGTCTTCCCAAGAACAATAGATTTGCGAACCTCTTCTGCATTGAGTGTTATGAAATGGCCCTTTTGTTAAAGGGGTGTTTGTACCGGCGACCCACACCCGAAAAAGAGTGCGGTATATTTAAACTGCCCGCAAGATTAATGCAAAGTATATAGAACTGCAAAACATATATATTTAATGGCAACCAATATAGATAAATAAATAACAGAACAAAAAAATCTCAATCCACAGATAGTGTTAGTCCAAAAAATGCATATAATCCATAAATAAACAAATAAATAAAATAGGAGCAGCTTCTTTCACCAGTGGCTATATTTCTCCATGCACACAGGTTTAAAATTCTTCCCTTAACTATAGTCCTCCAAAGATCAAAGGAGAAATTAATTTAAATAAAGACAAAATTTATTGAACATATCTCATATGCATAAAAACGTAACTCATACTGATAGAAACGACACATGTAAGAAACAACTGGACTTACAGTGATAATATAGGAGCACGTGATGGAGAGAGACTCCTGTTCCTAGAGTCATGCACTTCGCTTCCCTCAACAGTCAGCTTCCCAGATGGCTGGTTGGAACATAGACAGAGAAGTGAGGTGTCAATCCAAGGGGTCCAGAGTGCAGTCTTCAATAAGCCAAACTGCCGCGTTTCAGGTCCAATGCGGGTCCCTTACTCAAAGCAATACTGGTGGGATTAGGCGTGTAAATTAGGTGCCGGAGGCGGCAATAAGTATTTCCTCACAGGTCTGCGTTTGGACGGACGCAGATCCATATGGAAAAGTTAAGGTAGGGTTCTAGACATGTTAGCGACAGGGGAGTGCACTCCCCTCTTTTGTGCGGACTTCCAGATCTCCATGCGAAAAGAAAACACACATCTGGATCAGGCCCTATGTTTTCAGAAAATTGCACATTCGTTACCATAAAACATGTAAAGGTACATATGCTAAAATATTTTTATAACTTTATATCTGTGAGTTCTGATCGTATTCCAAATACAGGAAATAAAATGTCAGAGGACATTGATATATAAATCAGTTTAATGTTAATTAGCCAACTCATCCATTATTATTATACATTGTATTTTTATGCAACTTACATAATTAAAATTGATAGCTACTTGTCTTGCCAAATGCAATAATGGTGTACAGCAAAGTACTGTGCACGCCATAACAAGAAAGCACAGTAAGGCATTTTAGATACTTTGCTATTTTAGAAGCATTTGATCACTTGATTTATCATATGAAAATGTTAACTAACATCTATAGAAAAAGAAATATTAAAGGCATATGCCCTAAATAAACTACACCAAGCAGTGCTAATTCACAAAACACACTGATTAACAAAGCGTATTACCTGCATAGTGTAATTTCATGGCTAAAAATACGTTTACGGTAGTCTAGCTTTAACCATACTTTAACCCAATATACAAAACATTACTTAGCACAAACACTTCTACATTAACATTCATTTTCCTATTGTCCATTACTTATGGGTTAATACACAGCTGTGCATCATTCATAAAATATGTGACATGGAAGGAGAATGATTTTTAAAAATATATCATTCAAATCATATAAAAAAAGATGACTATGCTGAAAAATTATAGGGTCCTGGCTTGGAAATCAATTCCACATGCAGGAGTACAGGGGAGTGCCCTGCCTTTCTATGTGCAGATTTTTGGATGCCAAAATGTTATTATTAGCAATGGAGGCTAATGTACAGATTTAAGACTTAATTTTGAATTAAGGACCGCATCCAGACATTAAAACGATAGCTCACTTATGGACGCACGGTGCTTAAGTGGGCTGAATGGACAGGAGGGCACAAGCATTTAACATGCGTATCTCCTATCGAATGGACTCAGTTCCGTAAGATAGGAGTACCATCCAAAGGGGTGGTTCTTCCCTTCCGAATGCAAAAAGTAAGCAAAGTGTCCGGGGGATATGTAAATTATACAGTGTGGGTGTTAACACTCACATATGCGCTGATCAGCAGTCTGACGGATGTGTAGTAAATCATTCCTTGTAAAAGGTTTTTTTTTTTAATATCGGTGGCACTTTAAATGAAAATAATGAAAACAATAATAATGGACTGGATGTAAATTTAGGAACCACAGGGTACTTAGGGCACCCTGTGTGTTCTTACTGTGCTTGCATTTGGAGACCAATTTTGCACGGAACACTGCATGATTGATGCTGCATTCTGTGCAGTATTGGCCTCTGCGGTCTTTCAGACTGCATTTACGCAATCTACGTAAGAAAAAGATATGTAGGTTCCGTTAAAAAATTACTACACGTGCGCAGTAGTAAAAATCACTAAACACCGGACTTATATGTTATACGTCCGGTACTCTGAATACGGGCCTATCATCTGTCATGAATACCTGTTATATGCACAGTGGGTAGTGTAATTTAAACTAAATATACAGAAAGGGCTTGGCTGAGCCCTTACATACGGTGCAGCATTATGCTCCTGCAACCTTTTTACTTGGGACAGATACGTAATATTTAAGGTAGGGTTTGGAACACAGATGATCCATGCATGCAAGTGGAGTAAATGCACAGATATTTAGATTGTACACACAGAAGTCCATAGTATTTTCCTCTTAGTTTTCTAAACTTACTTACTTACTTTCCTAAACAGCAAATAGAAAAGATCCCACGTCATAACCTAAACGACCACCATTTCACCTCCCACCCGCAAGGCAACTATACCAAGCACCCCTTATTACAAATTTGTCCCAGCCAAAATATATAGGAGTGTCCCATTATCCAGGCACACCGGCCCTGAGGCTTTGTACCTGAAACAAAAGAAAAAACCCGACAGGCCATGTTAAACACATTGGACCTGATTCAGACTTAAGAAGCAGCTTGAAATTAAGAGAGGAAGGTTACAACTGGGCAAAACCATGTTGAACAACTCCCAAAAAAACCCTGGATGCACCCAGAGCCAATCAGGATACCTAATTAAGGGAGGAAAATGGGAGAAAGTTCCTCCGTGCCACCCAAAGACAATTGCAATCTGGATTGTCCTGGCTCCTGGAATTCTCAACTAAATGTGATAATTACTAAAAAAGAATCGGTACAATAACATCTGAATTAATTAAAGAGGGGTTAGTAGCGCTCGGGCTGCTGGCTTGGATGGGGCTAGGGGAGGTGTATGGGAGTGAGAGTGGGTGTTTGCAAGCAGCACCTAATCTAATAGTGTCCCAAGAGTCACTATATTAAAGTAAATGCAAAAAATGGATAGGTAGGTGCGCTGAAAACAAATGGTGTGGTGCAGTTCTACTGTGGGTCAGCGGGGTAGTCTACATAGGATGTCCCTATAGATGTAGTCAAGGGGTTGACTTCAAAGGGTGATTCTTCGGGTGGTGAAATAGTTTGGAGTCTCACAGCGGTGTGTGTGTCGGTGGTTGGAGCGATATATGGAGAGCGAGGCAACAATAGTGTAGATAAACCAGGTTCGTAATGTGACTTGTATAGGTGCCTACTCACCCTGTTCTCCTCTTGAGGATAAGCATATCTGGGTGGTGTGGAGTTTCCGAAGAGGTGCCTCAGCAGTGTTGGTAATGGTGCATGCAGAGCGGGGATGGAGGGGAGAGAGAGGCACAATAGGGTAGTACAGTCTGTAGAAATGGCAGGAAGAACTGGAGTCTACTCACCCTGTTCTCCCCTTGAGCAATAGCTTTAAGGAGGTAGTGGCTGCTGTAGGATATGTCGGTTGCCGTGGCCTCAAACACCATCACCCCATCACAGAAAAGAAAATTAGAAAGACAAGGAGAGGACATTGAGGTGGTAAAAAAGGCCAAAACACACTCAGAGACAGAACAAGAGCCGGGAACACCCACAGTGTTTTACTTTCTCCTAAAAATTCATAAGAACCCAGACAACCCCCCCGGCAGATCCATTATATCAGGGATCCAATCACTTACAGCCAACCTATCACAATACATTGACCATTTCCTTCAACCCTATGTCACATCTCAACCATCATATCTCTGAGACAGCATCCAGGTCCTACAAACTCTGAAAACCATAACATGGGAGGATGACATGTGGCTGGTCTCCAGTGATGTCACCTCCCTGTATACCATCATAGAGCATCAACAAGGCATCAATAGCATTGACCACGTACTATCACTCGATGAGACACTACACACAAACCAGACAAGTTTCATCACAGAAGGTATACATTTCATACTCCACAATAACTACTTTTGGTACAACAATACATTCTATCTATAGCGCCAGGGCACCACCATGGGCACACAATTCGCGCCAAGTTACGCGAACTTGTTCATGCACCAATGGGAGGACGAAACCATCTTGTGCCACCCTACATTTGGCGCGAGTCTTGTGCTCTGGCGGCGCTACATCAATGATGTCCTGTTCATTTTTAAAGGCCCAGAATCCACCCTTGTCCAGTTTATCAACATACTCAATGCCAACAACCGCAACCTACGTTTCACAACCACATACAGCAAAAGCAAAATTCAGTTCCTCAACCTAAACATTTACATCAGCAATAACACCATACATACCAAAACAAACCAAAAGCCTGTAGACATCAACAGTTACATTTTAGCCACAAGCAGTCACCACCCAAACTGGTTATCAAACATACCCGCCGGCCAGTTCAAATGTCTACGACGGAATTGCAGTAAAATCACAGAATTTGACCAACACACAATTTCTCAACAATTCCTTGACAAAAGCTATGACAAAGACCATATAAGAAGTACCTACAACACAGCACGAGACATGGGGCCTGATCCAGCGCTACGAAATTTTCGCACGACGGGCGAATGCGAACGTTCGCTCGAGCGTATCAACATACACGCCGAAATCGGCCAATTTCGTAGCTCTGGATCAGGCCCAAGGAGAGGACATAGAGGTGGTAAAAAAGGTCAAAACACACTCAGAGACAGAACAAGAGCTGGGAACACCCACACACAACCAGTAGGCATTTTCAATCTAAGCTCCATACAACTTAATCAAGATCACATCTCTGTACTAAATAAAGGTCTCAAGTTCGCACCTACAAACAAACTTGATCCATTCCACATCTATCTTGACTTACATAAATTCACCAGAAAACTTACATTGAAAAAATACTTCCTCAAACATCCACTTAGCAGAGAACCCACCATCGACCCCACCTATAGACACACTTCCCTCAAACTCACCTCCACATTCAACCCCACACACGTGAAAGGACATTACATCAAAATCTTTGAAAAGTTATTGGAGGATGATCTAGAACGGTTCATCACCAAATCTTCTAGACCTAAATCCAAATTCCAACTCAGCAAACCACCCAACCTCAAATACAACTCACAACTAGTGATCAAACCGGCTGACAAGGGGGGGATTGTAATCATGAACAGGGACAATACCATCAAGAATCCATCAGGCTCCTGAGTGACCAGGCCACCTACACACCACTAAGCAATGGGTAGGGTACACAAGACCTTGCAGAAAAATTGGGCATCTATCTCAGAAAAGGTTATATTGAGTAAAAAAGAATACAACTACCTCAACAATACCAACCCCAGAATCCCAGTGTTTTACTTTATCCTAAAAATTCATAAAAACCCAGACAACCCCCCCTGGCAGATCCATTATATCAGGGATCCAATCACTTACAGCCAACCTATCACAATACATTGACCATTTCCTTCAACCCTATGTCACATCTCAACCATCATATCTCTGAGACAGCATCCAGGTCCTACAAACTCTGAAAACCATAACATGGGAGGATGACATGTGGCTGGTCTCCAGTGATGTCACCTCCCTGTATACCATCATAGAGCATCAACAAGGCATCAAAAGCATTGACCACATACTATCACTCGACGAGACACAAACCAGACAAGTTTCATCACAGAAGGTATACATTCTATACTCCACAATAACTACTTTTGGTACAAAAATTCATTCTATCTACAGCGCCAGGGCACTACCATGGGCACACAATTCGCGCCAAGTTACGCAAACTTGTTCATGCACCAATGGGAGGACGAAACCATCTTGTGCCACCCTACATTTGGCGCGAGTCTTGTGCTCTGGCCGCGCTACATTGATGATGTCCTGTTCATTTTTAAAGGCCTAGAATCCACCCTTGTCCAGTTTATCAACATACTTAATGCCAACAACCGCAACCTACATTTCACAACCACATACAGCAAAAGCAAAATTCAGTTCCTCGACCTAAACATTTACATCAGCAATAACACCATACATACCAAGACACACCAAAAGCCTGTAGATGTCTACAGTTACATTTTAGCCACAAGCAGTCCCCACCCAAACTGGTTATCAAACATACCCGCAGGCCAATTCAAATGCCTACGATGGAATTGCAGTAAAATCACAGAATTTGACCAACAAGCACACACCATTTTTCAACAATTCCTTGACAAAGGCTATGACAAAGACCATATAAGAAGCACCTACAACATAGCATGAGACATGGACAGACAGGAATTGTTACAGTACCACACATAGACCGACGCTACAGCCGACTCTAATAAGACCTACTTCATAACCCAATACAATAAAAATGCCACAACTATTAAGAAAATTCTGAACAAGCACTGGCACATTTTACAGAAGGATGAGACCCTGACTCAAGTAATAGGTAACACCCCCGACGTTATTTACACCAAAGCACCCATCCTCTGCCAACAATTGGTCAAACATCATATCAAAGACACCCCATGTGAAACCTGGCTCATTAAACAGGCCGGTTTCTATCACTGTAACAAATGCTCCAATTGCAAAACCCTGAATTACAAAAGCATGAGACCTACCTACACTACCTACACATCTAACACAACTAGCTAGACATTCAAAATCAAGAACTTCATGACCTGCAACATTAAACAAGTAGTCTACCTACTGGAGTGCCCATGCCAACTCCAGTATGTAGGTAGAACCATTAGAAGCCAAAAAACGCGCATAGGGGAGCACATACGCAACATCAGGAACAGATACGAGTTACACAATGTGTCTAAACACTTTAAAGAGCATCACAACCAAGACCCCACAGGACTTAAATTTGCAGGCATCACCACAATCAAACCAGACTGAAGAGGGGGCAAACAAATCAATAAAACCAGTCAGTGGATCTATTCCCTCAAAACACTGGCCCCCAGAGGTCTCAATATAGACCTAGAGATCCAAAATGTTCTTTAACATAACCCCCCCTGCATGCCCATACCATTTATGTCACCAATCCATTGATTTCACTCTACTTTATTTTTAATTTATTTTTATTTGAATTTTATCTCCAATTGATTATACATATACTTTTTAATCTCCCCCCTATTATACCTCCTCAATGTCTCCCGTCGGGACTTTCTCCTTTCCCCCCTCCCCCCCGAACTGCCCAATAGGAATTGTGCTTCACATCTTCCCATCAGATTCTCCTCCCATTCATCCATCTATATATAACCCCATTTGCACAGACCCAAAGTACCTCTGAGGAAGTCATGTGAATGATGAAATGCATTGGAACATTGAATTTTACAACACTGTTACTCTTTATTCATATTCTGTTCACCTATTAATAAATCACCATTAATAGCTTCCAGCAGTACACTTTCCTATGCATACCCGTTCCCTCTGGCTCAACACACCTTAAACAGGCACAAGCAGCGGCGAAGAAACCAGCACAGAGATCCTGCAACATGCAGGATCCCCCTACGACTACATCAGAAGGCAATCCCCCTCCGCCATCCACAGGGAAGCCCGAGCAGTGTGCAACATCTCCAGGTCTTCCCCCTGTCACAGTCAGTGCTACACATGTTGGAAGGAAGGATTCCCCCGGCCAGTGATGGCAACCACCGCTCCCGAGTCATCTCCAAGGACATGCCGACACAGCTACAACAACGCCACAAACTGGAACTTCTGCTCACAGACAAGCAGGCCCAGTGAGGACAGACTCGACAGTTTGCCACTCCACGGTGGCTGACTAATACAGCAGCCACTACCTCCTTAAAGCTATTGCTCAAGGGGAGAACAGAGTGAGTAGACTCCAGTTCTTCCTGCCTTTCTTCAGACTGTACTACCCTATTGTACCTTTCTCTCCTCTCCACCCCCGCTCTGCATGCACCATTACCAACACTGCTGAGGCACCGGGCGCCCTCTTCGGAAACTCCACATCACCCAGATACGGTTATCCTCAAGAGGAGAACAAGGTGAGTAGGTACCTATACAAGTCACATTACCAACCTGGTTGATCTACACTATTGTTGCCTCTTTTCTCTCCAAACTATTTCACCATCCGAAAGGATCACCCTCTAAAGTCAACCTCTGGACTACATCTATTGGGACATCCTATGTGGACTACCCCGCTGATCCACAGTAGAACCCCACCACACCATTTGTTTTGAGCACACCTACTTACCTATTTTTTGCATCTGAATTAATTAACCTTAAACTCTATGAAAAAACACTAAACACTCTTTAATGTATTAGCAAACTTCCTCTAACTTATGATCCCTAATGTATTTCCTAAATGTCCCAGACTTCCATGTCCCCAGAGCCACAATAGCCACAAGGCGGCCCTTCGATGATGGTGGAAGTAGCAGCTGAAATTCGAGTGGGTGCCAAATTGAGAGGAATCCATGCCTACGACCCGCAAACAGCTTCTTATCACACTGGTAAATTGAAACCTGATCAAAGAGGAACTTTCAAAATGTGCTAGCCAGTTGTTACCGCCAGAGTGTTTACCTGTGATAAATGCTTTTGTCAAAACCACAACATAATGTTGCATCGATCTGAGCTGTTAGTGTAACCCATCTCCCTCTCCCCAATTGAACCACCTCCAATTTATGAACTTTACATGAAATTGGCCCCTCCTGCAAAAATAAATTTTCCTTTAGAATATAATTGCTTCAGAATGTTTATTGCTCTTCTAACAGCTGCCACCAGCTCCAATATCTGAAAGGCGCAGTGGAGCAAACTGCAATAAACTATGCAGCAGGAACATATCAATTAGGAGTCTTGCATCTTCTACAACAGGAGATGAAAAACCCTTGAGTTATATCTACCTTTCCATTTAACTTGGTAAAATATGAATATGAATGCCTGCTAGGAGGGATCCCTTAGACCTACCAGCATGAAACTCCAACCAGAGCCATGGCAACAGCAAATCCCTTGTGCTATTTAGTCTCTGGTCTCTACCTTCTTGTACTTGACCCACTGTTGCCAAACCCAATGGTATATGATAATGATAAATGGATAGGAACTCACCTACAGGAGGTACCTTGACACAAGGCAAGTGAGCTTAACCCAATATAGCTATATTGTGAACTAAACCTCCTTTTTATGTATGTTCTGACACATAGGGCCAGATTTACTAAGCTGCGGGTTTGGAAAAGTGGAGATGTTGCCCATAGCAACCAATCAGATTCTAGTTCTCATTTTCTTTTTACATTCTAGAGAATGTCAGCTAAAATCTGATTGGTTGCTATTGGCAACATCTTCACTTTTCCAAACACCCAGCTTAGTAAGTCTGAACCATAGTGTTATATAATGTTTGTATGGAGCGCTGGACTTCTCCTTTGTTTCTTGTAGTTACACAGTGGTCATTTTGGTCCTTGGCTGCACCTCTTCATTTATATATACACTTGCACACATTTCATATATTGAATTAGAAGCGCAGCCTGTGTTTTTTTTTGTTACTGTTGCTAGTTTTACTTTGGGAGCCTGACCCCTCCCTAAAATGGCCACTGCACACTGTTCATATGGCAGGAGTGTCTTAATACAGACCTCCTGAGTACACATATAACAAATGGATAGGAGGTGCCTTGATGCTGGGCAGTCGAGCTTAACCCAATATAGCTATATTGTGAACTAAACCACTCTTTTTAAATGGCAGGAGTGTCTTAATACAGACCCCCTGAGTACACATATAGGAAATGGATAGGGACTCACCATTGAGCAGGGAAGCTTAACCCAATATAGCTATATTGTAAACTAAACCTCCTTTTTTTGTATGTGCTGACACATAGTGTTATATAATGTTTGTATGGAGTGCCGGACCTCTCTTTTGTTTCTTGAAGCCCAATGATATGCTCTTATAGTAGCCGAGGCCAGGAAGCTATTTTCTAGGGCCTTTAGGCTGACTTCACAAGCTGCCAAAGATGACAATGGCAAGACAAGCCTGTCGCTGAGCCTGTGGCACCAACACCCTAAACCTAGGCCTGTTAAAGTGGAATAAACCATCTGCCACTTCATTAGAAACACCTAGGACATGCTTGGCTCTGAAATGTGAATTGTATTTTGGTCCTGAAGCACTAAATAATGAAACTAACTAATCCCAGGGGAGACAAAGTCCTCTGATTGTTGTCACACCAGAACAAAATGTCTTTACAACAATGGGAAAAAGATCCAGAACTATCAAGTTTGCAGTGAGCCCCATCTCTGAACATGAATCAGGCCACAGTGTGGCACACCATGCTCCCTGATAAAATGCCCCAAAACCATATGGAGCACGCAGCATCCGTAAACAATTCTAGCTCTTGATTTGATGTGGCCACTGAGCAGAAAATCCTAACTCCATTAAACTCATAAAAGAATTCAACCCACAAGCCCATGTCCTCCTGGACCTCCTTAGACAAGTAAATAAAATGGTGAGATAGCAATGATGGGAGTTACTATTTCTCCAAACACCTGCAGAATATTTTGCCCATCGGGATTATTCTACAAACAAAATTCAACAATCCCAGCACTAACTGAACCTTCTTCAGTATAGCCCGCTCATAACTTTAATACTTTGTTTGATGGGAGATGACAAGATCCCTCCACGGTCCCATTTTCAATGCCCAGGTATGTGACAGGCATGTGGTGTGACCTTCTTTCTTATCCGCAGTGACCGGAGCCAGAACAAAGACCAAGCCAAAAAAAGAACATCCGCACAATGATTGAATCTGCCAGACTGATGAAATTGTCCAAGTGATGGGTTAAGTGCTCATGACGCACTGGTCTGAATGCACCAATGTAAGAATGTACTGAATTTTTTAAACAATGCGCAGGACATGGAACAACCTATGGTTAGGTATTGATCCACAAAAAACTCTTGTGGAAGCTTAAATCCCAAATAAACAAATGAGTGTGGATACAAGGGAAGCAAGTGAAATGCTGACTCCACATCAAGTTTAGCCATAAGTGCCCCTGCTCCACAGAATAGAACCATTTCCTCCGCCCGCTCAAAAGACTGGAACGTATTCAAACACTTGGCTGAATTAAGTGCATCATTCACCCAGGAACCTTCTAGGAAAGACAATGTTGTATGAGGCGAAATTTTTTAGGAGACTTCTTTGGAACCACACCGATCAGAGAAAGAACTAGATCAAAAATTGGTGGTTCCGCAAAAAGTCCCAACATCCTTAAGGTTCCACTGACAGGCAGTAACAACTAAACTTCTAATGGGTAAACAAAAGCCAACTGAAAACCCTGATATAACAAATCCACGTCCTCCTGATTGGGATACACAGACAGCCGAAATACCATTGCTGAAACTTTAATGAGGGAGACCCCCATTAGGAAGGAGTTTAGCTCCTTAACCACCGCCATAATTATTTGATAGATGGGGGCTACCACAACGGGTACAAGCATGTCGGTATCTGCAAGCAGCCCCCTTGTGCCATTTTTTAAAGACGAAGCATCTTCCATTAGAGGTAGGAACAGGAGGAAATTGTGATTTAGGAACAGCTTACCAAAATGGATAATTATCCCCCATGTTGCTAGCCATGAATTTAATATTTTGAGAGCCATCTTGATATTTTCGTAATTACTCATCATACCCTTTTGACATCCCAGAATGCGCAATCCTGTACATTTCATGGATTAACTGCAAGTACCCCACACTTCCCATGTATTCCCCTGGTCACGATTTCAAATAACATGTAGCAAATGGGCAGAAACCACCCAACTAATTGTAAAATTACTTGTAATTGTCCTCACCCATTCCTCCTTTAGCTTTGGTTGCCACCAAAGTCAACGTCCCCATATAAGCAACGGCGAACCTGTCCCAGTAACGTTCACGCCTAATTCCTTCCTTAGTGGAGAGGGACGTCCCATGTGATAGTGAAATTATCCCAATGTACGGGCAGGGGGACCAAAAGCCAGCGGGGGCTTTTTGAAACCTTCCTTGCCCTAGGGGCCAAACATTTCCCAGCATCCTTCCTTTGCAGGGTTTTCTTAAGCAACTTCATCACTTTACCAAGTTTAATTTGAGACACAGATGAATGCCCTCCAATTTTTCAGAATCAGAAGCTTCACCTGATTTTATGTCGCTAACTGGATTGGACACTGGAGGATCAGGGGTCTCTATTGCTCAGGGCGACCTCTGAGCACATCTACCTGCCAACCTGCTCCTCTCATGGTGCTTCGCAACATGTACAAACTCTGCAACCAAAAAATATTAAAGACCACAACAAACTTGACAGGAGTAGCCTGACGTTTCTTGCTGCCTCAGAATCTCTTGCCTTACTCACGACTAAGCAAGGGATTGACCACGGGTGAATTAACATTAGCTGCCAAGGTAAAAAAACTGACGAATTCCTTTCCCCTGACTGACCTGCAATAAAAGGCATAAAGCCAACTATAAAATTGAGGGACCCTAAAGCATAAACCAAACCCCCAAACGTGGAAAAAGGCCAAGTGCCCGTCTGGAACAGGGAGGGGTTAATGGGCCATTGAGGCTGTATAAAGCCCAGCAAGCATTTTGTGTGCAATTGAGAAGGGCCCTATGAGGTGAGAAAAAGTAAAGGTGAAGCACGTTATTACGAACCACTAAAATAAACAGATGGAGACCTGTACCTCCGCACACTATTTAGCCAAAGGGGGGGGGGGCGGCGGGCC
>WWET01000495.1:230699-242775 GCA_011038615.1 Limnodynastes dumerilii
CTGGTTCATAGCTCAGCTAGTCAAACTTTTTCTGCAGAACATGAATAGGTTCTGCCAACTACTTTGCATTGAGTAGCCATGTGACTTTGGTTTATGGGACCTAAAGATACCTTTTCACCACGGGAAGCCACGTATGGCATCGCAGCAGAGCACCCACATATGTTGCAGCAGGTCACTAGTTCAAATCCCAGCTAAGGCAGCCGTTTTATGAACCCTTTTAACTAAGCTTGCACATTCAGTGCAAAAGCTCACTGGTTCATAGCTCAGCAAGTCAACCTTTTTCTGCAGACCATGAATAGGTTAGGCCAACTACTTTGCATTGAGTAGCCATGTGACTATGGTTTATGTGACCTAAAGATAACTTTTCACCATGGGAAGGCACATATGGAATTGCAGCAGAGCACACAACTTTGGTGCAATAGGTTACCAGCTCAAATCCCAGCTCAACCAGCTGATCAAACCTCTTCTCTAGGCTGGCACATTCAATGCAGCAGTTCACTGTTTCATAGCTCAGCTAGTCAAACTTTTTCTGCAGGCCATGAATAGGTTCTGCAAACTACTTTGTATTGAGTAGCCATGTGACTATGGTTTCTAGGACCTAAAGATACGATTTCATCATGGGAAGACGCATATGGCATCGCAGCAGAGCACCAGCTTTTGGTGCAGCAGGTTATAGTTCAAATCCCAGCTCAACCAGCTGATCAAACCTCTTCTCTAGGCTGGCACATTCAGTAAAAAAGCTCTCTGGTTCATAGCTCAGTTAGTCAAACTTTTTCTGCAGGCCATGAATAGGTTCTGCCAACTACTTTGCATTGAGTAGCCATGTGACTATGGTTTATGGGACCTAAAGAAAGCTTTTCACAATGGGAATGTGCATATGGCATCGCAGCAGAGCACCAGCTTTTGGTGCAGCTGGTCACCAGTTCATATCCCAGCTCAGCCAGTCAGCTAGTCAAACCTGTTCCCTAGGCTGGCACATTCAGTGCAGCAGTTCACTGGATCATATACCAGCTCAGCTAGACAAACTTTTTCTGCAGGCCTTGAATAGGTTCTGCCAACTACTTTGTATTGAGTAGCCATGTGACTATAGTTTATGAGACCTAAAGATACAATTGTAGCATGGGGAGTCATATATGGCACTGCCTTTGGTGCAGCAGATCACCAGTTCAAATCCCAACTTGATCTGCTGATCTAACATTTTCTCTAAGCTTGCATATTCAGTGCAAAAGCTCACTGGTGCATAACTCAGCAAATCAACATTTTTCTGCAGACCATGAATAGGTTCTGCCAACTACTTTGCATTGAGTAGCCAAGTGTCTATTGTTTATGGGACCTACAGATACCATATGACAAGGAAAACCACATATGGAATCATAGCAGAGTGGCAGCCTTTGGTGCAGAGGCTGGCACATTAAATGCAGCAGTTCACTAGTTCATATCCTGGCTCAGCTAGTCAAACTTTTTCTGCAGGCCATGAATAGGTTCTTCCAACTCATTTGTATTGAGTAGCCATGTGACTATGGTTTATGGGACCTAAAGATACCCTTTCAACACGGGAAGCCACATATGGCGTTGCAGCAGAGCACCCGCCTTTGGTGCCCCAAATAACCAATTACAAATCCTAGCTCAGTCAGCCATTTGATCAAACCTCTTCCCTAGGCTTGCACATTTGGTGCAGCAGCTAACTGGTTCATATCATAGCTCAGCTAGTCAAACTTTTTCTGCAGGCCATGAATAGGTTCTGCCAACTACTTTGTATTGAGTAGCCATGTTACTATGGTTTATGGGACCTATAAATACTATATCACCATGGGAAGCCATGTATGGCACTGCAGCAGAGCACCTGCCTTTGGTGCAGCAGGTCACCAGTTTAAATCCCAGGCCAGCCAGTCAGTCATTCAGCTGGTCAAACCTCTTCCCTAGGCAGGTAATAGGCTTCTTTGCAATGAATTGCTATGTGATTTTGGTTCATTGGACCTAAACATACAACTTTACCATCAGGAGACAGCACACCCACATTCAGTGCAGCAGGTCACAGGGTCAAAGCTCAGCTAGTCAAACTTTTTCGGCAGGCCATGAATAGCTTCTGCTAACTACTTTGTATTGAGTAGCCATGTGACTATGGTTTATGGGACCTAAAGATACCTTTTCACAATGGGAAGCCACATATCGCATTACAGCAGAGCACCCACCTTTGGTGCTACAGGTCACCAATTACAAATTACAGCCATCTGATCAAACCTCTTCCCTAGGCTGCCACATTCAGTGCTGCAGCTCACTTGTTTGTATCCCAGCTCAGCTAGTCAAACTTTTTCTGCAGGCCATGAATAGGTTCTGCCAACTACTTTGTATTGAGTAGCCATGTGACTATGGTTTATGTGACCTAAAGATACCTTTTCACCATGGGAAGGCACATATGGCATCGCAGCAGAGTACTATCCTTGTTGCAGCAGGTCACCAGTTCAATTCCCAGCTCGGCCAGCTGATCAAACCTCTTCTCTAGGCTTGCATATTCAGTGCAAAAGCTCACTGGTTCATAGCTCAACAAGTCAACCTCTTTCTGCAGGCCATGAATAGGTTCTGACAACTACTTTGTATTGAGTAGCCATGTGACTATGGTTTATGGGACCTAAAGATACCTTTCCATCATGGGAAGACATATATGGCATCGCAGCAGAGCACCAGCATTTGGTGCAGCAGGTCACCAGCTCAGCCAGCTGATCAAACCTCTTCTCTAGGCTTGCATATTCAGTGCAAAAGCTCACTGGTTCATAGCTCAACAAGTCAACCTCTTTCTGCAGGCCATGAATAGGTTCTGACAACTACTTTGTATTGAGTAGCCATGTGACTATGGTTTATGGGACCTAAAGATACCTTTCCATCATGGGAAGACATATATGGCATTGCAGCAGAGCACCAGCATTTGGTGCAGCAGGTCACCAGCTCAGCCAGCTGATCAAACCTCTTCTCTAGGCTTGCATATTCAGTGCAAAAGCTCACTGGTTCATAGCTCAACAAGTCAAGCATATTCAGAGCAGCAGCTCACTGGTTCAAGTCCCACCTCAGCTGGTCAAACTTTTTCTGCAGGCCATGAATAGGTTCTTCCAACTAAATTGTATTGAGTAGCCATGTGACTATAGTTTATGGGACCTAAAGATACCAGTTTACCACAGAGAGCCACATATGGCATTGCATCACAGCACCCAACTTTGGTGCAGCTAATCACCAGTTCAAATTCTGACTCAGCCAGCTGATCAAACCTCTTCTTTAGGCTGGCATGTTCAGTGCAAAAGCTATCTTGTTAATAGCTCTGCTAGTTAACCTTTTTCTGCAGGCCATGAATAGGTTCTGCCAAATACTTTGCATAGAGTAGCCATGTGACTATGGTTTATGGGACCTAAAGATACCTTGTCACCATGGGAAGCCACGTATTGCATCACAGCAGAGCACCCGCCTTTGGTGCAGCAGGTCACCAGTTCAAATCCCAGCTCAGCCAGCCATTTAATCAAACCTTTTCCCTAGGCTGGCACATTCAGTGCAGCAGTTTACTGGTTCGTATCACAGCTCAGCTAGTCAAACTTTTTCTGCAGTCCATGAATAGGTTCTGTTGACTACTTTGTATTGAGTAGCCATGTGACTACAGTTTATGGGACCTAAAGATACCATTTTACTATGGGAAGCCAAATATAGCATCACAGTAGAGCACCTGCCTTTGGTACAGCAGGTCACCTGTTCAAATCCCAGCTCAGCCAGCTGATCAAACCTCTTCACTAGGCTGGCACGTTCAGTGCAAAAGCTCTCTGGTTCATAGCTGAGCTAGTCAGACTATTTCTGCAGACCATCAATAGGTTCTGCCAACTACTTTGCATTGAGTAGCCAAGTGTCTATTGTTTATGGGACCTACAGATACCACTTGCAAAGGAAAGCCACATATGGCATCGGAGCCAAGCACCTGCCTTTGGTGCCACAGGTCACCAGTTCAAATGCTAGCTCAGCCACTGAGGTCATCCAACCTCTTCACTAGGCTGGCACATTCAATGCAGCAGTTCACTGGTTCATAGCTCAGCTATTTGAACTTTTTCTGCAGGCCATGAATAGGTTCTGCCAACTAATTCGTATTGAGTAGCCATGTGACTATGGTTTATGGGACCTAAAGATACCTTTTCATCATGGGAAGACACATATGGCATTGCAGCGGAGCACCCAACTTTGGTGCAGCAAGTCACCTGTTCAAATCCAGCCAGCCAGCCAGCTGATCAAACTTCTTCCCTAGGCTGGCACATTCAGTGCAGCAGTTCACTGGTTCAAATCCCAGCTCAGCTAGTCAAACTTTTTCTGCAGACCAAGAATAGGTTCTGCCAACTACTTTGTATTGAGTAGCCATGTGACTATAGTTTATGAGACCTAAAGATACCATTTTAGCATTGTGAGCCACATATGGCATCGCAGCAGAGCACCTTTCTTTGAAGCAGCAGGTCACCAGTACAAACCCCAGCTCAGCCAGCTGATCAAACATCTTCTCTTGGCTTGCACATTCAGTGCAAAAGCTCACTGGTTTATAGCTAAGCAAGCCAACCTTTTTATGCAGACCATGAATAGGTTCTGCCAACTACTTTGCATTGAGTAGCCATGTGTCTATTGTGACCTACAGATACCATTTACTGAGGAAAACCACATATGGCATCATAGCAGAGCACCCACCTTTGGTGCAGCAGATCAACAGTTCAAATCCTAACTCAGCCAGTCGGCTGCTCCAATCTCTTCCCTAGGCTGGAACATTCAAATTCCAACTCAGCCTACTGATCAAACCTTTTCTCTAGGCTGGCACATTCATTGCAAAAGCTCTCTGGTTCAAATCCCAGCTCTGCTAGTCAAACTTTTTCTGCAGGCCATGTATAGGTTCTGCCTACTAATTTGTATTGAGTAGCCATGTGGCTATATTTTTTGGGACCTGAAGATACCATTTTACCATGGGGAGCCACATATGGCATCGGTTCAAATCCCATCTCAGCCAGTCAACTTATCAAACCTATTCACTAGGCTGGCACATTCAGTGCAGCAGCTCTCTGGTTCATAGCTCAGCTAGTCAAACCTTTTCTGCAGGCCATGAATAGGTTCTGCCAACTACTTTGCATTGAGTAGCCATGTGTCTATTGTGACCTACAGATACCAGTTACTGAGGAAAACCACATATGGCATCATAGCAGACCACCTGCCTTTGGTGCAGCAGGTTACCAGTTCAAATCCTAACTCAGCCAGTGAGCTGATTCCACCTCTTTCCTAGGCTGCACGTTTAGTGCAAAAGCTCTCTGGTTCATAGCTCAGCTCATCAACCTTTTTCTGCAGGCCATGAATATGTTCTGTCAACTACTTTGCATTGAGTAGCCATGTGACTATGGTTTATGGGACCTAAAGATACCTTTTCACCATGGGAAGCCACATATGGGATCGCAGAAGAGCACCCACCTATGTTGCAACAAGTCACTAGTTCAAATCCCAGCTCAGCCAGCCATTTGATGAAACCTTTTCTCTAGACTGGCACATTCAGTGCAGCAGTTCACTGGTTCATATCCCAGCTCAGCTAGTCAACCTTTTTCTGCAGGCCATGAATAGGTTCTGCAAACTACTTTGTATTGAGTAGCCATGTGACTATGGTTTATGGGACCTAAAGATACCTTTTTATCATGGGAAGACACATATGGCATTGCAGCAAAGCACCCAACTTTGGTGCAGTAGGTTTCTAGTTCAAATCACAGCTCAGCCAGCTGATCAATCCTTTTCCCTAGGCTGCCACATTCATTGCAGCAGCTCACTGGTTCAAATCCCAGCTCTGCTAGTCAAACTTTTTCTGCAGGCCATGAATAGGTTCTGCCAAATAATTTGTATTGAGTAGCCATGTGACTATAGTTTATGGGACCTAAAGATACCATTTTGCCATGTGGAGCCATATATGGCATCACAGCAAAACACCTGCCTTTGGTACAGTAGGTCACCAGTTCAAAACCCAGCTCAGCCAGCTGATCAAACATTAAGTGCAAAAGCTCACTGGTTCATGGCTCAGCATGTCAACATTTTTTCTGCAGGCCATGAATAGGTTCTGCAAACTACTTTGTATTGAGTAACCATGTGACTATGGTTTATGGGATTTACAGATACCATTTCATTATATTTGATAAGTTGACTGGCTGGCTGAGCTGGGATTTGAACCAGTGACCTGCTGCCTCAAAGGTGGGTGATCTGCTGTGATGCCATACATGGCTTCTCATGTTAAAAGGTATCTTTAAGTCCCATAAACCATAGTCACATGGCTACTCAATACAAAGTAGTTGGCCTGCAGAAAAAGTTTGACTAGCTGAGCTATGAACCAGAGAGCTGCTACACTGAATGTGCCAGCTTACTGTATAGGTTTGATAAGTTTACTGGCTAACTGAGCTGGGATTTGAACCGTTGACCTACTGCACCAAAAGTGGGTGCTCTGCGGTAATGCCATACGTGGCTGTTCATGTTGTAAAGGTATCTTTAGGTCCCATAAACCATAGTCACATGGCTACTCAATACAAAGCAGTTGGCAGAACCTATTCATGGCCTGCAGAAAAGTTTGACTAGCTGAAATGTGATCTGAACCAAAGAGCTGCTGCACTGAATGTGCCAGCCTAGTGAATAGGTTTGATAAGTTGACTGGCTAGCTGAGCTGGGATTTGAACCGGTGACCAGCTATACCAGAGGTGGGTGCTCTGCTGTGATGCCATACATGGCTACTCATGGTGAAAAGGTATCTTTAGGTCCCATAAACCATAGTCACATGGCTACTCAATACAAAGTAGTTGGCAGAACCTATTCATGGCCTGCAGAAAAAGTTTGACTAGGTGAGCTATAAACCAGAGAGCTGCTACACTGAATGTGCCAGCCTAGTGAATAGGTTTGATATGCTGACTGGCTGAGCTGGGATTTGACCTGGTGACCTGCTGCACCAAAGGTGGGTGCTCTGCTGTGATGCCATATGTTGCTTTTCATGTTAAAGAGGTATCTTTAGGTCCCATAAACCATAATCACATGGCTACTCGATACAAAGTAGTTGGCAGAACCAATTCTTGGCCTGCAGAAAAAAGCTTGACTAGCTGAAAGGGGTGATGAACCAGAGAGCTGCTGCACTGAATGTGCCAGCATAGTTAATAGGTTTTATAAGTTTACTGGCTGGCTGAGCTGTGATTTGAACCAGTGACCTTCTGCATCAAAGGTGGGTGCTCTGCAGTTATGCCATATGTAGCTTTCTGTCTGGAAAGGGAATCTTTAGGTTCCATAAACCATAGTCACATGGCTACTCAATACAAAGTAGTTTGCAGAACCTTTTCATGGTCTGCAGAAAAAGTTTGACTAGCTGAGCTATGAACCAGAGAGCTGCTGCACTGAATGTGTCGGCATAGTGAATAGGTTTCATAAATTGACTGGCTGGCTGAGCTGGGATTTGAACCAATGACCTGCTGCACCAAAGGTGGGTGTTCTGCTGTGAAGCAATACACAGCACCTCATGGTGAAAAGGTATCTTTAGGTCCTATAAACCATAATCACATGGCTACTCAAAACAAAGTAGTTGGCAGAACCTATTCATGGCCAGCAGAAAAAGTTAGACTAGCTGAGCTATGAACCAGAGAGCTGATGCACTGAATGTGCCAGCCTATTGAATAGGTTTGATATGCTGACTAGCTGAGCTGGGATTTGAATCGGTGATCTGCTGCACCAAAAGTGGGTGCTCTGCTGTGATGCCATACATAGCTTCTCATGGTGAAAAGGTATCTTTAGGTCCCATAAACCATAGTCACATGGCTACTCAATACAAAGTAGTTGGCAGAACCTATTTTCGTGATGAAAAGGTATCTTTAGGTCCCATAAACCATAGTCACATGGCTACTCAATACAAAGTAGTTGGCAGAACCTATTCATGGTCTGCAGAAAAAGTTTGACTAGCTGAGCTATGAACCAGAGAGCTGCTACACTGAACGTGCCAGCCTAGTGAATAGGTTTGATAAGCTGACTGGCTGGTTGAGCTGGCATTTGACCCTGTGACCTGTTGCACCAAAGATGGGTGCTTTGCTGAGATGCCATATGTGGCTTTTTATGATGAAAAGGTATCTTTAGGTCCCATAAACCATAGTCACATGGCTACTCAATACAAAGTAGTTGGCAGAACCTATTCATGGCCTGCAGAAAAAGTTTGACTAGGTGAGCTAGGAACCAGAGAGCTGCTGCACTGAATGCGTCAGCGTAGTGAATAGGTTTGATATGCTGACTAGCTGAGCTGGGATTTGAATCTGTGATCTGCTGCACCAAAAGTGGGTGCTTTGCTGTGATGCCATATATAGCTTCTCATAGTGAAAAGGTATCTTTAGGTCCCATAAACCATAGTCACATAGCTACTCAATACAAAGTAATTGGCCTGCACAAAAAGTTTGACTAGCTGAAATGGGATATGAACCAGAGAACTGCTGCACTGAATGTGCCAGCCTAGTGAATAGTTTTGATATGTTAACTGGCTAAGCTGGGATTTGAACCTATTACCTGCTGCACCTAAGGTGGGTGCTCTGCTGTGATGCCATACGTGGCTTCTCATGGTGAGAAGGTATCGTTAGGTCACATAAACCATAGTCACATGGCTACTCAATACAAAGTAGTTGGCCTGCAGAAAAAGTTTGACTAGATGAAATTGGTGATGAATAGGTTTCACAACTTGACTGGCTAGCTGAGCTGGGAATTGAACCGGAAACCAGCTTTTACAAAGGTGGGTGCTCTGCAGTGGTGCCATACATGGCTTTGCATGTTAAAAATGTATCTTTAGGTCCCATAAACCATAGTCACATGGCTACTCAATACAAAGTAGTTGGCAGAACCTATTCATGGCCGCAGAAAAAGTTTGACTAGCTGAGCTATGAACCAGAGAGCTGCTGCACTGAAGGTGCCAGACTAGTGATTAGGTTTGATAAGTTGAGTGGCTGGCAGAGCTGGGATTTGAACCGGTGACCTGCTGCACCAAAAGTACTGTGATGCCATACGTGGCTTCTCTTGGTGAAAAGGTATTGTTAGGTCACATAAACCATAGTCACATGGCTACTCAATACAAAGTAGTTGTCCTGCAGAAAAAGTTTGACTAGCTGAAATTGGTGATGAACCAGAGAGCTGCTGCACTGAATGTGCCAGACCAGGTTTCAGAAATTGAATGGCTAGCTGAGCTGGGATTTGAACCAGTGACCTGCTGCACCAAAGGTGGGTGCTCTGCAGTGCTGCCACACATGGCATTTCGTATTGAAAAAGTATCTTTAGGTCCCATAAACCATAGTCACATGGCTATTCAATACAAAGTAGTTGGCAAAACCTATTCATGGCCTGCAGAAAACATTTGACTAGCTGAGCACTGAATGTGCCAGCCTAGTGAATAGGTTTGATAAGTTGACAGACTGGCTGAGCTGGGATTTGAACCACTGACCTGCTGTACCAAAGGTGGGTGCTCTGCTGTGATGACATAAGTGGCTCCTCATGGTGAAAAGGTATCTTTAGGTCCCATAAACCATAGTCACATGGCTACTCAATACAAAGTAGTTGGCAGAACCTATTCATGGCCTGCAGAAAAAGTTAGACTAGCTGAGCTATGAAACAGAGAGCTGCTGCAATGAATGTGACAGCCTAGTGAATAGGTTTGATAAGTTGAGGCTGGCTGAGCTGGTATTTGAACCAGTGACCTGCTGCACCAAAGGTGGGGGCTCTGCTGTGATGCCATACATGGCTTCTCCTGTTTAAAAGTATCTTTAGGTCCCATAAACCATAGTCACATGGATACTCAATGCAAAGTAGTTGGCCTGCAGAAGAGCTTTGACTAGCTGAAAGGGTCGATGAACCAAAGAGCTGCTGCACTGAATGTGCCAGCCTAGAGAATAGGTTTTATAAGTTCACTGGCTGGCTGAGCTGGGATTTGAACCAGTGACCTTCTGCCCCAACGGTGGGTGGTCTGCAGTTATGCCATATGTGGCTTTACACCTGTAAAAGGTATCTTTAGGTCCCATAAACCATAGTCACATGGCTACTCAATACAAAGAAGTTCGCAGAACTTATTCATGGTCTGCAGAAAACATTTGACTAGCTGAGCTATGAACCAGAGAGCTGCTGCACTGAAGGTGCCAGCCTAGTGATTAGGTTTAATAAGTTGAATGGCTGGCAGAGCTGGGATTTGAACCAATGACCTGCTGCACCAAAGGTGGGTGCTCTGCATTGATGCCATATGTGGCTTTTCATGTAGAAAAGGTATCTTTAGGTCCCATAAACAATAGTCACATGGCTACTCAATACAAAGTAGTTGGCAGAACCTATTCATGGCCTGCAGAAAAAGGTTGACTAGCTGAAATCGGATATGTACCAGAGAGCTGCTGCCCTGAATGTGCCAACCTAGTGAATAGGTTTAATAAGTTCACCAGCTGGCTGAGCTGGAATTTGAACCGGTGACCTGCTGTACCAGAGGTGGGTGCTCTGCTGTGATGCCATATGTACCTTTTTGTGGTTGAATGGTATCTTTAGGTCCCATAAACCATAGTTACATGGCTACTCAATACAAAGTAGTTGGCAGAACCTATTCATGGCCTGCAGAAAAAGTTTGACTAGCTGAAATGGGCAATGAACCAGAAAGCTGCTGCACTGAATGTGCCAGTCTAGTGCATAGGTTTGATAAATTGACTGGCTGAGCTGGGATTTGAACCGGTGACCTACTGCACCAAAGGTGGGTGCTTTGCTGTGATGCCATATGTGGCCTTTTGTGGTTGAAAGGTATCTTTAGGTCCCATAAACCATAATTACATGGCTACTCAATACAAAGTAGTTGGCAGAAACTATTCATGGCCTGCAGAAAAAGTTTGAATAGCTGAAATGGGTGATGAACCAGAAAGCTGCTGCACTGAATAGCCTAGTGAATAGGTTTGATATGTTAACTAGCTAGCTGAGCTGGGGTTTGAACTGTTGACCTGCTGCACCAAAGGTGGGTGCTCTGCGCAGCACCAAAGGTTGGTGCTATGCTGTGATGCCATATGCTGCTTCTCATGCTGAAAATTTATCTTTAGGTCCCATAAACCATAGTCACATGGCTACTCAATACAAAGTAGTTGGCAGAACCTATTCATGGCCTGCAGAAAAAGTTTGACTAGCTGAGCTATGAACCAGAGAGCTAATGCACTAAATGTTCCAGCCTAGTGAATAGGTTTGATATGTTAACTGGCTGGCTCAGCTGGGAATTAAACTGGTGACCGGCTGTACCAATGGTGGGTGCTCTGCTGTGATGACATACATGGAGGTTCATGATGAAAAGGTATCTTTAGGTCCCATAAACCATAGTTACATGGCTACTCAATACAAAGTAGTTGGCAGAACCTATTCATGGCCTGCAGAAAAAGTTTGACTAGCTGAAATGGGTGATAAACCAGAAAGCTGCTGCACTGAATGTGCCAGTCTAGTGCATAGGTTTGACAAGTTGATTGGCTGGCTGAGCTGGGATTTGAACCAGTGACCTGCAGCACCAAAGGTTGGTGCTATGCTGTGATGCCATACGCTGCTTCTCATGGTGAAAATTTTTCTTTAGGTCCCATAAACCATAGTCACATGGCTACTCAATACAAAGTAGTTGGCAGAACCTATTCATGGCCTGCAGAAAAAGTTTGACTAGCTGAGCTATGAACAAGAGAGCTGCTACACTGAACGTGCCAACCTAGTGAATAGGCTTGATAAGCTGACTGGCTGGTTGAGCTGGGATTTGACCCGGTGACCTGCTGCACCAAAGGTGGGTGCTCTGCTGTGATGCCATATGTGGCTTTGTATGGTGAAAAGGTATCTTTAGGTCCCATAAACCATAGTCACATGGCTACTCAATACAAAGTAGTTGGCAGAACCTATTCATGGCCTGCAGAAAAGTTTGACTAGCTAGACTATGAACTGGAGAGCAGCTGCACTGAAAGTGCCAGCCTAGTGAATAGGTTTGATAAGTTAACTGGCTGAGCTGGGATTTGAACCAGTGACCTGCTGCACCAAGGTGGGTGGTCTGGTGTGG
>WWET01000495.1:249134-262463 GCA_011038615.1 Limnodynastes dumerilii
GATAAGTTGACCAGCTGGCTGAGCTGGGATTTGAACTGGTGACCTGCTGCACCAAAGGCAGGTGCTCTGCAGAGATGCCATATGTGGTTTTTCATGTTGAGAAAGTGTCTTTAGGTCCCATAAACCATAGTCACATGGCTACTCAACACGAAGTAGTTGGCAGAACCTCTTCATGGCCTGCAGAAATGGTTGACTACCTGAGCTATGAACCAGAGAGCTGCTGCACTGAATGTGCCAGCCTAGTAAATAGGTTTGATAAGTTGACCAGCTGGCTGAGCTGGGATTTGAACTGGTGACCTGCTGCACCAAAGGCAGGTGCTCTGCAGAGATGCCATATGTGGTTTTTCATGTTGAGAAAGTGTCTTTAGGTCCCATAAACCATAGTCACATGGCTACTCAATACAAAGTAGTTGGCAGAACCTGTTCATGGCCTGCAGAAATGGTTTGACTAGCTGGGCTATGAACCAGAGAGCTGCTGCACTGAATGTGCCAGCCTAGTGAATAGGTTTGATAAGTTGACCAGCTGGCTGAGCTGGGATTTGAACTGGTGAACTGCTGCACCAAAGGTGGGTGCTCTGCAGTGATGCCATATGTGTTTTTTCACATTGAAATGGTATCTTTAGGTCCCATAAACCATAGTCACATGGCTACTCAACACGAAGTAGTTGGCAGAACCTCTTCATGGCCTGCAGAAATGGTTGACTACCTGAGCTATGAACCAGAGAGCTGCTGCAGTGAATGCGCCAGCCTAGTGAATAGGTTTGATAAGTTGTCTGGCTGAGCTGTGATTTGAACTGTTGACTTGCTGCACCAAAGGTGGGTGCTCTGCTGTGATGCCATATGTGGCTCCTCGTGGTGACACTTTATCTTTAGGTCCCATAAACCATAGTCACATGGCTACTCAATACAAATTAGTTGGCAGAACCTATTCATGGCCTGCAGAAAAAGTTTGACTAGCTGAAATCGGATATGAACCAGAGAGCTGCTGCACTGAATGTGCCAGCCTAGTAAATAGGTTCGATAAGTTGACCAGCTGGCTGAGCTGGGATTTGAACTGGTGACCTGCTGCACCAAAGGCAGGTGCTCTGCAGAGATGCCATATGTGGTTTTCCATGTTGAGAAAGTGTCTTTAGGTCCCATAAACCAAAGTCACATGGCTACTCAATACAAAGTAGTTTGCAGAACCTATTCATGGCCTGCAGAAAGAGTTTGACTAGCTGAGCTATGAACCAAAGAGCTGCTGCACTGAATGTGCCAGCCTAGTGAATAGATTTCATAAGTTAACTGGCTAGCTGAGCTAGGATTTGAACCAGTAACCTGCTGCACCAAAGATGGGTGCTCTGCTGTGATGCCATACGCGGCTCCTCACTGTGAAAAGGTATCTTTAGGTCCCATAAACCATAGTCACATGGCTACTCAATACAAAGTAGTTGGCAGAACCTATTCATGGTCTGCAGAAAAAGGTTGACTTGCTGAGCTATGAACCAGTGAGCTTTTGCACTGAATGTGCAAGCCTAGAAAGGAGGTTTGATCAGCTGGTTGAGCTAGGATTTGAACTTGTGACCTGCTGCACCAAAGAAGAGTGCTTTGCTGCGATGCCATACGTGGCACTCTGTGCTAAATGGTATCTTTAGGTCTCATAAACTATAGTCACATGGCTACTCAATACAAAGTTGTTGGCAGAACCTATTCATGGCCTGCAGAAAATGTTTGACTAGCTGAGCTGTGATACGAACCAGTGAGCAGCTGCACTGAACGTGCCAGCCTAGGGAAAAAGTTTCATCAAACAGCTGGTTGAGCTGGGATTTGAACTGGTGACCTGCTGCAACAAAGACAGGTGTGCTGCTGTACTGCCATATGTGGTTCTCCATGCTAAAATGGTATCTTTAGGTCTCATAAACTATAGTCACATGGCTACTCAATACAAAGTAGTTGGCAGAACCTATTCATGGCCTGCAGAAAAAGTTTGACTAGCTGAGCTGGTATATGAACCAGTGAACCGCTGCACTGAATGTGCCAGCCTAGGGAAGAGAATTGATCAACTGACTTGCTGGCTGATCTGGGATTTGAACTGGTGACTTGCTGCACCAAAGTTGGGTGCCCTGCTGCGATGCCATATGTGTCTTCCCATGACGAAATGCTATCTTTAGGTCCCATAAACCATAGTCACATGGCTACTCAATACAAAGTAGTTTGCAGAACCTATTCATGGCCTGCAGAAAAAGGTTGACGAGCTGAGCTCTGAACCAGTGAACTGCTGCACTGAATCTGCCAGCCTAGGAAAGAGATTGGATCAGCTCACTGGCTGAGCTAGGATTTGAGCTGGTGACCTGCTATGATGCCATATGTGGGTTTTCTCGGCAAATGGTATTTGTAGGTCCCATAAACAATAGACACTTGGCTACTCAATGCAAAGTAGTTGGCAGAACCTATTCATAGTCTGCAGAAAAAGGATGACTTGCTGAGCTATGAACCAGTGAGCCTTTGCACTGAATGTGCAAGCCTAGAGAAGTGGTTTGATCAGCTGGTTGAGCTGGGATTTGAACTGCCAACACCAAAGTTTGGTGCTCTGCTGCGATGCCATATGTGACTTCCCATGATGAAATGGTATCTTTAGGTCCCATAAACCATAGTCACATGGCTACTCAATACAAATTAGTTGGCAGAACCTATTCATGGCCTGCAGAAAAAGTATGACTAGCAGAGCTTGGATTTGAACCAGTGAGCTGCTGCACTGAATGTGCCAGCCCAGGGAAGAGAATTGATCAACTGACTGATCTGGGATTTGAACTGGTGACTTGCTGCACCAATGTTGGGTGCTCTGCTGCAATGCCATATGTGTCTTCCCATGGTGAAATGCTATCTTTAGGTCCCATAAACCATAGTCACATGACTACTCAATACAAAGTAGTTTGCAGGACCTATTCATTGCCTGCAGAAAAAGCTTGACTAGCAGAGCTGGGATTTGAACCAGTGAGATGCTGCACTGAATGTGCCAGCCTAGGAAAGAGGATTGATCAACTGGCTGGGCTGGGATTTGAATTGGTGACCTGCTGCACCAAAGGCGGGTGCTCTGCTATAATGCCATATGTGGTTTTTCATGGCAAATGGTATCTGTAGGTCCCATAAACAATAGACACTTGGCTACTTAATGCAAAGTAGTTGGCAGAACCTTTTCATGGTCTGCAGAAAAATGTTGACTTGCTGAGCTATGAACCAGTGAGCTTTTGCACCAAATGTGCAAGCCTTGAGAAGAGGTTTGATCAGCTGGTTGAGCTGGGATTTGAACTGCTATCTTGCCGCATCAAAGTTGAGTGCTCTGCTGCGATGCCATATGTGTCTTTCCATGATGAAATAGTATCTTTAGGTGCCATAAACCATAGTCACATGGCTACTCAATACAAAGTAGTTTGCAGAACCTATTCATGGCCTGCAGAAAAAGTTTGACTAGCTGAGCTGGGATTTGAACCAGTGAGCTGCTGCACTGAATGTGCCAGCCTAGGGAAAAGGTTTCATCAAATGGCTGCCTGAGCTGGGATTTGAACTAGTGACCTGCTGCAACATAGGCGGGTGCTCTGCAGTATAAAAAAAATAAGCTTGCTATTGATTAGTTGGCTACAGGAATTTATTTCCCAAAGGGTTTGGGGTCAAGAAATTCTCCTAGGTACAACCAACCATAGTGTCACTTGCACTTGGGCACTTCTGACAACCTGAGGCCCTCAAAACTATAGATACTACCAACCAGCAAGCTATGTACTTAAAAAGGCTGCCAAGTCCATTGGCACCTGTAACTATATAAGTAAAAAATAAATAAAAGGTACAGTTAAATATAAAATAAATACTTTACTGAACTTGAAAACTCAAAAGCTCCTTGAAAATAGTGTTTATTTGTTGACCCTGCATTCAATGTGACATTGCTCTATTTTTCTTGATCAAATAAAGGGATACTTAGGGTAATTACACACACAAAATATAGTGGGAGGGGAAAATGTGCCACACATTATCCGCAATAGCAAAGAAAATAGTTGCATATAAATACAATAATTAACAGAGGGTAAAAAAGTATGAAGGAATACAATACATGTATAAATCAAAAATTAAATACAATACAAAAATATCAAAACAATATGTGAGGAAATTAAAGATGCTGGGTAAGTGTGTAGGAGCAGATGAATAAGGAGAGAGATAGACAGTAGAGAGGAAAAGGTGGGAAGAGATGATGACAGGGTAGAGGGATGATGACAGGAGAAAGGAGGACCCTGCTCATAAAAGCTAACATGCTAAGTGAAAGAGGGTGAACAAAAAGGAGACACAGTGGTGAAGATGGGGAGGACAAGTAAGCTTAGGTGGAGGAAGAGTAGGCTAGCCTGAAGAAGTGGGTTTTAAGGGAGCATTTGAAGGATTGTGCTGGATTGCCTGATAGGATGTGGTAGGTTGTTCCAATGGAGAGTCTTGGATGCGGGAGTGAGAAGTAGTTATCAGGTTGGAGTTGATGCGGCGGTCACCAGCGGAGTGGAGTTGAAGGGAGGGAATGTGGATGGAGATAAGGTAGGAGAGGTAGGGAGTGGTGGAGGATGAGAGAGTCTTGTAAGTTGTGGTGAGGAGCTTAAAGAGAATTCTGAAAGGTACAGGAAGCCAGTGTAGAGATTGACAGAGAGGGGAGGTGGAGGCAGTGCATTGGGAGAGGAAGATGAGACTGGCTGCAGCATTTATTATAGATTGTAGGGGTGTGAGACAGACCAGAGGGAGGCCAGAGAGGAGAATGTTGCAGTAGTCCAGACGGGAGATAACAAGAAAGTGAATGAGGGTTTTAGTGGCATCAGTTGTCAAGAAGGGTCTGATGCGAGCAATGTTGCGGAGATGAAAGCGGCAGGACAATGAGAGGGCACGGATGTGAGGGTGAGAGGAGTCAAGGATGACGCCCAGGCAGCAGGCTTGGGTGGAGGAGGAGATGGTGGAATCGCTAATAGTAATAGAGATGGAAGGGGTAGAGGGGATACGTGAAGGAATGAAAACTACGAATTCCGTTTTGTCCATGTTAAGCTTCAGGAAATGTTTGGACATCCATGAGGAGATGGCTGTACAATTTACTTAGGCAGGCTTATGGCAGCGTAAGCTGCTATAAAGCCCACACGAGAGAGGGTAGTGACAGGGGGCGTTCACTCCCCTCTCTCTGTTGGACGAACAGACCCCTACAAGTGTGCGTGGGTCTGGATCCGGTCCTTAGTGTAAGACCCCATCCAAGAGAAGAACTATTTTATTAATTTTTTTAATGTAATTGCCTTGTAATATAAATTAAATAAACCCCATGATAAAACTATTACAATTTTATTGGCTGCTGTATATGTAATTAATAATTATGTTGGCTTTGGTGATTCATTGTTTGAGAGTCTAGCACATTATTTCAATGTTACATTTAAATTTCTGTTCTGAGCCATAATTTTCAATGTGCCTCACAGAAATTCACAAAAAGCCAACTTTTCAATTCCATTTGAATTCTGATGATAACTATAAGAAATTAAGGACATAATACTAAATAACTGAAAATGTAATTATAAAAAGTAATTGTTAAAACTAAACTATCAGGATCTAGAATATGTTCCTCTACAGAAAAATATAACTTATATTATTTCATTTATAAGAAGAGATATATTTGTATATGATAGACGTAACAATAATGGACATTCTGTGGACATGAACTGTGGTTTTATATTTAAATAACATATCCTTTCATACAAACTGCTCACAAATTTGTTCTTATGAAAGAGTCTTTTTCAGTTGTTTTTTAGGTTAATGATTAAAAATTGGGAAGATTTTAAGTTTTGAGTGTTAAAATATATTATTGATTCTTTTTTATTATTATCTGCTTAGTGCATAATGATACTTAATTGTGGTACTGTTAACAAATAAGTAGTGCCAGCTCAACTTCAGCTAATGCTACCTTATTAAATATAGCATTTCTCAAGTTAACCCATGCTCCTAATTCAGTCAAAGGGCAAGTTCCTATTACAGATAACTTAATACATTGGCCAAATAGTTGTTTCGTAATGGTGATCTAAAACTGCATTGCTTGTATTAATATCATTGTTTCATCATATTCCCATAGAGACTTATTGTACAATAGGAGATGGCTGCATATTGTAAATGTAAAATCTTCCATTCATTAAAGAGGTATGAGGACAATGAGAATTGTTCTCCAGGAATTTGGCTCGATAACAGTCAATACCAATGCTAAGCTAACTTTGTACATTAGATATCCAAAAACTGAAATAATAATAATTTACAGAGTGTTTATCCTGAATCAACATTTATCCTGGGATGCCAAATATATTTTATTGCCTATTATTATTTTCAATTCCACATTGCATTGGTTAGTAAAAAAATTCTCATTGGCCATGCCAAACATTATTGGTTCTTATCTTAGGTTCAACATTTTAACAATAACAACAGTCATTGGGGTAGATCCAGAACAACATTTGCCGTACGTTTATTCGCGGAGCGTATTTTCGTGCGCGTAAATTCATTACACTCCCCTTGGCACACCCCTTGTACGGACGTATTTTGTCAAGATACACTTTCCAAACCCTACCTTAACTTTTTTCAACGTAACCACAGTCATACGCATAAGTACGTATGGGTTGAACGAATTTACGCAGCTAAGCACGCCCATACTGTACACTTTAAATACAACCCCCCCGCCTACTTCACGTAATTCACACTTAATTTGGAGTAACGTAAAATTGGCACGCCCACACGTAAGTATTTACGTGTCACATATGTGAATGGCCCATACATTCACAATTACGCTATGTTAATGTGCTTATTTTCTATGGTGTGCATGCGCAGTGCGTACAAAACCGCGATTTTACATCTCTGCCAAGCGTAAATTCGCTCCGAGGTGTAGTTCTGGATCAGGCCCATTGTGTGTACTGAAGCTTTTAGAAAGATAAACAAGCCATCTCCCTTCATCTTAGTTTTTTGACATGTGGATTTGATTTGAGATTCAGCTCAGTTTGATCATGGCTTACTCTGAATTTTAGGTGAATTGGGCCACTTGAACTTTGTTTGCAATAATGCAATTTTTGACCCTATCCCTGTATCAGTGGCAGTCACCCGTGCGAATACTGTCTTTTAGAAGTAGAGACAGCCAAAAACTAATTTTTTTTTAAAAGGTAGCCTCTTTCCATTTTCTTTAAATGGGTAAGTCTGCTAATTGGCATACTTACCCATTCAATTTTCACAAGCCATCGGACACGTTGCATTGAAAGCCGCTGGAGAGGTTAGTAACACTCTCCAGGGACTTTTAGGGTTATGCTTTGGGGAAGGGAAAGGTTAGGCTCAAGCTATGGGGGGAGGGAGTCTTATAGTTAGGCTACGGGCTGGGGATTCTTAGGTTTAGGCTATTGGGAGGAAAGGGTTAGGGTAATGGAAATAGAAATGGATGGTTAGGGTTGGGGTCATGTAAGGGGAGAGTTAGGGTAAGAAATAAGGAAAGGGTTGGGGTAAAATTAAGATTTACTATTCGGAGCATCATTCGGGAGTCCTTGGATAGATTGCTTTGCTTCTGACCCTAGGTATGGCAGGGTATCCCATGGATGGTTCAGTGCTAAAGTTTCATTGTGTATGATAGCATTTGTGATACTTTGTTCTGTTGGTTTTTCCCTATTTCCTGCATTATCCCTGGGAAACTTTATATATAGGTTTTGTGCTTTGAAACCAAAGTGATAAAGTCGTAGCAGTAATATTGTGCCAATAGTGTGAAGATGGGTTTCCATTCATATGGGTCAGTTGTGATGAAGCACACTATGAGAGAAATGGAATGGTCAATATAGTTACAGTAAGTAATTTCAAATGTAACTTAAATGTAACTTTTGACAAAATTAAAAACGTGGTTGGAAAACAAATTTCATAGATCTAAATATAATGTTGTCAATCATAACAGGCTGTGCTTCATTGGATACTGTATGTATTCAAAAACTCGATGAATCTGCATATTATTAATGTAATAAAATCAATAACTGTGTACTACAGGAGGGTGGCGTTTTTCTAAGGAAGAAGCATATGTATAAACTGGAGGATGGTAGATTCAGAGGAAATGGGTGGAAAAATTACTTTACTGAAGGGGTGATAGATAAGTGAAATAGCCTCCTATCTGAGGTGGTTGAGGCTAAAAACAGTAGAACAGTTAAAACATGCTTGGGATAAATATAAGGATATTATAAATCCAGGGACGTTTTACAAAGTGAGGGGACCCTTATGCAGGATTTGTACATGCTCCCCCCTTACCCTGAGACAGGACTGTCCCGATTCGTGGACCACAAAAGGGGCAGGGCCTAACTTTGATTAAAGCCCTACCCCCCTTTCAGAGAAAAAAATTTCAAGTCTGCGCAAGACCTTGGATGTCACACCCTCTTAGGAGCTGTGTATAAGTTTAACCCCTGTGAGGGGGGATGCTTGGGACAAGGGAGGGGGATTCCCCAAAAAAACCCTCTCTATAGAGACAAGAAAAAGGAAGGAAGTCCCCGCGCTCCTTAAAACATGCACACAAATAAAATCAATAACATTTATTGAATAATATAAATATATAATTTGGTGGGCTAGGGAGAATTGTAGAAATAAGGCCCACCTAAAAACAGTCAGCAAGTATGTGGATACAGTAACACTTGTCCAACCACAGGACGATGTACATAAGTCATTGACAATGGTAAGGGAACCTGATTGTTAAATACCTTGTACTGAGGTGGTTACAAATGAAATATCACAAATATGCCATAAGAAAGCATTAATAATTCCAGTTGTCAACATACAGGTTAGCCAACTATAAATACAAACAATGGCACAGTAAATACAGGTGACCAAAGAGTCTGTCTTTGCAAACGTTTCTGGTAAAGGTCTGTGAAGGTATCAATAAATCACATATCCTTCTCGGTGGTGGTAATAGTTAGTGATGGAACACAATATATAGGCCCAGATCCAGAACAACGCTTCTGTGCGAATTTACGCCTGGCAGACACGTAAAATCGCGATTTTGTATGTATTGTGCATGCGCACAACAGATGATAAGCTACGTAACGTAACGCAACTCTGAGCGTATTGGCCATTCACATATTAGTTGCGTAAATTCGTATGTGTGGGCGTGCCAATTTTACGTGAGACAAAAGTATGTCTAAAATGCGCAATATAGGCGGGGGTTTTCATTTAAAGTGTACAGTATGGACATGCTTAGCTGCGTAAGTCCATGTTGCCCATCCGTACATGTGCGGATGATTGCGAGTACGTGGCCAAAAGTTAAGGTAGGGTTTGAAAAGTGGAAATCGGTCAAGGTACGTACATTTCATGGGTGTGCCTAGGGGAGTGTATAGAAGGTACGCACATGTAAATACGCTAAGCTAGTAAACGGATTGCAAGCGGAGTTCTGGATCTACCCAATAGTCTCCAAAATAACGTGAAGTTCCAATTTGGTGTAAAATCAGCCGTGGTCAGGCTGTAATGTAAGTTTGTTCCAACCACTGTGCTGCAATGTGCCAGCGGGGTGAAAAGCAGTGAGCCATCAGGCAGCCCAGCTGGAGCAATGGAGAGATGGTGCAAAAGTTTTGAAACTTAGTAAGTTTTACCTTTAATCTGCTCTGATGTGTCTCTAGACCTTGTGATTCTTTAGACTGTGGCGGGGAAAGTGGATGGTCTGCGTCCCTGGCTGTGGAGCTTCTGTACGGACGCGTTCCTGCTGCCGTGTAGTCTGTGTTCCCGCTTTGCGGGCCGGGACGTGCACTCTCTGGTCCTAGAGGTAGCGGGTTTAGAGTTCCTTCTGTCAAAGCACTATTTTTCTCACTATACAGAACAGCGAGAGCTCTCGTGTCTAGTGGACAGTAACCTACGCGTTTCACCCTGTGTAAATCGGGCTTCATCAGGGAAATCTTTGGTCCAGATTGAAAAGGGCTTAGAAGAACTCCTATATATGATGCTGTGCTGCTTAACTGATTAATTTGTTAATTGGTGAATTGATGATTTCCAGAAACGTTATATTTTGTTCTTTCAAGGAAAATGGAGGGTGTTGCTAGCTTAAATGGCAGTAATAAGGCTCACCACAATAATTTGAAGATATATTGAAGAGGCACAAAAGATATATCTCTATATGAACCTCAATGGACAACACAATAAAATAAAGTGTCAACAATATGATATATAATCACACCAAAAACAAAGGAGAGACAACACAATATAACAAAATAAAATAAATATCAACAATACGGAATATGAGATATGATATATAATCACACCAAAAACAAAGGAGAGGTTAGTGGTGTCTGCTGATAAACACAGAGATAGGTTGAGCTGAAGTATGCATTGAGATATAAAAAGGGCAACTGTACGTGAATAGAAATAGATCATGTATAAGACTGGTTGGGGGTTTGAATGGCCACACCTCTGTACGTCCTCAAAAATTGAGGAGGGGACGTATAGGAGGAGAGTGTATAGAGGGGGAGAAGTGAAAGGGGTGAGGAATGGAGCCTTATAGGAACAAAAAAGGCCCCAGGTCTAGGTCAATGTTAAGACCTTTGGGTTTTAGGGTTTGCATGTCAAAAATCCACCTTGTTTCTTCTTTGGCGATCTGTGCCAAATAATCTCCAATTCTTTTGTACTTTGTTTATCCCTATGAAGGGCGGACAGATCATGTTGGTGTTCGTTCTTGAAGTGGTGGGTCACGCTGTGCGTAGTCATTTGTTTTTTTTATATTCCTCACATGTTTGGCTATTCTTGCCTTCAGGCATCTGATGTCTGATATATTGAAGCCTGCACAGGCATTCTAAGAGGTAAATTACCCCCTGCTGTCACATGTAATGTTGTTTTTAATTTTAAAAAACTTGTTGGTCATTTTAGACTTGAATTCCACAATAGGTTGGGTGCTATTCTTCTTAAGGTTTTTACAGTTAATGCATTTTGTGCAGTACCGAAAGCCTGGTGCTGGTTTCCCTAACCATGTGGTTAGGTGGGAGGTGGTTGGTGGATTGGCACTTGGTGCCAGTATAGTTTTCAAAGTGTATGGTCTCTTATAGATCACTCTTGGTTTTGATGGCAGGATACTTTTGAGAGTGGGGTCTTTTAAGAAGATAGACCAATGTTTTTTCAAACACTGATCGAGTCTCTTGTTGTTGCTGTTAAAGCAGGTTACAAAACATGTCTTCTCCAGATCTTCTTCAGTTGGCTTTTTCTTCTTACCATTGTCAAGGAGTGTTACTGGATCTAGGGACCTGCATGTAGATAAGGCCTTTTCCACCTGTTCTTTGTTATAATTTTTCTCAAGAAATCTTTGTTTAAGGCTCACAAACTTACATTACAGCCTGACCACGGCTGATTTTACACCAAATTGGAACTTCACGTTATTTTGGAGACTATATATTGTGTTCCATCACTAACTATTACCACCACCAAGAAGGATATGTGATTTAATGATAGAGAAATGGGAATAGTTTAACTCCTGTGTCACCAAGAGAGTAAACCCGGATTAGACAAGCGTGTGTAGGGCTAATAGAAGAAATAAGAATGTGGGGGTAAAAGGGATGAATGCTCTCCCTGGCAGATAAATAACTACCTAATACCTTCCAAAATACAGTATTATGCAAATAGTAATGGTTCAAAAATAATCCCCCAAAAAACAAATACTGTAAAATAAAGAGAATGTTGTAACTGTACAGCAATACTGCAAAACAACATGGATGTCTATCTGTATCATATGAGAATCAAACAGTCTTCAAGGATGGTTTCCTTTTGGGACATAGTATGTTGGAGTGATATCGGTATGTGCAAGTTCCAAACACTCTCCGTATATCTCCACAGAGAGGGTCACTCACAGTTTGTAGAAAGAGATAGAATCCGTCTCTAGTTTCCAGGAACCGCCCACAATGAAGCAACAAGTCGGCGTCCTCGTGGTTTCTGGTTAGTCAGACTGTCTCCAGACTCTGCTCCTGTCCTGAGCGCGCTGTGTCAATCTTACAGTTGCCAGGATACGGCTAACAAATGAAGAAAAGAGAGCAGCGCACGGACCTGGTGCAATAAGTCTTTTAATGAAGGTGCAAGTTAAAGCAGATAAAAGAAATACTCACATTCTCATGTGGACATTTCAAATGAATAAAATGTCAAAAAGGCATGTGTGAACAAATAGTCACAATATAACAAGCTCCACACGTATCTCCAACTCTCCAAATTTTTTTTTCTGAGTCCCAGTAATACTAACAGTAATACTACTGACAAGGGAATGTACAGTGCGGCCAATCACATTCACCAACGCGTTTCAACGCTTACATGCGTCTTTCTCAAGGTCTAAACAAAGAATGTGCTGGTCCTAGCTTTATAGGGGAAATAGAACAATTTCATCATGTGACTCTCTATTTGGCTAATGGCATATATTCTCCTATATTATATAATTGGATTCCAAGACTGACTCTTCCTATATTCCTTATCAGGCAGTGATAGAGAACATATTAAAATAAATAAATAATAGGGCAAATAAAACACAAATATAAATGTAAATCTGCCAATATTACTAGCATTCAGGGGAATATGCCATATATCTATACGTTCCCATATACGTGCTAGAATTAAACTAAGTACATAAGAATTTAATGAAAAAACATAATACAAAATTTGATTGCCCATTATCATAAAAAATGTAGAAATTCAATGCATAAATGAATAAAACTAACCGGCAAATATCAAAACCAGCAGATATCCATACATATCTGAATGAGAATATATTATATATAAAACACCGGTCCATGCAAATAGAAAGACCAAAAACTCTCAAATAGGTACAAAAAAAATGGGGAACAAAGTTATAAAAAACATTTCACCTCAAAATCACTATTGAGGCCTTCTGGGTGTAAGGTATTTAAAGTATACACCCATTTCATTTCTGCTTTCCAAAGGGCTGTACTAATATCAGGCTTCCTCCAATTGCTGGATATTTTATCAATCCCTACCATAGAGATCATGGATGATAAACTACAAGAATGCACCTCTTTGAAATGGGCAGAAAGAGAATGAACCTCTAAACCTTTTCTTACATTTCTACAATGTTCCCATCTCGTTTTGAGCGCTCTACTCGTTTTTCCCACATATTGCTTGTGGCAGGAGCACTCCAAAAGGTATATGACATTCATAGTAAATAATAAAATGTTTAATGTTATGTTATATTCCTGTAACCATCGATTTAAAAGTAGTCACTTTACTGGCTTGTTGGGAATGAGTTCTGCATACCAAACAAATGCCACATCTATAGAGACCCTTGTTTCGTATAGATGTGGCATGGCAGACCTGTTTAACAAAACAAAA
>WWET01000495.1:270889-289901 GCA_011038615.1 Limnodynastes dumerilii
ACTCTTTCTCTCACAGTGCCTGTTGATAATTAGAACCATATGCAGCTGGAGAGATCACATCCTGAAAAAACTGTCCCAGACTCTGCTTTGTGTGATTTCTGGGATTAATGTAAGCAGTTGGGAAGCATAAAACTTACTCACAAATCAAGTTTTTATACTGGTATATTGAGAAGGTGTAAAGTCCACAGGTAGGCTGATAGCAATGTTGGTAATCATATAAACATATCAAACATATTTAAGATTAAATTGGTTTAGAATCCGGTGTCAGGGGTTCCATATATATGTTTTTATTTCCAAATATCCAAGTTATAAGTATAATAATTCCAAAAATATGAAGGAAGGGGGTAGGCCCTTACTTTGCCAGAAGTGTCTGGATTGCTAGATACAGCCTTGCTACTGTGCCCTTAGTTTTGCTCTCAAAAATCAGAACTGTGGTCCTTTACAGTCTGTCCTTTTTAAGACATAACTGGGACTAGGAGGTACTGTGACTGGGTAAAGGGGGTGGCTGTCTTGGGCACTAAGTACTGGATCCTGTAGAGCAGCAGCACTGCTAATCATACTGTAACTTGGAGTGTTTCAGTCAATTTATATACCATTACTACTTTCTGGTTGGGAAACTAAATGTAATACTTGATATCTACATAAATGTAACAAATGCTGTAATCTAAAACTTTCTCCATGGAATTTGTTTTAAAGAATGCTACAAATTTGAGAAATATAGATAAAAGACAACATACGGCACAATAGTACACACATATGTTAAAAACAATACTGCGGTTACGTTGGAAAAAGTTAAGGTAGGGTTTGGAAAGTGTATCTTAACAAAATACGTCCGTGCAAGGGGTGTGCCGAGGGGAGTGTAACGAATTTACGCGCACGAAAATACGCTCCGCGAATAAACGTACGGCAAACGTAGTTCTGGATCTACCCCATAGACTGTAATGGGTGGTGGTTGCTAAAATGATGTCTGTATAGAACAGAGATCATTAGAATGTTGTATGTATTGGGTGGTGGTCTCTAGGATGCTGTATGTTTCAAGTGATGGTTACTAGGATACTCTGTGTTTCGGGTGGTGGTCACTATGCTACTGTATGTATTGAATGGTGGTTACGAGGATGCTGTATGTATTGGGTGGTGGTAACTTGGGTGGCAGTGACTACCTGCGTTGCATAGAGGTCACTTTAAATCTCTATATCAAAATGTAAAGTATTAGTCAGTAGATGTCTTTGCTTGTAACTCTTTTACATAACACACTTAATTGGCAATACATAACCCTGCCCCCATATCATGTATTTTGCACTGCTTTAATTATATATTTCTTTATTCTGTAGTAATCCAGGTTACATATTTTTTTGACTCTCCCACGTTTTTTATCTCGTCCACATTTGGCCTCTTGCAGAGGCCCTATTCCAGGGCCACTTTTATTTTCCAATCCGCACCTGCTAGAGTGGCAGCTAACTGACCCATCGCCACAAAATATCAGTACGTACAGTACTTCAAGTCACATAGTGCAGGGGAGCAGAAATGGAAGATCCGCCGATACACGGACACATTTTTTGCTGATGAGATTTCTCAAGATGAGGCTTCCAGATTGGACGGACTTCTTATAAAGCCCTCAAAATGGAGTGAACACCCTTACAATTGGTCTCAGAGCTGGTGAAGCACAATTAAACACACTGATTGCTGGGCACTTGACAAGTAGAAGGATGTCAAACAAAAAAATAATACTGTGTTTTTTGTCTATAGTAATCCTGTGTGCCTGCTGAATCTTGTTTTTTTCAGGCTGCTAGCTGAAATAATTCACATGAAGAAAATTTTCATTCTTTGATTATATTCATTTCTCTCCCTAAATAATAATGTGATAATTTGCTCCTGTGAGTTATCAATCACACATAATTATTCAGCTCAATTGGATTTTGTGACACAGCTCTTGCTGCTGCTTGACTGATAATGATTCTAAAGTTGTAACACTTTAATACCTAATAAATTAGCCTATACATTTAAAAGAAAACTGCACTAAAATTCATATTGGTTAATTATTTCTAGATAACACACCTAATATTTCATTTTGCCAGGGTTTAATATAGTGGAGCTGTACTCTATGGACAGTATCCAGAATCCCACAAAGTGGGGATTTTCTGACCACTTAAGCTGGAATATACCTGCTTTTGCAAGATGACATTTGTTCACTACAAATCCAATGTTACACTTTTTCTGATGGGTTCTGACAATGGGGAGGTTTGTGATTGCATGTGTGAGGGGTTTTAACATAAATAAATCAAACAGGATAGCTTATTTGGATTTAGAATAAATTAATATAGTTTCATATTTAAATAATGACCAATTTCGAATTAATGGACCTGATGCAGAGTTTTTGAGCAGCTGATGCGGGTGATGAGGAAGGAGGCAAGTAAATGATCAAACAAGAAGCGGGGTGGACAAGACAGAACATATGTGTGTGATGAAAGGCTTTGCTATTCTTTCACCCTAATTACTTTCATTATAGACATTTTATTGAGCTATTAAATGTTTCTCTGTTCATTATGAGGTAGAGACATTGGGCCTGATCCAGAACTACGCTCGCATCAGAACGTACGCTGATTGTAAGCGAAAAAAATGGCAGAAAAAACACACTGCACATGTGCATAGTGACAACTTCCGGTCGTACCAAAGACTTTTTCGTAGCGGCGATTCTGGCGTTTGTATTGTTTGCGTTTTTTCCGACGGCGTGTTTATAGTACGAAGTTAGTACGGATGCTGGAGTTAAGGTATGTAGGCGGGGGGAGCCATTTAAATTGTGCAGTATGGGCATGCTTAGCCCGCTACGAACAGCGCATCGCTACGAAAATACGTATGAACACAGGGAAAAGTTAGGGTAGGTTTCAGCGGGCGTAATGAAAGGAAGGTAAGGGGAGTGTCGTGGGAGTGAAAGTTTTTACGCTGCAGCGGTAATACGCTCCGCTCTCATGCGTAGGTCTGGATCAGGCCCATTGAGCCTGATTCAGGAGTGCTGGCAAATCAGAACACAGCATGAGGACCGTACATGCAGTTGGAAAATTGAGGCAGGCTGCATATGATCTAAAGGCATACACAATGGTACTAGGATGGCAGGCAAGTGTGGAATATAGCTTAATGCAGCTACATGACCACATATGTTTGTAGCTGTAAAGTATAGTGGATAAAGGTTATGTATAGTGCAAACATTTCAATCATGATGAGAAAACAAACAACAATGATTATAAATAAAAGATTTGGCAAAAAAATTTTTGCAATGATTTCCAAACATTGGACCGGATCCTGACCTAATAACATCAAGCTGCGTAAGTGGCCTGACTTCACTGGAGGGCACATGCGCCCTCCAGATGCTATGCTAGGGTTACTATACAAACAATCAAATGGTATTTAGTTCCGTCCAAGTCCATTTCAGAGGAAATGGTCTGTGCTTCCCCTCCGCCCGCTGAAGAGGGCAGGGCGAAGCATGCAAAGTGTACAGTGTGGGAGGAGGCTCCCACACTGCTGTGAATCAGTGGTCGTATGGACCACTGATCTGCACGATAGAGTAAATGCAGGCTTATGGCAGCGTAAGCTGCTTTAAAGCTCGCACAAGAGAGGGGTGTGACAGGGGAGTGCACTCCTCACGTCTCTCGTGGAGGTGTAGACCCCCGCATGTGCGGGGGTCTAAATCCGGTCCATTAGTATTGTGTTTGAAGTCTAAAATTCTAAAGCATGGGTCAGAAATAGTTTGTGTTGTGTCAGCCCTTGAGTGTAGACATGACCTATAACAGGTGCAAATGTATACCAGTGCTTATTTCTTTCTGCTTTTAGCTCTGGATTGTGTGCACTTGCTTACTGTACATTGCACTTACTGAACATTGACTACATGCCTCCTCCTCTTCCCTCCCACATGCCCTTCAGAACGCAAGCTGACGCAACTCGAGTAGCATTCAGATCTGAATGGGCGCGATTGTGTGTGCTTTGTTGTACTATTGCAGATGTTAAATGCATTTCTTAATGTTGCTAATGAAGACTTGTTAGCAGACAATAATACCGTAATAGCTTTATTTTGTTATAGAAACAATTTAACTAATTACATGTCAAACTTTGTAAGCAACATTTGTACGACTAAAATTATATGCAGATTTATTTTACATAGGTAAAAATGTTATTTATCACAACCTGATCTGTTATCCACCATCTGCATTATATAGATTTAATATGTAAATAGAAGCAAACAACCACCTGTCTGAAGATTAATCTTCTGACACATTTTAATTAATACTAAGAAAAACAAAATATAGCAAATTGATTTAGGTGTCTACTACTAACTACTGATCACATTTTCCTCTGTCTAGATCTACCTTCATAAATTGTGGGAGACAGTAACAATTAAACAACCCATTCTTTATCAATTTGTTTATTTATTACAAAAATAAAAATTAGCTAAAAAAAAATCTATAAATATGCATACGATTACAGGCTATGTATATTCTAGTTTATATTTTATTTCACTCATTTAAGATACTTATGAACATGCCATTTACGAGCATTATATACAGTACAATGATATGAGGTCAGGGTGGGAATGAACCAGACTGCGTTTCCAAATAAAGAACCTCCAAATGCAGACAGTTCCAGCAGTGAGTTGCATGCAAGTCAATGTTATTGTTTGCACTTTTGTTCTGGACATACACATTACAAATAACACAGGGATATACTCAGCTAATGTGCATACATTTTAGTCTGGACAAACCCAGCATCTGCAAGTGAAACTACAACATAGTTACAGTATTCAGTTAAGTAATAATTTATTATGCCCAAAGACTCCCACCATAAACCATTAGATTCCAAGTCACTCCTACTCTAACCTTACCTTTGTGCTGGAGGCTACTGACTGTATCAGCTAAGGATTACTGTAACAGACACAGGGGGCCTTTAGGTAACATAGTACCCATGAGTTTTCCATATTGTAGAGCACAAAGCCATGCCTACAGCATGGGGGTGTGGCAAACTTTCCAGGAAAAGGACATTCAAACATATGGGACCAGATTCAGAAAATAAGAGAGGAAAGTTACTCCTGTGCAAAACCATGTTGATTGCAGGGGGAGTCAAGTAAATTTTTTGCATGCAGGGATACATCTTTGAATTGTTTACTGCACACAGATATTGACCAGTTATGTTTACATTATTTAGACTTGGGATAGGAAATTCCACTCCTGGGGCCTGATCCAGACCTACGATGTAGTGATGAGCGTGCTAAGGCTCAGCGTTACATCGTGGGACTCCCCCTGACACTCCCCCTGCACTAACGTATTTACACTCCCTTACACCGGCTGAAGCCTACCCTAACTTCAGCCGGCGTAAGGGACTGTAAATACACTGGGGCGACGGCGTTAGTACGATAATGCCGCCCTCCCAGCCTCATTACCCTTCCCCTCCTACCTGCTCTAACCTCAGCGTAGTAACGCTGGGGGATGCCCCCACCAGCGTCACTACGCTGCTCCTACGGACGCCTGATCAACATCTGCCCGGCGCATACGCAGATCGGCTTTTCAGCCAATCTTACGCTTATGCCCGCCATAGCTAGTACGGCGGGCGTAGGTCTGTATCAGGCCCCTAATACTGTTTGCAACATATAAAATATGACTGGGGGAGTCATATTTCATATTTTCATATTTTGAAGTCAACATAGTTTTGCCCAGGAGTAACTTTTCTTTCTTATTTTAATCTCTGAATCAATTGGAACTTTGATAAAGAGAAAAATATACACACAACTACTTTGCTTAGTACTACATATCATCTAGAGCTTGGGAGATCTGAGATCCAGCCAACAATGTACATTTTACCTCACTTTTTGATATACAGAGAGCTGATATTTTATTTCTTTTGACTCAAAGATAAAATGATTGTAATACTAATGTCTCTTCCCAGGATGTGAAATAGGAGTTTAGCTATGCATTTACAGAAAGTCAAAGCCAAACATCATTATTAAAACAGTCATTTGTTTGGGCCAAATTCAGATCTCCGTACAACACTCTACTTACGCAAGCAAATCGCGTAAGTGGGGTGTCTGGAGGTAAGAATGCATGTCCCTCCAGATGTTACATGCAACTTACACACGTCTCCTATCGTACGGAACTCAGTCCTATATCAGTCTGAATATATGTCTGACGGGGTATGTCTTCCCCTTCGTCTGGGAATGATTTAAATAATACAGTATTGGCAGGGTATAAGACATATGCACAGACTTAATGACCCTCTCACGCAGGGGCGGCCCTAGGGTTTGCGGGGCCCTAGGCGAGCCCCCCCCCATGACCCCCACCTCCCCTCTGCAAAAAAATGACGTTTTTAAAAAAAAAGATTTTTTTTTTGCAACTTAAAAAGCAGGAGGTGCAGGGCCCCGGGACCCGCGGGGCCATAGGCGGCCGCCTATACGGCCTATGCCGTGGGCCGCCTCTGTGGCCAAGCACTTTACAATGTTAGAGTCCTGACAATAGTCCATAGACAGATAGATCATTATAAAACAGTTAGCCAGAAGTTTAACATTTTAAAGCCTTATTTTAGTTGTTTTATTTGTTGCGTTATTCAAATGAAATGAAAAGAATTCATGTGTGTTTTCATTGAGTTTTTGTGCGGGTTCTAAATCTCGCCACCTTTTCTGCAGACCTTTCATGTGATTACCTAAAACTGCAGTGGTAGACAATAATTTTGTCACAGGGCTCCTCATAAATTCTTTCTATCACCCACAGTTTTGACGTTATGCCCTCTTTAAGAGCCAATGTTGGGATAGATGACCCGTTTATAGAGCTCTTAGGGGGGCTTTATTGGCCACTCCCGGTGGCTTTGTCAAGTAAGAGCCTCACGTGTTGGCCATCAGAATTGTACAACAAGCAGCTGCATGGACCATAACTTTCACCTTCCAAGGAAACCGTGAATGCTGCTCTATGCTTCTCTGTTATATGGAACATTTCCTAGATATTGTATTAACCTTCCTGACTCTTTTTGCTATCTGGTGTGGTAATGACATACCTGTCAACATTTTTGAGCTGGAAAACGGGACAAATAAGCCCCACCTCTATCCAAGCTCCGCAAAAAAAAAAATTGAATTATTTTTTTTAACTTAAAAAGCAGGAGGTGCGGGGCCCCGGGACCCGCGGGGCCATAGGCGGCCGCCTATACGGCCTATGCCGTGGGCCGCCTCTGCTCTCACGTATGGGAAGTGTGTGGGGGTCTGAATCTCTGAATCTGGACCATAGCGATGTACATTAAAAATAATTAAAGAATTATTCTTGATTATGTTTTTTTAAAAAACATTTTACTTAGTTTTTTGTTTTTTTTTACTTGTTTCAGAAATGGTTTTAAAAATTCCATAAAAAATAATTAATAAAATGACATATATTATTTTACATGCATTGATTATGCAAAAAACGATTGTAGATATTCAAAATGATGAATAACTATGGAATAAAAGGAATATTTTATTGGATTGGTGGTCTCGACATCCTAATTTGTGCAATAATATTTTGCAATGAAAGCACATCTGGTCATTAAAAATGGTGTCCTTAGAGAAATCAAGATGAATTCCACTTGTTAGTAATAGATGAAGCCATGCAGCTGGCTTTGATTTACTTTAATTTGACTGCTCTTCCTAACTAGTTAGAAGATGTTAATGTTTGTTATCTTGTTAATATAAATCATCATAATTTGCATTCACTACTTATAGTGCCAAGATGGGTTGATCAAACTTGGAAAGGAATGGACAGAGTTGTGTGTTTTCAATGCTGAAAAATATTCTTTAGGGAAGTGTTTCATATGTTGCTCTCAATCAGATCTTTAACCAGTTTATCTAATGTAAACCAAAGTATAAACACAAATGACAATCATTTCCATATTTTGTTATGCAAGGTTGATGTCTCATCATTGATTTTGTGAAGTTCTGACATCACTTCTAGTCAAACTGCCTGGTACTTATAAATTCTTGTGTAAAACTGAGAATATGCTCCAGAGCTATGCAGATTGAGGACACTCAGTTACTGTGTCATGTTGTGCAGAAATCAGGGAAGGAATAACTGCTCACTGAAAGTTTGGTTTGCACCAGAGCCCCCAATGGTGGGGTGAACTTGGCTGTAGAGCCCCAGCAGGTCGCTGTTCTTAGCAGCCAATAATACTAAACAGATATTGGTGGCTTTATGATTGTTCATAATGGTTCCATGATAAATCTTGTACATCTTAAAGGGTGAATGGAATGTACTATTATTATTATTATTATTATTATTATTACATGTGCTATGGAATTAAGTTGCAAACAGATGCTAGAATGGCTGTCTTAGGCCATGTGGCCCAGATCCTAACCTAAATACGACAGGGGATTTACACAATCTGCGCATGCACACGCCAGATGTTCTGTGTACTTACTGACATACATAACTATGTTATGTACGACAGTAAGTACGCATAAGGGGCAGACCCAGCAATTACGATAGTCATATTCCCGCCATACAGGCAGGGATAGCCATGTAAATGAGGGGTTGGGGGCAGGGCCGCTGGCCGCAGACCTAGTCGTAAAAATCTTAAGGTAAGAAACTGGACACGTAAGATTTACTACCGTCAGGGGGCGTGCGCTCCACGCATACCTGAGCATACCTTCAGACCACCGCATGCACGTAAAGCGTAAGGGGGTCTGGATCTGGGCCTATGTGTCCAGAAAGTAAGACATTTGGGTGCTTATACTAAGCTAAAAAACATTAACTATTTCATAAACATTCAGTATTAAGCTTTGAAATCAAAAATTAAATTAATTAAATTAAATTGAAATTTAAGAGGTAATGCACCTTGATTTTAAGGATATTCTTCATTTGCTCCTCAGATCCTGTTTAGATTTTACTTTATACCACACTGAAATGGTACATTGTTCAGCATTGATCACATGGTGGAGGATTCTAATTATTTATGTAGCAGACTATATAATGGACTAGTAAAATATACTACATTTTGAAATCTTAAAATGTAGTGGACCACACTATAACAGTTGAAAATATGTCAGAATTTCTTCTGACTTGCATCCTGATATTTACTTTTTATTCAGGATCAAGCTGAATGTTGATTGGAGGACTGCATTGTTAAGCATCCCACCTTCTCTGCTCTAATTACTAATACTGGTTTTCCTATTATCATCCTTGTTCCTGTGCCATGCTCAGTAATTTTTCTGACCTCAACATTAATGTCATATGGGTTCCTCATCCCTGCCTGATTTACTAAAATCTGGTCCTAGACTTAATATACTTCCAGAATACATCTCTTTTTGCTTACTGCTCTCAGAAACTATGTTATTTGCTTGAATTGTTGCATTCAGGTCAGGCTGTGTCCCTATCTTTGCCTTTTTTCTGTTAACTCAGAGACTCTTCTTCTTTTCTGACTTGCTTAAGACAATTTAGAGCCCATTATATTCATTGTTCATTAACTTAAAGACACCACTGTAATAATTTCTCCTGTAGTCTTAGTAGTTCTGTTGTAATCTGCAATAAAGTTTTATTTATATATTTTTTACTAAAACACAAGCATACAATTCCTGCAAGTTCCTAATAAAAGGTCTGGGAAGTGTGTTTCAAAGTATAAATGAGGTGAGAAATATGTCCAAAACTATAAGCATCTTAAAATTATTCATTTATTTTGAATTTTCTCATGCTAGCAGCATATTATTTATATGAAATAGCTTTAAATTAGGTTTAGCGTATAACCTATAGGTATAGAGGACAAGGACTTTGTGCTGAAATATCTTAAGGCACATATGGCAGAAATGATTTAATATAAGGTGTATTGGCACTAAAGAGAAGGTTGTTCTGCTATATTTCTTACAGAATGAAATATGTGTTTATTTCCAGGCAAACTGCTAACTAATGCTTTGCTTGGACTCAACCGATATCATTGACAGAAATATTCCTGCTAACTTGAGATTTTGTGGGGTCCAGGTGCAGGGGCAGATTGGCCATAGGACTTAAAGGGAATTTTTCAGGCAGTGGTCACTAGGATGCTTTGTGTTTTGGGTGGTGGTCACTATGCTACTGTATGTATTGGGTGGTGGTTACTAGGATGCTGTATGTATTGGATGATGCTAACTAGGATGCTGTATGTTTTGGATGGTGATCAATTGGATGGCAGTGACTACCTGCATTGCATAGATTGCATAAATCTCTTATTCAAAATGTGAAGTATAAGTCAGTAGATGTCTTTGCTTCTAACTTTTTACATAACACACTTAATTGGCAATAAAAAAAACCCTACCCCCATATCATGTATTTTGCACTGCTTTTATTATCTATTTCTTTATTCTGTATTAATCTAGGTTACATTTTTTTTGACTCTGCCAATAGTGATCTCACCCACATGTGGTCTCTTGCAGATTTTTTTCCAGGGGCACTTTTTATTTTGCAATGTGCACCTGTACAGGTGGTTAGAAGAAAAGAAAACAGCATCCTTTTAAAAAAAGTCCAGGATGCATAGAACCCCCCTCCCCTCAAAAATGTTCAGTCTGATCTGGGGATCTCCCCTTCATCACACACTGCCCATTTGTTGGCTATGCTACCTTAAATAACGGCACAACTAAGAGTAGAGGTTTGTCAAAACAAGTGGAGTGTAAAAGCATAATTTGAATGGAGAAAATATGTTCATTCTCCTGCAGTGCACCCTACCATTGACTTAGTCTAGTTCACATTATTACAGTGGGCCCCAATGCTGTGGGTTTCCATATTAGTAAGTAACGCAGCATACCTTACTAAAACACTTTAAGAATAATATTTATCTATACAGTGAATAACACAATAATATTGGTGTGTGTTATTATGGTTCTTTAAACAAAATATATTGTGTATGTATTTATATATTGCAATAAAATTTCTGTACTATTATTAGTTATGGGTAACATGAACATTCAGTGTAATCTGTCCAATTTTTTTTTCAGTAACTGTGCAATCCTTTTAATAAAATTGTTTTAAGTATTAATGTGCCCACCCCTCGATATTTATTAGCAGCTATGGGAAAGGGCTTTATGACATGGTCAGAACAGAACCTGTTCATGGTTGTTCTCTTCATGAGTTTAATAACTGTGTGGCACAAGCATGTGCAGATTCGGTGATATATGTATTAGCAGTTTAGGATGGTTCACTCGCTCCCCTATTAAAAATCCTGCCAACACTGCTGTCCAAATTAAATATGCAGGATCAAAAGTATTTTATTTGAATTACATCATTTTTTTGTACTGTGTCACAATATTCAGTCTTGTTTTGTAAGATTTATATGTTATTTAATTTATTTTTGTTTTGCTTTTAGAGAAAAGTCTTAAATCTTAGCTGAGGTTTGATGAATGCCCTTAAGTACATCAACTTTTGTTATACTTAAAAGTAAAAGTTTTGGCAGAAATGTTTTGTTGGGAATTTCTGTAAATGGCAGTTGCCCAAACTATGTTTTTATATTAAAAAGAGTCTCTGCATTACTAAGTTCCTCGTAGCAGTGCAACAACATCAAATATTAGATCAAACATTTTCAGTATGAAGGCAAACTCCGACTTACAGACGCAAAACATTGCTTGAAGGCTTACAACACTATTTTACAAACCAATAGAAAACATCATCAAAATAACTTTGTTTATATCAAAATACACTGAGAAGAATCCAGAAGAGAGGTTGTGCATCTTACAATCACTATTGTTGATTCTTAATAGTTTTGGAGCTCAATATAGATTAAGAATTAGTCACAAAAGCCAAAAAGAAAGTAAAATGATTACTAGACATAACGTTTTTTAATGCAATGCAAAATACTGTACGTATAAGTTTTTTGACGTACATGGAATAACTGGCTGTTTTGGCATTAGGCACTTGGGGCCAGATCCAGACTTGGATGCGTAATTCTGGCTGTAGCAACACACTGTGCATGTGTGCGGCAGATGTTATGCATTGTGACTCTGATCATACTTATCTTGTTTATAACTTAGTATAATAGGGCTTGGCTTCCTTACGCAAGCCGCAAATATGCATTATGGGTGGAGGGAGGCATTTAAATTGAACAGTATGGGCTGGGTTAGGCACTTGCATATGACAAGGCAATACATACAACAAGATATATGCAAGGAAAAGTTAAGGTAGGGTTCTCAACACGTGAGTCAGCTAAGTTAAGTGAGTGCGAGTGGAGTGCCAGGGGGAGGGCAATATACTTAGCAGTCTGTAAGTTAGGTACACCTGTGGGCGTAAAACGATCTTAGGTCTGGATCTGGCCCTTGGAACTGAACAGTTTGCATATTAAACTGCAATTTATAGGTGAGCTTAGCATTCTCTTTCTGTTTTTCCAATGGCAAAAGCTTGTCAGCTTATCATTTCTCAGGGTTTGAGAGGCTTGATAGGATAACAATCGTACTTATAATAGACACATTGGGCTGGATCCAGACCTTGTTAAGTGCTTGAACTTAGTTACTCAAGGACTAAACCATGTTGATTGCAGGGGGAGTCAAGTTAATTGTATTCTTTGCATGCGGGGATATATCTTTGAATTGCTTACTGCACACAGATACTGACCAGCTTTACTATCACACTGTTATTTAGACTTTGTATAGGAAACATCACATCTCAACTCTAATACTGTTTGCAACAGATGAAATATGACTCCCCTGCAATGAACATGGTTTAGCCCAGAAGTAACTAATTTCAAGCAGAAAACATCACCTCTCAACTCTAATACTGTTTACATCAGATGAAATATGACTCCCCTGAAATCAACATGGTTTAGCCCAGGTGTAACTAAGTTCAAGCACTTAACAAGGTCTGGATCCAGCCCATTCTTTGTAACAGATTGCTCTCTGTTATTATATTTAACCTTTATAAAAAATATTAACATTTATAAAACAAATAGCGCCCCTGGAAGAAAACAAAGACCTGCAGGTGAACAAAGACTTTATACAATATTAGTGTACTCACCACTACAAAGCAAGAAGCAAGCATCCCAAGTCTAAGCTTGTTACACAGGGACCAGGAATAAGTCCATTTCTTTCATTTAAGCTACTTTGGAGCTGATCCAGAGTTAGAAGTTACTGCTTCTAATCGGCATTACCCTCCTGGCCTATTATACCCTGGTCTGGTTCGTCTCCCTCTCTTTTCCACTTCTTTCCACCCTCTACCTCTTCCCTCTGTTGGATCTATAACTTTAACTTCTTTTGAACTATTCTCAATCTGAAACTATGATGTTGTTGCTGCATCTTCTAAACTCACAATGTCAATTCACACTTGGCATGTACATGCTTGTAATGTTTGATTTTCAATAAACTGATGAACCTTAAAAAACTTTCAAATTTGAACCCAGATAAGCAATAAAGAAAATAGATAGCTTTTTGCATGCAGTAAAAATACTGACTGATTTTGTGTATTGTACTCAAATACTGAACTATTTTGTATTTAAACACTAATATATTGTTACTAAACATCACCTCTCAACTCATTCTGTTTGCACATTTTACATTTGCTTCCCCTGGTTGTTCAGCATGGTTTTGCTAATGCAAATTTGCTCCATTTTTTGCTACTTCCAACTCTGGATCAGCCCTTTTATGTTCAAACATTAGAGCAGGGGCGTGACTAGTCCAAATGGCGCACAGGGCAAATGCCCAAATCCCCCCCCCTCCAGGAAAACAAGGAATAAACCCCTCTTACATTACTCTCTGCGTCTGCATCCTCCCCTCAGTGTTCAGCCAGACAGCGCTTGTCACATGACACACTGCGAGAGTGAGCTAATCTCGCAGTATGTCCTATAGGCCGGCGCTGTCCGGCTGAACACTGATTGGAGGATGACTCACTGCAGTTGCTCTCAGACGCAGAGAGTAAGGTAAGAGGGGTTTATTCTTTCATTTTCTTTCTTTTTGTGTGGGTTTTGTAGGATATGTGACCTGATGTAGCCTTCAAAGCCATCAGCGCCTAGGGAACATGCCCTACAAAACCCATATTAGTTACGCCTCTGCATTAGAGGTTACAAGGTGGAGAGTCATTTGTGCAATGAATTACTGAAATACTGGCCATAAGCTGATATATTTTCCCAAGACAAATAATGGTACAACCATAGCAATAACATGTGAAACATGATACAAATCTATACTTACATAACTTTGCTAGATCTCTCTATCTCAGGCATGTCAAACTCAAAACGCCAATTGGCCAAAATAATCAAAGTCTAGAGCTGGGCTTACACTAGGATGATTATCGGTCCCAGCAGGGGGTGGGACAATAAACGGGATGATTTCCTGCTAGGAAAATGTCCTGTTATATGCACCATACACCTTTCCTGCTGGGACTGATAATCCTAGCAGAAGAGGGGGGGCCAGGGCTAGTACTATGCTGCTCTGACAGCTTTGATACCATAAAAGCAGTCAGAGCAGCATAGTACATAGTACATAGATATACAGCAGCGACTATTGCAGACAGTAATACAGACAAGATCCCTGTCTGTACTACTCCTTGCAATAGCTTGCTGATTGCTCTCTTAAAATATCGGGAGCTTTCTCCCAATTTAAATCAAACATGTCAAAAGACCAAATAATCACACCAGAGCATTTGAAAAATTGATCTTGGCCATACACTAGAGCGATTATTTGACCGATCACCCAATAATTGGGTGATCTGGCCGATAATCGCTCTACTGTATGACCAGCTTAAGATTGTGTGGGCCGCAGGAAAAATAAAAAGTCTCATGTGCAATTTTTCTCCAGCTCCCAGTAATTCCCAATTCATATGTCTCCAGCCTCCCAAGTATTCCCTATCATGTCTCTCCAGCTCCCAGTATCCCCCATCATGTGTCTCCAACTCCCAGTACCCTATCATGTGTCTCTAGTTCCCGGTATCCCCAATCATGTCTCTCCAGATCCCAGTATTCCCCATCATGTATTTTCAGCTCCTAGTATTCCCCATCATGTCTCTCCATCTCCTAATATCCCACACCATATGTCTCCAGCTCCCTGGTGTTCACCATTTATATGACTCTATCTCCCAAATATTCCCCATTTATATGGCTCCAGCTGCCAGTAATTCCCCCTTCATTAGTCTCCAGCCTCCACTGTCTATACCTTATTTATCTTTGATGCCTTCCATCCGTGTCTCTTCTCCTTGGTGCGCACCATCTTCCAGCTTTTCTCTGTGACGCTGGCTGTAAAGCAATCTGCTGTCGGCAGCAGTTATACAGGACAGCTGAAAAGGGCTTGCTATTAGCTGCCGTGGCTAACTACTGCGGCAGCTGATAGCAGGCCCTTTTCAGCAATGATCGCCTGACCTCCCTGTGTGAGAAGGGGTCATAAAAGTTGTTGGGCCACATGTGTCCTGCGGGCCTTATTTTTTATTTTCACCTGTAAATAAATAGACATTCTCTAACGTCTCCTGTGGCTCAGAGTTCTAAAACACAATTAAACACAATTAAATAATTGTATTACAATAATGACAATAATAAAAAAAAAGAGTGTGGGGTCCTTCCCTTTTTATCTAGGATAAACTTTTACAAACCTACCCAAATAGTGAGAGTGAATACTTTGTTGCAGCACTATTTCCCTTTCTTTTCCATATTAAAAAGAAAATTGTTCTGGAGAAAATAGGTATCTAAAAGATAATGTCCCCTTTTATTACATGATATAATGTATGTAATATAGTTTTCAAAGTCATATTTTTTACCTAAAGTATATTTCTGTCTACTTAAGGAAATTAATTGCACAACTGAAAACTTTCCTCTAATATTTATGCTAATGCTGATATGGTACATTAGTGAAAAAATAAGTTTGATGACCTAGACAGTGAAACATTTTACTTATAATTTTTGTTAACAGCTTTAGGCTTTGAAGGTGAATGAGTTATTTTATAAATGTACTCACAGTGCCAAAGTCTCAATTTCTTTAATACAATTGATGAGGTCAACATAAAGAGTTTCATCACAATATTTGACACCAGTGTGTTTTTATTATTTGTATTATGTAACAAATATAGCAAAATACTGCTGTCAAATATTGTGATGAAACTCTTTATGTTGACCTCATCAATTGTATTAAAGAAATTACGTAGCAATAAATGAAGAAAATGTAAATATTAGTACATCAATAACCATGGCTATCACCCCATCTTTCCAGACTTCCCCAGCCTGAGCACACACACTCACACACACATGCAAAGGACTGGACTTCTAGTACTATGATGTTATGGAACTGCTCTCAGTGGGTGGTGTCTAACTGGGGCCTGATCTTCACTAAACTAAACGGGAATCGGGTGAATAATGAACTTGTAGCAACAATAAGACTAGATAAACTCCAGGCAACAAAGTACAAAAAAAACAGGAAGGAGGGAGCACTAAGCATAAGGCAGAAGTAACTGGAAACACTAGAAGCTGGGGCACAGCAGTAAATCAAATACAAAAATACAAGTGTGCATAAATACAAACAGGAGTCAACACAACAGAGCAGAGTAGGGTTGTCAATTAGAGCATAGTTGCCAACTCTCCCTGAATATCAGGGAGACTCCCTGAAATGTGGGTAATCTCCCTGACTCCCTGAAGTGTTTGATAATCTCCCTGCTGTTGATTCAGTTCCAGAAGTCACTGCTGTATTATGACAAAATGTAGATATTGTGTCCTATTTCCCTGCATTAAGGCCTTTGGAGGCAGCCATTTTTATGGAGGCCAAGATGTAATCAAAGACTGGCAATTATCTTTTAATAAATACGTATTTATTCACTGATAATTTAAAACTGAATAAATATTTTTACTGCCATTTTTATTGAGAAATACTTTTCCTGGCAGTTCTAGATACCCCAGGTGGAGCTATTCACAGGACACACCCCTTTAGTGCAAGACACACCCCTTTGGTGCAGTGCCTTGATAGGGTTATCACAATCTCCCTGATATTCATTTGCAAAAGTTGGCAACCATGAATTAGAGCAGTTCTCTCAGTATCCAGGGAGAGCTTTCAAATCTCCCGTAGAGGGCTCGAGGCCCGTTGTTTCATAAAAACCACGGCCTCAAGTCCTGCCCCCCTGCCTGGCAACACTAGTAACCTAGTGTTACTAGGGGCAGAGAGGGACTTGATGACGCAATTTGCCCTCAAGCCACACCCCTATCCCTAGTAAACCTAAAAAAGGGTTGCATAAATCGCATCATTAAGCCCCGCCCCCTGCATTCATCTATCGCTTCCATCGGGGAGATACCGGATATATTAAAAGTCAGCAACCCTACTATATGCTACAACACAATAAACACCCAAATGCAAAGATATATTTAACATAAATACATACAGGATAGAAGGCAGCTGGAGGTAACAGACAGGAGATCAAAGAGCATACATGCACCATGAACACAGGATAACAAATATTTACCAGCAGTCTACTTAGGGACCACTGGTCATTTCCACCTACAACTGTATCTAGTGATAGGCCTGAAACAAACCACAGACCAAGGAATTATCTGGCTGCTCTGAGTGATCTCTAGAGCACTATAGACTGTAATATAATAATAGAGAGTTTTGCATTGCATTGGGAGCATTAACAAAAGAAATTCCCTATAGGCTCATCTACAAGCCCTTGAGTCCAGACCTACATATCCTCCTGACGAAGTCCCTATTGGACGAAACGTGTAAGGTCAGGACAGACGAACATTGCCTACAGACTACTCTACCGTCAGGTATCTTGCACACCACAGGAAAACCACCCACTGTCTCCAGGATGCTGGTAACCACTGCACGTGGCTAACTGTTTCTCATACCCTTTTAACTACATGGCGTTTTAATCTCGATACTTGGTACGTTGCTCTGCTCATGTTTGCACTGTTTGAATAAACCTTATTGCACTATGGAGTGTCCCTGTCCTTTTTTCTTGTTCTACTAGATTCCCTGAGAGGCCCAAAGAACCTGCTCTACCTTAGGACGAGATGGCTGCGGATGGAAATACAGTAGTACATTTCTAGAGATACTTTCGTTTCCAGTCTGAATAATCTGGATCTGGACTTTTATACTAAGACTGTGTGTGATAATAGATACAGTGTGCGCTCATCTCTGTTTTGTTTTATATATATATATATTTTTTTCTTGTTAGATTCCCTGAGAGGCCCAAAGAACCTGCTCTTCCTTAGGACGAGATGGCTGCGGATGGAAATACAGTAGTACATTTCTAGAGATACTTTCGTTTCCAGTCTGAATAATCTGGATCTGGACTTTTATACTATACTAGTGTGTTAATAGATACAGTGCACGCCCATCTCTGTTTTGGTTTATATATCATATATATATATATTTATATTTATTTGAGCAACCTCCATGTGTTTGTTTTAGAGCCTGTCTGGGAGAGCAGTTGACAGGGGGCGCTGTTTCAGAGTGGCTGTTTTGGAGACTTGGGGACTTCTGCTGGGGCTGAGCTCTCAATTTAAAAATACATGATATATGGGACTCTGACAGTATTAGAGTTGGGGCCACCAAAACAGAGTAACACTAAAACACGTATAAGTAGCTGGTGGCTAATCAAATATTTGCAAATGTATGTAACGAACTTCCCTGACATTTATATTAATGCAGAAAAGAGGGCACTCACCATAGTCAACCATTTTAAACCTTTTGGTTTCTCACTGTTAGGAGACAGCTCACCAGGGCGTGGAGTCTAACCAGCGTTCTGGTGTTCACTGGAGCCCCTGATGGTGGGGACAATCTGGGCTGCAGAACAAGGCAGGTTGCGGCCCCTGGCGGGCAACTCCTATGCGTGCTGGTAAGACACGGAGACAAACCGAGAGAAAATCCCAGTGCAATAGGTCACCACAACGACAGACAAACAGTGATACAGACAAGGGCTAATGCTCATTCAGACCGACCAGAAACAAGCACAAGCATACAGAGGCAAGGAACACAGAAGACACAAGGGGCAAAAATGAGGAAAGGGCACGCAACGATCAGAATAGCCAAGCAAGGAGAATGAGAAGCACGGGGCAGCAGACGCTATAACCGGCGGTGGAAGCGTGTCCCCGCCGCTCTATG
>WWET01000495.1:299530-310832 GCA_011038615.1 Limnodynastes dumerilii
GGGGGTCATTGGCCTTCATCTTGTATTTTCAAAGATACAGGAATTTAATAAGGAAATAACTAAATTGGGTGAAATTTCCAAAAAAAAGTCTAAATTGTATTAAAATTCTAGTTTGTAGGAAATTGTACTTTCTGAGGGTAAACATTACATGTAAGATCCAAGGCTTTGTATAAAATAGCTATATTTTGTATTGCAAGAGGTATTCCATCTGACTTCTTTATCACTAGCACACTGTTAGTGTTTATCAGTCCTTATTAAGCCTGTAAAAGATAAAAAAAAAAATCTGCTATCAAGAACTGTAAAATCTAATCCATTCCTCCAGCTGACCAGAGTGTATCCTGTGACCTCTCCCAGGTTCTGCAGTTCTCAACCATAGCAAGTAGTTCAGGGGTACATTAGCAGACACACATAAGGGGCGTGCAGCAGCCATATCAGTGAATACCCAGAAGGAAGCAGTTCTAGACTGTAGTCTAGTGGTGACAATGAGATGCCCCCCTCCTACAGTGCAGTGGGGGAAGCCAGTAACAATCGGTGATCAGCAGTGGGAACTGTGTTCTGTTACAAATAGCTTTTTATTTCTTTTGGCATGCATATATTTAATATAAATAGAATATAAGAGAAATATTTATCTGTTACCAGGCCTGGATAAAGGTTTGTATGGGCTCCTGGACAACTAACTTGTGGCGGGGCCTGCCACATGTTAACAATACATGAAATGAAATAAAAAAAAACAACATTATACCTTACCACTAACATCCTAAATAAGTGTTAAACCAGTGCTTGAATTGGGACAGCATACAGTGGTATGCCATATGACTACTTCTACTGATTGAAGTAAAATACTATAAATCTCCATTCCCACCTATTATTTTCCATGTTATTATATTCTCTTCTAAATGTCCATACCATCATCAAGTTTTTATTTTAAAGAGTTTTAAACATGAAATGAAATAAAACCATTATTTTATAACCTAGACGTCTGGAAGTGTCTCCATCTACTTTGTAGTATCTTACCTTTACCTCAAGCTAAAGAAAAAATCGGTATGGTCCAAAACCTATATATTTTTTTGAATAATAGAATAACTTTCATTTTTTATGTGTTTAAGCTTTTAAAATAAATTTATTTAACATTCGATTATTTTAATTATAAAAATTATACCTATATAAAAATAAATCTAACTATTTATAGTACATTAAATGATACTATTTTAAAGTTTGCTTAAACATTTCATTTAAAAAATAAGACTCTTCAAAATGCTACTTAGTATAACAATTATTTTTAAAGTTATGTGTGCAACTGTTTTAATTTAAAAGAAATAACAGCTTTGCTTGATTAAACACAGAAGGTTCATTCTGATTTTAGCATTTAAATTCAAATGAATGCTATCAACTTAAACTGTTTCATATTTATGCAAACATGAAACAAATCAGAGCAGTTCCTTCTGTCATGTCATATTATCTCAATAAACAATCCAGCAAACCTGACAATGTGCTTATTTGCCAGTTTTATGCTATGTCAATTTCAAAATTAAAATTTGATTTAAAATAAATGATTCATTCAGACCAAAGGAAAGCTAAAACATACTTCATTTGCAAAAAGAAATGAATATAGTCTACAAAAGAAAGAACAATTTTGTTGACAAAATGTCCCACATCAGTGTTAAAATCAAAGACCTATAATCATCAATATACATTTATTCAAAAAGAGGGATTTAATTAATTTTGAAACATTGGTAAAAATTACTTTCTAGAGGTGTTTGCTGCAAAATCAATGAAGCCTATAAAAAAGGTGAAAATAAACGGTTGTCCAATCAATCACTTTGATTTCTAAAATATAACAATAATTTTTAATAACAGTAAAGAGAAAAAAAATATAATCAGATATAAAGAGGCACCAAAAATGGCAGATAATGAAACCACTAGTAATAAAGAGTGAGTGTAATTTAACTGCGCAATTGCAAAGCAAGATAATTAAATAAAATTCAGAATGAGCAGCATGAGGTACCCCTTTCTGAATTTTATACTAACCAGTTTTAATGTTATTAGAGGCTGATAGACTCATAGCACTCATGTAATGGCCTCCCAAGTACAACCAGCAGATTAAGAAGACAGAGTTTTTTTTATATCACCAATACAGCACCACATAATTCACCTGGAAAGGCTGGAGCATCTCTAGGATACTTGTATTGTTTGGTCAAAAGTGTGGGTATTTTATACATGAAAAAGGAGCTGTAAACATAATGGATATTATGATTTGGAGCTGGTTCCCACAAGGAAAAAATTGCAGGAAGTTTAGAATGTCTTTGAAGTAGCTTTTTCTATAATGGAAGTCAATCCATCAGTGGGGCAGGAAGGGTCAACTGCTTACAGAATGTTACGCAGTGTGAGATGGGGGTATTTATATAGTACAATAAGTTAAGTTTACTTTTGAGTAAACACAAAAGGGAATTGTTAAGGTAGGGTTGCTTATTCTGAACTCTGTGTGTGCCATGTGAACGTAGAGGTGACCATAGGTATAAGCACTATTGCTTAAATTTTAATGACAGTGTAATAACATTGCTAAGTAGCTAAATTCACCACTCTTTTCCAAACAATGCTACATTCCCTGGAAAAGTATGCACGGCAATAGTATGTCACAGCTGTTAGTAAATATATAGCAAAAAAAGACAGTGATCTGTAATTGTTATTTCTCAAATTGAGGAATCCTAACGCTACCAATTCTTCAAACAAATTATGGGGAATAGTGGATAGACAAAGAATAAAAGAGCAAATGTGTTTCACCCTTGCCATTGAGATACTCTATTGTGGAGGAGAATATAATCTTAGAAAAAAGCCTTAGTTCACTTCAAAAATTAACAACACCTGCATATTTCTCCTGTGGACTCATTTGGACTCTCTGCATTCCCGGTATCCTTGTGTTTACTACCTGTTATCTGTGCTTAATTTCTACATTACCTGTATACTCCAGTGTTGCATTCCTATTCCACCTATGTCATCTTGCAATTAACCTCAGCAATTCCTGAGCTACCGTGTTCTGTTGTCATCCTAATCTAATTGTGTAGGATTTAGGGCTTTGGGATTTTTGGGATTGCTTTTTTTTCCACAACATCCCTGCACAATTATATTGTTGGCGTCTTTTTTAACGGCTTATACATGTTAATTCATACTACCGAGATGGCAATGACACTTCCAACAGATGGGCTCCGATAAGTTTGTTAGTGGGCGTTGCATCTCTGCCTATTTACAAGCTAGGTGGTCTCTCACTCTCAATACTAATCCAGACTTTAATAGTTATGGAAACTTCCACATATTCAGGTCTAAAAACTGGGGGAAGCCACTGCTTGTTGAAAGACTATTTCTGTGAGTCTCGTGGTCGCTATGTTTCTTTTTTTTTATCTCAGCGATTCTTAGCACTGTGCATGAGCACAACAGGAGCAAGCACAAAAATGCGGATGCAGTTCTGTCTGTGTTCACTTCCGTGTGCCCTGCACTAATGGAATGCGGTTCTCCACTGCATTAAAATGAGAACAAGGACAGTTTAGTGCAGCTGTGAGAGCAGCAGCATCTCTGTTTCCCTGCACTTCCTCTTTAAATCCTGCAGCAGCTTAGAGTTGGTATAAGTAATGCAATGGGAATACTATTAGCCAAGGTGCTGAGTCTATCTAGGGGTCTGGTTTTTGCTAGAGCCCCTGATGGTAGGGATAGTCTGGGCTGTGAACGCTTGGAGGTCGCAGCCCCTCTTAGCAAGACGCTGATACTGGCAGGTGGACTAATGCAGAGATCAGCTATTATGAACAAGAAGAGCAGGTAAGTAAGATGGAATGATCAGAGGTAGGTGACTGGTGGTAGCACACTACCAGATGGGTGAATACCAAGGATCACAGATGCAGTAGGGCATCGCAGACAAACAGGAACAGACCAGACTGAAAAGGGCAATTACACAAGCAAACACTCACTTACTCACTCACAAAGGAAAATAAGGGAACACAGGGGAGAGAAGACACAGACAGATTAGGTGGAACTATAACCAGCTTCTAATGAAAACCCGGCTAGAACTTATAAAAAGGCTGCTGCGCCCTGATTTGCCAGTGACCTCACCATAGATCTGCATTGGCCATTGCTTGTGCAAAGGCACTACACAGGAGATCGTGTGTCCATCCTCTGGGCGGACGGCGCTCTCCTCATGGTTAATTTGCATGTCGTTACGTGGGAGTGATGGCATGCCTCAGGGAAAAGACGCTGAGGGACAGGAAAGATGGCAGGCACCACAAGGACCCGGCGGGGAGTGATTACATGCCGTTTCCACGGTGTGTAACAAGTGACTGACGAAGGTAGTGTAGAAGACTGGCGGATATTTAATTAATGAAAGCCCCTATTGTTAGTAAAAGTACAGCCCTACACATCAAACAATTAATAAAAATCTGACTAATACATGAATATAACATTATTTGAAACACTCTGCATACGCTACTCCTTTTATATTTAAATCAGCGTATTGCTGCACATTTTGCTCAGTTGTTGTTTTTTTTATAAAGACTATATAGGGTTATTTTTTACTTAAATCATTTTTATTATTATCATAACATATATGGCATAAACTTAAATTAATTACATAGAAAAGAACCCAAATGAAACATGCAACCTTGTATAGGGTGCTGCATTACACTTCTCAGTCTATTTGTCTATACAAATCTGTTTGTATGTTTTAAAAGTGTGCTCATTTTCAGTGCTACCTATCCAGAATTACTACTATAAATATCTCTTTATCTTTGTAACCCATGGTTTGGGGTTTTACAAAACATTCACTCTACTTTCTGTACTACATAGTCTAGTTCATTAGCCAACACTTTGATCATTTGAAAATATTTAGGGTTCTATTTCCTAAGCAATGATCACTTCTTTTCTGCCTGTTGTCTTGTGGGCCGGAACTTCATAGTATTAAAAGTAGACAATGTAAATACAAGTGCTGGTAAATAGAGAGAAACCAGATAATAGATAATAAACAAAAAGCTCTAAATAATTACACACTTTTGACCCATCAACAGCAAGTAAAGAAGGGATGCAAGCCCCAAAAACAAATGAGACAAAAAACAACCCCTTCCCCTGCGCTGGATACACACTACTGCTACACAAGAACAGCGGGCTGAATCCAGACCTACGGGCGCCCAAGGACATTACGGCCGGCATGGTAGCGTGTCCAGATTCCTACCTTAACTTTTACGATCACGTATGCAGCCTTAAGGCCACATACCTGATCGCAACGGGGCTTCCCTCACCCCGTCCCCTCATTAGCATGTCTATCTCCGCCATGGCGGAGATACAACATGCGTATTGGGGGGGGGACCCCCTTTTGTAAGAGCCCATGTTCATAACGTTAGTTACATATGCTGACCCTTACGGCATCATAAGAAGATTGTGCGCATGAGCACAACCTTCTAGTCAGGGAAATTACGTACAGGCTGTGCGTAATTCCCGTCAGCCGTAGCCCAGGATCTGGGCCAGTTTTCCTTTAGTTTTTTTTAAGCACTTCATAATATCTGCAGACTGTTGCAAAGGAGTTTGTTACTCTTTCATTATTGTAAGAATTCCAGCAGTGTCCCTATATTTATCAGTTTATTAGTTTATTTCAGCTTTGTGCCCTTGGCAGATGTCGCTATCGCACACCCCTAGATATAACCTTATTAATATTAATATTAGTGAGATATTAGTGTAAAAAGAGGAAATACAAGTGACAGTGGATGGAAAACATGTTGGCAATGTATTTTTTATTTACTCTTAGAAATGCTAATGACAGAATTACTTTAGTGATTAGTAATCATGGGGCTAGATTTACTAAGCTATGGGAAAGAAAAGTTGAGATTGTGCCCGTAGCAATCAATCTGGATCTAGCTCTCACTTTCCTATTACATACTAGAAAATATCAGCTAGAATCTTATTGGTTGTTATGGACAACATCTCCACTTATCCTTTCCTGCAGCTTAGTAAATCTGGCTTGGACTGGATCAGAGGCTGAATATTCAGCATATAGTAGAACAGGGCATTCCCCCTGCACTCCAACGTTCTTAAGGGATTTTCATGTCTTGGACCCTACCTTTAGTATGCCACACGCATCTCTGTGCATGTGGAATACTTAAACGTATGTAAGAGCTTAACCAAGCCCTTACTGGATTATTTAAATAGCCCACATAGAGGGGTGAAACGCGTAGAAGGAGAGCTCTCCAGCACCTCTGCACTGTCAGGTATCCCACCCGCTCCTGTCTAATATCGGCACCGCTGGAACTGCTTTAGAACCGTCGCTGCAGTCTGCAGCTGCAGCCGCCATGAGGAATCTTTCCTCCGTTCCAGGCACGACTCTACAGCTGTAACTACCAGCCAGCCAGGGAGCGTGGAAAGGACGCAACAGCTCAGGGAGCTTCGGCTGACACTGGCTACCCCTGTATTGCCCGACGATTGAATACCACAACTAAAGGTACCTTTAGCTCCGCTTACCATCTATATCTGTTTTGCAACACTAACAGTATCGAGAAGCTTTACACACTTTTGCTACAACGCCGGGTTCACTGACTCATTCTAGGAATCATTATTGTTTCCTTATTACTCCTTGGTTATACTGCCTGCGGATATTAGGAACTCTTTGTTTTACAGAGAAGGCAGAGGATTCCACTGCCCACCTCTCTCTCACGGGACTTCATTTTAGAGTTTTATTAATTTATTGATTTGTTTATTTGTTTGGACCTGTTTACTGGAGTCCGCCAGGACATTGCTGTACTCTGGCTAAAGATACTCCACAGAGATACTGTATCTTTTTCCTTCCACTGTTTGGCCATATGACGTTTGGCACTGAGTATTTTATTACTACCCGTTTTTATTCTATCTGGACTTCCATTTTACATATACTTAATATTTTTTATATATTTATTTGTGCATATTGATGCTCATGTGTTTGTTTACTGCCATTATTATCTTCCACTTTTTGTTTTCAAAATAAACTTATTTCTTCACTCATTTATTCTCTCTTATTTCTATTCTTTTTCTTTTTCTCATTTGGTCAGTGCGTAGTTTCACTGTCTATTTTTGGATTATTTAAATACCTATGTCCACCCACCATGCCCATCTTGTACGCATGGTGAGTGGGCCCACCCCTCATGCAGAGACTGAATTTTGCACGGAACACAGCATTGGTCAACTGCATTCTGGTGAAGGATTCTTCACCAATTCACTGCTGATTAATGTACGTAGCATATGTAAGTCAGCTGTTTTCCTTAAATCTGGATCCGGATTTATGGGATTTTTTTTTTGTTTGTTTTTTAAATGTTACAAACTGTTAATTTTTTAAAGCAATACTTGTTTAATGGAACAGTGAGAAGGTTAAATCACAGTATTTTGGCTCATGGCTTAACTCTGATTAAAATCTACATGTTGTCAACATTCATTGTTTTAAACATCTTTAGCTCTCTACATTTTAATTCAGGATAGAAACCAGTAGCATATGGCTAATTGTTCTTTTAAGAACCATATCATGGTTTTTAAATGTTCTTTATATTCAGCTTTTTTTTTTTTTAATCTAAACTAGTAGCTGTGCTTATCTGCTTTATTCCTGCAAAATAATTTCTATTTTCCATCATTTTCTGAGCAGTCATGTTCCGAAGCACTACTCATGCAAGACATGCAGATCAAACTGTGCAGTAAGCTTTTGTCATGGTGACATCTGCCTTTTTGGCAACAAACATGCTTCTCATTTTCTACACCTACAGTTGTGATATAATGGATATAATGCGCAACATGTTCCAGTTTCCATTATTATTTTATAGCTATATACTTATTCTGTGTTTTAAATTTAATTTTTTTTTTTAATTTTGAGCTAGTAAAAAAAAAATGACATTTTAGAAACAATGGTTTTTCATAACACATTATATACTAGATCCAGGTTTCGATTTTCATTAGAACATACGTATATTTGTACATATGTTAGAACTGAACGTTAAAAAGTATATTTGACTCCAATCCTGATTCATTAATAACTTATTTGTCATTAGTACAAATGATGATTAAATGAGAAGTTGTTCTCATTTAATAAATCCTAGTATATCAATAAATGTGATGAACAAAAATTAAGCATTTAATGCTATAAACCTGATAGGTAACAAAAAATGTTTTATTTATAGGCAGTAATGTATTAGTTGAGCCATAGATGTAATATTATAAAGGGTTATTTCTATCCCTTATTATTAAATAGGCCAGTACAACAAAAAACAAACAAAAAAGGGGTGTGAGTCGGCGCTGTGAATGCCCCTTTTTCGAAAGGGCTGTTCTCTCTCTTCCAGTTCCAAACTAGCTGGAAATCTATTGCTTTTCACAGAGGCAAAGCAATCGATCCCCACAAGAGAGAAGATGGTGCTGCGAATGGTATGTATAAATTTAACCCTTACCCTAACCCTCTCCTTCCGTTACCCTAACCCTTACTTCCCCACAGCATAACACTAAGACTCCCTTCCCCACATCCTAACCCTAAGACTCCCTTACTCACAGCCTGACCCAAAGACTGTCCTTCCATTAACTTAACCCAATCCCTCCCTTTCCATTACTCTAACCCTAATCTGATCCTAACCCTCCCTTCCCTGCAGCCTAACCCTAAAACTCCCTGTAGAGTGTTACTTATATATTTGGATGTCAGCGTTTCTGAAAAATGAATGGGTAAGTATGCTGATCGGCATACTTACCCATTCTAAAAAAAATTGTTTTCGTCTGTCTCCACTTTTAAAAGCAGTATTTTGAGGTGGTGACTCCAATCGCCAAAAAAAGTGGCACATTGGGAAAGTGTAATTAGATATACATAAAGAAGAACCCTCCTTTTTACGCTCTTAATCAATAACAGAATTGAATGGTCAAGTACCACAGGGTTAAATTCAGCAAAATACTAAAGACTTTATAAATCATTGGTACGCCCTCACCTAGAATACTGCGTTCAGTTCTGGAGGCCATATCTCCAGAAAGACATAAATACATTAGAGACTGTGCAAAGAAGAGCAACTAAAATGGTCCATGGCCTTTGTAACAAATCATACCAAGAAAGGCTAGAGGAACTAAACATATATAGCTTGGAGCAGAGAAGGGAGAGGGGGGACATGATAACAGCTTTCAAATACATCAAGGGTTGTGACCGGCTAAAGGATGGTAGCATTTTTCAAAAGAAAAGGTGTAATAGAACACAAGGGCATGAATATAAACTGGAGGGTGATAGAACACGAGGGCATGGATATAAACTGGAGGGTGGTAGATTCAAAGGAAATGTGCGGAAAAATTACTTCACTGAAAGGGTGATAGATAAATGGACTATTCTCCCATCTGAGGTGGTTGAGGCCAATACAGTAGAGCAATTTAAACATGCTTGGGATAAATATAAGGGTATCCTAAATTGTAACCCAAATTGAGGGTAAATAGGGTCTAGGGTCAGTATAGTTTTCAATAAACAAATGGGCAGACTAGATGGGCCATGTGGCTCTTATCTGCCGTCACTTTCTATGTTTCTATGACTTCATCCTGAGTCTGGTCAACAAAGGAAATGCATAGCGCCTCTACCAAACTAAAAGTGCAAAACATCTGGATTTTGTCATGACCCTCTTTGACAGCAAGTGCAAGCATAGACTCTGTTGGCATTTACACCAGTCCATGGGTGAAATCCAGTCATCAGTAAGTAGTCTTAATCAATTTATTTATCCCCAAAAAATGATTATTAGGAAGTCAACTTATCATTTGGATAATGAACGAGCATACATTCATATAGTTTAGGTGGAGTAAAGTTTATGGAAAGGGTTTTATTTTTGCAATGTTTGTACAATTTTTAGATTTTATGAACACAATGCAGTTGTATTTTTGAGCATTGCAATAGATATAATACTGTTATCGTCTATAATAAAGCACTAGAGCACTAATACACAGATTACTTAAAGATTGATGTAATTGACAATAAATATTCATCTCATTTAACAATTCTGGAAACTTTCAGTGCGTGTGAAACAAATAGCCGCATGCATCGTGATTAATGTGGTACTTTTGATTATTTATTAGAATGCATTTCTAAACTTCATAGTGAATTAAAGGTTTGTTTACAATTTTCTGATTTGTAGAATAGTTTTCAAATGCCTTCATAGCTTACCATCTGTTCATTATTGTTTCTATAAACAGATTATTTCCTGTGCATCTGTACCTCATTGTTTTTAAGCCCAGAGTATTTCTTTCTTTACACTTTTCTGAAATAAACTAATTGAATGTCTGTACATCCTACACATTATAGTCATTATTTATTTACTTTAATTTGTAACACGTTGGAAATGTAAAGGAAGTTAGAACTATACAAGATAACATGGCATATTTTCTGTGAAATTACACTGTGCTTTCCCAGATAATGGACTCCAGCAATTTTGCCCATATCAGGTAGTAATGAGCCCTAGCACTATGTAGAAGGGAAAGAACGGACTATGATTGGTTATGAACAGTAAGGCAGTGGTCTGATATGTATGGCTCATGCAGATTCCCAGGATTGCCAAATGAAGAGTTTGAGCCAACAAAAAAGTTTTGACAATAACTAAAACAATAAAAATTGTACTACAGTCAATATATATTCATAAGGGTAACCCTTAATGTAAGAAACTTGTCCTGAACAGTATATAGGACTGGATCCAGACCGTACATTAGGCTTCTTACGTAAGCTTCTTGCATAAGTAAGCCTAACTGTAACATCTGCGCATGTGCGCTCCAGATGTTATGACGTGGATCTCTGGATGACAGGGCCCATCCCCTCTGCTTACCTAATCTCCGTAAGGTGGGAGGGAGGACCATTTAAATTATACAGTATGGGCTGGCTTACAGACCTCTGTGAGGATTAGCAGTCATATGGAACACTGATCCGCACGGAAGATTTAAGGTTACTCTATAGCAGCATAACGGCTGCAAAGTTCACACACGAGAGGGGAATTGCACAGTAGTTCATCTCCCTCTCACGTGTGGACTTTCAGACTCCAGCGTGCAAAGAACACGCACGGAAGTCGTGATTGGTCTATACTGTATATTATAACAGAAATTCTCATTCAGTTTGTAGCCACAAATGAGTTGGGTGATAGAGGTAATCGCTATAGGTCTCCCTTAGGTTAATTATATCAGTGTATATATCCATAGGTGTGGATACACATATATCCGCACCTACTTATCTGGTCCCTTCCCCCACCCCACCCCCGTTTTTAGCTACCTTATGGCACTTACGAGTGCCATAGGGCTACCTTATCTTACCATGCGTAGTTTCCTT
>WWET01000495.1:326365-343829 GCA_011038615.1 Limnodynastes dumerilii
GTGTTTGACCCCGTCCATTATGGATTTAATAAAAAACAAGAACAAAATAACATTGCTATAAGGTTTAAATGTAAGCTACTAATAATACATGCAACCAAAGTAACTATCATTGTGTTCTATATACACTGTTACAATTGCTCACTGATTAAGACCCTGCTAAACTATAGAGTGTGGAATTTAACATGTTTATTATATTCATTATGGACCCTGAATGTAGGTTGTGGTCTTTGATGTGTTAAGCATGCAGGTCATGATTGCTATAGACAGCAATCAGTGGAGAAGAGAACAGATGAATTTGGCAGAGAGACAGTGAGAAGAACCATGAAAAAGGGGATGCCAAAGTTTGAATAAAATCCATGGAGTCATTGTCCAGATCCAGACCTACGGTCATTATTGCTGTTCTTGGAGTGGGAAGTGCACGCCCCCTGCACTCCCCACTCTCAGTAACAAATCTGGACACTTACATGTCTAGTTTGCTACCTTATCTTTTACAATCACGTATGCGGCCTTACGGCCACATACCTGATAGAAACGGGACTTTTCCCGCCCCGTCCCCTTATTAGCATGTCTATCTCCATCTTCATGATGTAGAAACAACATGTGTAAAGGGGGAGAAATCCCTCTTTTCGTAAGAGCCGGCAAACGTAACGTTCATCACTAACGGACGGACCTGAGGATCTGGGCCATTGATAGCAATGCTGGATGGTATCAACATGCAGATAAATTCAAGCACCCCAGATACTGCAAATTAATGATTGGGAACAGGAGAGTTCTTGCTTGCAAGAACTCTGGACACTGCAGGAACATGTGGGAACTTGATAGCTATGCTGAAACAAGCATGTAGATAAATATAAGCACTTTGGATACTGCAAATAGAAATGCAGGAAAAGGAAATCCATAGAAGACAAAACTGGACAAATACAAGCAACACAGACAAAATTCAAGAGAAACACACAAGATATGACCCTATACACAGGAATCTAAGTAAAGGTCAGGAAGTAATTACAGTTGTGATCAGTTAAACCTTTCCCAAAATCAGGGAATATTATGTCATGCATGGTGGGCCCATGTGCTGGGGAAAGTTAAATAGGGCTCCAGAAATCATGAAACCTTTATTTACTTCATTTAATTAGCAGCTAATGTCTTATTGCAGAGTTTAGACAAAGAAGCTGATGTCATTCATTCAATGTCCTAGGAATCCTGTGAATTGAAAGGGTGCTGTCAGCTCCATTTTCTGATCTCTGCAGGAAGCCAGTACATGCTAAAAGGTATATAAGCAAAGCTTTCATGATTTACTAATGGACTGCAATCTAGCTTTCCTACCATGTTGTGAAATGAGCATCTTAAATCGGAAAGCTGTATCTGAGCTTCAATGTGTATAGTGGATGACCATTAAAGATTCACTGGACGCTGTTTTGGACAAAAATGAGTGTCCTCTTGCCTATAAATCTGCTGCTGAGGAAAACTCATAAACTGCCTCTTCCCTGAGAGCATTCCTTTTGCTCAGTAAGATGAGATGAAAAGAGCTCTGATATGGGCTGTTGATATGATAAGCATTTATTTATCTTTATTTTTTCTTTGGGGGGAGGGGGCAATAATAAACATTTACATGTTTTGCCAGGAAAAAAAACATATTTGTGGAGACCGATACATTTTAGTAAAAATAAATGAACAAATTATCAAGAGAAGAAGAAAAGGCAGATGTTATTGAAAGATTTGATGTGATATGAATGCTGTGTTCTCCAATGTATATTTATCACAAAATGTGGTAAATATAATTAAAAGACTGTTTATATCTTCAGAGAAAGGAATTACAAAAAGCTTGCCATGGTACTAATGTATTAACAATTTGCTCAAGAAAAAATTAGAGAAGCATTATTTTGTCTAATGCATCACAAGAAATGCGTCTGGCTCTTAACAAAATTATCTGCCTCAGTAAAACAATAAACATATTTCAAAGTATACATTTGTCAGAACATCACATCTTATCTACATTGGGATGGAGATGTTCATCACTCAATGATTCCACTTTAGATTCTAATAAATGTTATTGTAAAACTACTTATCAAAAATGAATTACTTTTTTTGCAGTGTATTACATTATTAAAATAATGTTATTTTACTATAACCCACGTTTTTCTCTAAACAAAATGGAATTATTTTGTTTTGCCAGTGTTTTGTTTTGTTAGTATTACAAACCTAAAAATCAGAAATCATAGCATAAAAATATATAACATTTAAAAAACCTTTGACATTAAAACATAATATAAAGTAAAACAGCTATTACTACAAAAAAAACAACAAAATACAAAAACCAACAACTGAAGCTAAGACATATTATAGCCAGCTATGAACCTATTACACCTCCCTAATGACTGGACTGGATTCACACATAAGAAGCTGCTATGGAGCCACTGCACATGTGTAGTCATATAGACTATTGCAATGTAAGTAATGGTTATGTAGGTAGATTCACTACATGCAGTCTTTAAAGACCGCACATAGGATTGGATTCACACCTAATAAGCTCTGGCTTCTTAGGTGCGTAATTTTAAGAATGTAACTACCACCATACGCAGTAGTACATTTAAGCAATCTACATACCAGTTAGGTACGTAGATTGCCTCCGTGTGGTCTTTAAAAACTGCACAGGGTAGTTTAGGAAGAAGGAGGTGTGCTAATGCCGCCTTGGGGAGGTGTTAGGTAGATGTGGGAGGGGAAGGAAGTTAGATTAGCCGGGGAGGCGCAGGGGGAGGGGCAAACATAGTGGCTGGACAAGGGGCATGATGGTTTATACTGGGGGGTTGGAGGCACATGATGTGGATACTGGGGGTCTGATAACATGATGTGGATACTGGAGGGGCTGATATTAAGTGATTGTAAGAAAAGGGGGGGGGGGGGGGGGGGGTAGGGACAGCACAAGTTGTGAATCCGGTCTGTAGTGATTTAAGTAAAAGGAGGCATTCCAGTGCCACTCCGGGCAAAAATGAAATGTGGGTGGTGGGGGAAGTTTGGTAATCAGCCTAAACGGCCTGGACGGTTAAGTTAGGTGCGGATTTGGCTGCACCTAACTCATTATTAATTGTGAATACTGCCCACTTTGTACATCTCTAGGGCTCAATAATAGTTTGTTTGCAACAAGCTTTATAGAAGGTTTGTTGGATGTCTGCTCTAATCACCAGATGAGCTGCTGTCAATTAACAGCTTAAGTATTTAGGTTGCAATGGACAGGTTTTGGCAGAAAGTGTTCAGTGGCCAATGCTGAAGATCTCAAAATTTGTCCCTTGTGTGACATTTGCTCCAGTACTCTGACATCTAAACTGACGGTAGGGATCAGGTAATGTAGGTCCGTCTGGGCATTGGAAGCCTAAATCAGATGTTTGATTACTGCTGCCACTGCACTTGGAACGCTAAGTGCAGCAACTTCCTGAGTATGGATCTAGTCCTATATCCTAAAGGGATGTCATTTAATTTACCTGAATTTACTGGGCATGCACAAATGAACATTTAAAAAACAGTAAATACACCTTTAAAGATCTATATATAGACATGATTGAATTATATAGAATAGATTTTCATTTAAAGCTCTAATGTAATTTCATAGAATTATTTCAGTTACTCTTATTTTAAATAATAAAAAATGGAATATAATGTATATGTGGCTGGTGCACATTATTTCACTTTTCTAAATTGCATTCATGGACAAATGTCTCACAGAAAAAGTGTCTCACTTTTAACATAATTATATTACTAAATCAGCAGTTGTGACTGTTAAAGGCCAAGAGCTGGCATGCTAATTTGCTGGACTGAGATTTGCTTCATTAGTTTTGTGGACATTGATGAACTGACCCACAGTATACATTTGCTCAGTAACCTCGGCTTTGGTTTTCTGAATCAAGAAATGCAACTTTAAAATTGATAATATAATTTATGATACAGTTTGTTCTAGAGATTGCTTGACCTCAATTGGACTTAATTCTCACCCAGTAGGATGCTGGCAGCAAGTGTCAAAATTAATAAGAAATAGCTGAACAAAATGCATAATCAAATAATGTATTTACATTTCTATGGAGAATGAGATTTCAGTTTAGGAAACAACTAAGCTGTCAAATAGGGATAAAGTATATTTTTAGTTATCTGCATTCACAACAAATCTACATAATTTTGCATTGCATATGAAGATTTATGTGATGACAGCTGCAGTATGCATGGCTTTTGAGAGGAAAACACACACACACACACACACACACACATACACTATTAGATGGAATTGCTGGTTTCATTGTGAAATCCTACTTTTTGTCACCTAGGAAAGGGGTATTGGAATAATGTCATAGAACCTGATTCAGACTTAAGAGTAATGTCTGCGTAGAATTGTGCCAAAATATACGCATAGACGAGATCCTTAAGAGCGATTGGATGAGGAAAGGGATCTAGGAGTCATTATTTCCAGTGACTTAAAGGTAGCCAAGCAATGTAACAAAGCAATGAGAAAGGCAAGTCAGATGCTTGGTTACATAGGGAGAGGAATTAGTAGCAGAAAGAGAGAAGTAGTGATGCCCCTTTATAAATCATTGGTACGCCCTCACCTAGAATACTGTGTTCAGTTCTGGAGGCCATATCTCCAGAAAGACATAAATACATTAGAGACTGTGCAAAGAAGAGCAACTAAAATGGTCCATGGCCTTTGTAACAAATCATACCGAGAAAGGCTAGAGGAACTAAACATATATAGCTTGGAGCAGAGAAGGAAGAGGGGAAACATGACAGCAGCTTTCAAATACATCAAGGGTTATGACCGGCTAAAGGATGGTGGCATTTTTCAAAGGAAGAGGTGTAATAGAACACAAGGGCATGGATACAAACTGGAGGGTGAGAGGAAATGTGCAGAAAACTTCACTGAAAGGGTGATAGATAGGTGGAATAGCCTCCCATCTGAGGTGGGTGAGGTCAATACAGTAGAACAGTTTAAACACGCTTGGGGTAAATATAAGGATATCCTAAATTGTAAACTAAATTTCAGGTAAATAGGGTCTAGGGTCAGTATAGTTTTGAATAAACAAATGAATAAACAAATGGGCAGACTGGATGGGCCATGTGGCTCTTATCTGCTGTCACTTACTATGTTTCTATGATTCAGAGATGCTACAACATGAAGTTAACCAAACCCTTATTTTCGTTACTGCGATGTACAGATGATTCTCTAAGTGCGTGGATTTAAGTGCGGATTCCTTGTAGTGAATCACACAATAATCACAAATAAACGCAAATGTTGATTAACTACTAAAAACTTCTTTGTATCTATCTCTACACTATTACCTGACCATTAAATTAAATTTGCTATTGTGTTTTGCTAATATAATAATGCCACATTGTAAGTTTAACCCTTAATGTGCCTTGGAGCGATGAGCTACCTGTGTAATGTATGCTAATTGCTATATGTTTATATATAAATATATATTTTATATTGATCCTTTTGTAACAAAAATTTGGTAAAATCATTGTAATCAACTTTTTATATAATGCATTATTTTTATATTTTATTATTTATTTATGTTTATGGAAATTTTTTTCATTTCTTTTTAAATTACATTTTTTATAAAATTCTCCCCAAAAATTAGGGGGTTCAGAAAGCACACAAAAGGAATGGAAGAAGCAAACTCAATATACAGTGTTAATGAAAAAACTAGGTTGTTTGTCGGACCAAGCGTGTACTGAAACAATAATGGTTACATCGCAACATTTCACTAATAAACCAAGTAGTACAATAACCTAATTGTTGATAATCAGGTCTGGAGTGGGAGCACTGAAAAATGTAGAAAATAAAAAAGGGGACTAGGGACTGGAGAGGGGTAGAGTAAGGAAAGTGCATCCAGAGGCACCAAAGTAGAGAGATCAACAGGAGGTGTCGAGAATTCCTCAATCCACAATCTCAGATTTTCTAAAATTCTCCCCAAAAATTAGGGGGTTCAGAAAGCACACAAAAGGAATGGAAGAAGAAAACTCAATATACAGTGTTAATGAAAAAACTAGGTTGTTTGTCGGACCAAGCGTGTACTGAAACAATAATGGTTACATCGCAACATTTCACTAATAAACCAAGTAGTACAATAACCTAATTGTTGATAATCAGGTCTGGAGTGGGAGCACTGAAAAATGTAGAAAATAAAAAAGGGGACTAGGGACTGGAGAGGGGTAGAGTAAGGAAAGTGCATCCAGAGGCACCAAAGTAGAGAGATCAACTGGAGGTGTCGAGAATTCCTCAATCCACAATCTCAGAACCCAAACTCTCTGGCAAATCATTAGCAATGGAAGAGCAAACAGAATCATGTTCAGGGTTTCCAGTGATAAATTCTGCCCACTTAAACCAAAGCAAGAAAGGGAAGGTGGCCTTTGATGTATATGGGACATCCATCATCTCCATGGCATTGCAGAAGGAGACCTTAGCAATTAACTTAATGTTTTTTTTATAGAAGATGCATAAGGTAGCACCAAACCATACAAAAATCAACTTAAGAGTAAAGGGCTACCATATATTTTCTGTGCATATGTATACTTCCGCAAGGCCCTCGTACCTGGGAATCAGTCCAAACTGAAGAGGAACGCCCATACTCTACATAAATAGACCATGTGCAGCTCATTTGCACTAAGAGTCTTGCCCCTCTTGCTATGCATACAGGACACATTCCGTGCTGATGTGTAAATTAGTCCTAAGTCAGCCTTCCATGTCTGTGAATCAGTCGGCCATAGTTTCCATGCATATGTTTGAGTTCTGGGCATGTGCAGTTCATCTGCTTGTAAAAATATGCTTGTAGATTCTGCACTTACTTATGTCTGAATCAAGCCCATAGTTACAGAAAACATATATAAGAATTCTTATATACATTTTTCTTACCAACTTTCCAATTTGTGCAATATTGAAATCATGGGCCTGATCCTGATTTACTTGTAAATTCCGTATGATAACTTCTGCTATCGTACGAAATTTGTGATTCACAATACCGCACGTAGGAGAGCAGGGCACTTACATAAATGCAAAACACCACCCACCATGAGGATGTCTTATACATGGTGGATGACCCTGCGCCAATTGCTGAAGTCAATTTCTGCGCGGAATACAGCATTATGCGGCTGCATTCTGATATGAGAATATTGGTACTGTGCATGCACAATATCAATATCAGCTGAATTAAGTACCTAATGTATGGAAGCCAGTACTGGTGCATACAAGAGCACACGGTCCCAAGACTGTATAAGGCTTGAACGTTTGTCATTTAAAGGCTTTAAAAACTATATGTTTAGGTACTGTGACAGAACTACTGGATTTAGAAGTCAGAAGCTGTGTAATAGTCCCAGAGTTCCCTGTTCCAGGCCTTTGGGTTAGTCCATCTGGGAACAGGTTGGTTAGAAGAACACCTGTGTGTTCTGCTTATAGGGGTTGTAAGGTATTCAACAGGTGTCTCTCAGCTGGAGTCAGTGGCCTCTGGAGAGATTACACCGACCAGATACAGCCAGAGAGGCTGTGAGCTGTGTATTAGTTAGTGGCCAGACAGGCCTAGGATTTATGTTTATGAGTTTCATTTTGTATGCTGCTGAATTTTTGTGTCAGTAAACCACACAGCCTGATTTGTGCTATATCTGGATTTATGTCTGATGATTTCTGCTGCGTATCAAGTGAATTGTGCCTGTGGATGCCTAGGAAATGGAAACCTAAACCCCCACTCTTGCGACAGTACCAAAAATATCCAAGAACAAATCAACAGTGTCTATAGAAAAGGGAGGCTGCAGAGCAAGGTAATATTATCAGTTGGATTTGCTGAACTGTACAACTGAGATATAGTCCAAGAAGGTGGACACTTGTAGACAGTAGTGGGTCTAGAGGATGTCTTTTCTAGAACCTGAACGTAAAGAAACAAGTGTTGTATACCCAAGGCTACAGTAAAGTCTATAAGTTTCCCCAGTCAACTTCCCTTCCCAGTGACCTCTTACCCTTGCTTTATACTTGACTCCTTCTAGTCCTGCAAGTCCTTCTGTCTGCATGTGTCTGTACTTAGCTGTTCCTTTTGTTTGTATTCTTGTGTAACCTTACACGTGGTCTCCCTGCATTTTGTTAATTGTGTCTGCTTTTCGGTTTTGCTTATTGTATATACTGGCTGTCTCCTCTGGTTACATTCTTTTGTATTTCTCCTTGTGTTTCCCTTTCTGTGTTACACCTCATTCTAGCAGTCTGCATGTATCTCACTGTGTTGCTTACTGTAGTTATTCTTGTGGTTTCTTCCTGGATTTCATTACCATACAATGATTCAGTAAGCTCTTTGGGCCTGATTCAGATTTAATAAGGTGCTTAAAATAAGAGAGGAAAGTCAATCCAGGGTTAAACCATGCTGATTGCAGGGGGAGTCAAGTCGTTTTTTGCATGCAGAAATGTATATTTGAATTTCTTACTGCACACAGATACTGACCAGCTTTACTATCACACTGTTATTTAGACTTGGGATAGGAAACATCACCTCTCACCTCTCTGTTTGCAACAGATGAAATATGACTCCCCTGCAAGCAGCACGGTTTAGCCGAGGAGTAATTTTCCTCTCTTATTTTAAGCACCTTCTAAATAAGGCCCTTTGTGTTTTCTGACATGTCAGAACCCCAAAGTAATGACTCTAAGACTCCCATGCTGTAGGTTTAACCTTGACCATTTCTATGGCAACATTGATAAGTCATATTTCTATTATTTTTTAAAATAATTGTATGACTAAAATAAATAATTTATTTGGTATGATTGCTTCCATGGAAAATTCCCCGAGCTTATACTGTACAATATATCAGTACTCATAAGTTTAATTTTCTTATCTCAAACACATGGATTCTATCTTTCACATTTTAATTTCTTATTTTGATGCTAACTTATTTTATTTTACCTTCAGTTATAGTGAAGTTTTGAACTTAAGATATTTTTAATCTAGAAAAAAATATCAGTTAAAATACACAATACATAATACAAAGAATCCAAAAAATATATAATTGCAGAAAACTCCTTTTGTGTAATTTTCTTAGATATTAAAAATGTATCAAATGCAATTTTATTATGGAAATCATAACTTACTAAATATATTTCACTTTAATTCTTCAATTTTCTCTCTTCTTAAATAAAAAATGCCCTTATCGCCTAAAAATGAAGAGAATGATATTTAGTAAAAGGAGTCAATATGTAATGTGTTTAACAGTAGTATAATCATTTTTTTTATTGTGATATGTTATATATATACATATACGGACGTAGTTCAATAAACAGTAGCTACTGCGCATGCGTAGTAGCTATTGTATGTAATCTGCGTATCGTTTCGATACGTAGATTGCGTATATGCGGTATTTTAGGCCGCATATACGCGATCTATGTATCGAAACGATACGCAGATTACGTACAATAGCTACTACGCATGCGCAGTAGCTACTGTTTATTGAACTACATCTATCTATGGAAGACGGACGTAGTTCTGGATCCGATCCAATGTCTATTTTTGTGCGTTCTTCAGGGTCTCCTGCATGGCTTGATAGATCTGGATGAAACTTGGTACACATACCCTTCATTATCCAACCTAAAATACTAGCCTGGCCTAAAAAGGACAGAGGAAAGAGGAAAGAGGGTGTGGTCAACAAATAAGGTCAGTTGTGAGCAGAATTTGGCCATAAAAGGGGGGCAGAGTTTTATTTAATTAATGATTTTAAAGAAAACTTTTGAGTGGTAACATTGGAATCCATAAGTCATACTAGGGGGTTGGGGTCCCGGTCGGAAACTTCTGTTGGTGCAGAACTGTTTCCAGACCACCAAGCAGGTCACATGTTACTGATCACCAAGGAGGTACACAGGGAGAGTTAACTAACTGTTGCAGTTTCCAGACCACACAGCAGGTGTACAATTGTATTTCCAACTGTCACTCCTGCATGGCATGATGGATCTGGGCAAATATTGGTATACATACATTGGCGTATCTATAATGGGTGCAGGGTGTGCAGTGCACACGGGCCCCTCAGAACAGGGGGCCCTGTGGCATGCATGCAGGTCACATGTTACTGATCACCAAGGAGGTACACAGGGAGAGTAAACTAACTGTTGCAGTTTCCAGACCACACAGCAGGTGTACAATTGTATTTACAACTGTCACTCCTGCATGGCAAGATGGATCTGGGCAAATATTGGTATACATACCCTTCATTATCCAACTTAAAAAACTGTCAAACTGTGATAGATGCATGGTTTATGGAAAACAGGATGTGGTTTTATCTAGGAGGTTGGGGTCCTGGTGGAACCTCCTGTTGGTGTACGCTTCACAGAACTCTGACACAGGGAGCCTATTCTAAATCTTCCATTGAATGGATTTGCATGACACCACATCCTAAATTTAGGAAGGACTGTTCAAATTTGCAGGGCTCAAAGGGGCAAGGCTTTTGGAAAGAGTATGGTTTGAATAAATAGGGTCAGTTGTTGGTGGACTTTGGGCGCAACAATGGGACATAGCTTATATTGTCCCAATTTTGGGATTTTAAAAGTTGGGAGCTTTGATTTTATGGCCATGATTAACATTATTAACAAAAACAAAGTTTATTGTCAAGAAGCTGCATGGTATGGTATAACAATTTGAATTTTTAAACTTAGGCAATGCCGGGTACTTTTGCTAGTTAATTTATAAAAATGTTACATGTGCCATGCAAAAAGAATTATTCTACAGCACTGTCCATGCAATTTGGCATGAAACTTTACATAGTTCTTCACAATGTTCCTTTGTATCTCTAAGCTTGATGATGGTCCATTCAAAATGTAATAGGAGGATTTTGACAAGGTACTGAGTTATAGATTAGAAAATCTCTTCATTGTCACATATTCTACAAATTTTTGTTTCCTGTGTATTTTTCCTTTTCTTGCATTAGATAGGCAATCTGCCAGATCCTGACTCTGGTAGCCACTGTCACCTTTGCCCTTTTGTTCTTTCTGTAGATTTTCTCCTGGAGTAAAAGTTAGTTAAGATTCAGTATTCAATAATAATAAGTGATTTCTTTTTCTTTATAAAGGCTGTCAGAAAATCAAGGTTATTCTTCTAAGATAGTATTCTTTTTCTTAAGAGACAAAAAACATTGATAAAGTTAAGAAATTCTTGTTTTGTAAAATATGGTGAATAATTAAAACATACTAAAAATATTAAATACTGTTTTAATTTCATTACTTGGGGAAAAAAAATCTTTTATCTTAAGAATATGAATTGGCAAAAGGATAGAACGCTTAAAATGAAAAACCCTAAAAGAAAAGCAAAAAATTGTATAAATTTAATAGCTTCAAAAGTTCAAGCATAACTGTGAATAGATTCTCTTGTATCAGTAAATACAAGGTATAGCTTTACTACTGTGCATAGTTTATTGCACATTAAAAGCAACATTTAACAATGCGAATACAAGGGGGTGGAAGGAAAAAGACAGAGCTTCTACCCTAAATATGATGCAGTCTCTGGTTACAAAATTGTATTTTTGAAAAACATGCAGCCAAAACTTAATTTGGGCAAGAAAGTCTTATGGTCAGGCTGCGGGGAAGGGAGTCTTAGAGTCAGGCTGTATTGAGAAGATTAGGGTAATGGAAGAGGAGGGTTAGGGTAAGAATTACTAGAAGGGTTGGGAAATACTTGCCGTTCACCTCTGCCTCTTCATTCTGAGAATGATCAATTGCTTATGCTTAGCAAGACAGAAGCAATTGTTTTCCCAGAAAATGGCCCTTTCGAAAAAAGGGTCATTCTATAAGGTGACTCACACCCACCCTAAATGGCAACCTGAGTGTCTTCAAAGTGATATAAAAAATGTACTCAGTAATATAAAGTCTCCTTAATTCCAGTTATTGGTGATTTTTCAGGTAAAAGTGTCTATACAGTAGATCCAAACCTTATTGGTATTTGATATATAATAGAAAAAAATGAGAGAAATACATGTAGATCAACACTCCAGGTGTGAGACTGTAATGTTACTGAATAAAATCACGTGATTTTGAGCTTAGTGAATCGCCTTTGGCTTAGTGAATGAGGCCCCAGGTGTGAGACTGTAATGTTACTGAATAAAAAAGAGGCTATTTCCACCCTCAAAAGTCAGCACACTGTTATGCAAATCCAAAAATGGAATTTATTGACTGGTAATGCGGTACCACCAGTAGGGGTTACACAGATAATCTTCCACAAAGTGCATAAGTGCAAAAAAAGGTGCAAAAAATAGTTTAGCATGTTCACATGATCCCCAAAAATTAATAATAACAAAATACAAATACATAAAAACTGAAGTATTGGCAGCATAAGGAAAAAATGCAGTCCTAATAGAAATTAATAAGTAATCACTCAGGCCATTATCCAAGAATATGTAGTACGAAGAAGATAATTCATCTGAATATAGTCCATTAATAAAGAAGGTAGTGGCCTAATGGGTCTCCCAATCCTGCAGACTGCCAAATTCAAAGGTCCCAGCAGTTGTTCCGGCTAAGTGGAAATCCTCCATCATTCATCACAAGACACAGTTGCAGCTTACCTGTGTCTTGGGTTTCAGCTTACCTGTGTCTTGTGATGAATGATGGAGGATTTCCCATGACGACGGCAACCCTAGCCGAAACAGCTGTTGGGACCTTTGAATTTGGCAGTCTGCAGGATTGTAAGAAAATAAATTCTATTTTGGATATGGATGTCAGTGTGCTGACTTTTGGGGGTGGATTTAGCCTCTTTAATATTTATATATACATATATATTTAAAGAGACTGGATATATAAAAACCAGAAAAATCTAACACAAAAAAAAACGTATAACGTCCAAAAATGGGTGGAACAAACAGGGCTAACTGTTTACATCTGATGCACTTCATCCCCGATAAATAGCTGCACCTTAAAAATACATGAGTGGTAATTGCCGAAACAATGGATTGTGGTATTTGCTAGCTCTCTCCACCTGATGCTTGGCAGGATCTTTCTGGGATAGGCCCCTTTATACCACCTATTTTTAGACTCTTATGACCTCCAATGATATGTATAATAGGTTTTAGGGAAGGATTTTATATAAATGAATTGCTTAAATTTAAATGCATCTTTTTCATTTTATAACCAACATATAAAGTGCATGAGTATGCTGGCCACAAAACATGTTGCGTTATATACTAACAGATTACAAAAATTGTTTCTCAATAACTTAAATTTGTAATACTACTCATGTTTTTAGATTTCAATTTGGTTCAAGATATAATATACACGATACAAATATAATGTAATTACTACTACATAAGCCACTTACCTGCATAATTGCTTGGTATGATAGCTTATCATCTCTTGATTCAATACTACAAAGCTCCACATGAAGTTTTCAAATTAAAGAGCAACCTATTTAACAGTTTTTCAGATCACTACATGCAATATTATGTTACTACATTCATTGTTCATAACCCAGCACGCTTATTTCTGCTATAACCAAATAAAAACATCCAAGAATATCTTAGATGATGTATTTGTGTAGGAAAATAAAATACTGAAAATAAAATGCCAATTGTGAGTTCAGAAAAAAAATAGCTAAATAAAGTCTGTAGTCTTAATTAAGCTAATTCTTCTGTTCCTTGGTATTTTCCCCTCTGAAAATCTCATGCTTAGAATTACATGCACATTTTGTTGCCAGGAGGGTAAGTAAATAGAAGAAAAATACACACCCAGTCTGTTTGTTACTACCCAGTCATGTTATAATGATTTAAACAATTTTAAAGTGCTACATAATATCTTGGAACTATATAAAAAAAAAAAAACTGTTAAAAAATAAATTCTGAATTTCCAAACATGACTACATGAAAATAGTTCTGACAGTAATCTTTACCTTGGCCCCTCCCTGAAATCTTTCAGTTTTTAACCAATAAGGATCGCAAATATCCAGACATCCACTAATGTTGTGTTGGGAGCTCCATACTTGACATCAGCTGGGATTGAACACCAGATTCCCGCTTGGTCAAGACTTGCATGCTGACAATTTGAGGCCACTCCCCTCGCTTGCATGACCTTTCACAAGAAGAGCCCTACCTTAATATTTCTGATGTGTCCTCACTTAAAATGTATGCATTGGAATGGAAGTGTGGATAGGATGGAGGGAGCTATTCCCATCCTCACTGTTGAAGTTACATACATTTTCCCTCCCACTAGCGTCTGCAAACACTCCATTGGAAATGATGCAGATAAGAAACCGAGGATTCATATTTGTAATGGAAATGGAGCACATGCTCACGTGCACTCTCAAAATCATTGCCAGTGAAAAATGTACATTTTGCCACTCACAAATGTGTTTACATAAGCTTCGGGAGAAGAATCAGTCAAACCAGTCACAGAAGTATTCACAAGTGGTTAGAAGACTGGAATCAGGTTTAATGATATTTAAGCAAGTTTAAAAATCTTCTGACCAGACAAACAATAATTGATGTAACAAGCAATTGTGTGAATGAATGAAGAAACTAAGAATAGTGGCTGTTATAAAAAAAAAAAAAGGGTTAGGTTATTCTCACAAATAAGTGAATGAACTTAAATTAATATGTCTGTGATTGCTACATTCATGTAATTCCCTATGGTAATCATATTCAAACTACCCTCCTTATTTGAATACAGTAACTATGTAAGATCAGTTTGATACCTTTATTTTCATGGTTCACTAAAACTGGAGATATGCAGAATCCCTCTTGGCCAGTTTTGGTTTGGGTTATAAAATCCTTTTTCTGTTTTGGTTTTGGTTTTGCAAAACCACCATCAAAGGTAAAGGTTTAATTTTTTGTTTTGTGTTTTAGATTTCTTAAAAATGAATAAACACTAAAATCATGTCATTTGTATTTTATTTTGTTCCTATGGTATTATTAGCATCAACAACATTCATTTACAATAATTTACAGTCATTTTGGCCCATATTTCACCAATACTGGCCAAAGGTTGTATCAAGATTGCTGGCTAAAATAAGCAACAGAGGAACAACAGAAACATTTGGCAATTTCAAAGTATATAGTGCATCTATGAAACATAGTGGCACAGTAATGGCAGGCAGGGTTGCAGTTTAATAAACTTTATAACCCTATAAAATGCTTTCATAAATCAATAAATAAAAAGCTTCTACTAATTTAAGTTAGTGGAAGCAAGGTAAAAATTTATTCAGTGAATAAAAAGAAGGAAAAATTTCCTGTGGACCCCTCTAAAAATGATTAGTCAGTTGATCGTGAAAATCCAATGGGAATATTTCAGAAACTCAAGATTGAATTACCATTTGATATTTTGACTGAAACTGATCCAGATATAACAAAAGAAGAAACCTATGGTGTTCATGTCAGAGCAGCAGCTAAAGGGGAGGTTTTGCCAAAACTCCCTAAAGATAAACAGGTAAAAAAAAGAAATATAGCACTATTCCAAATTCTAAAATGTATGGTTGGTTTGGATGAAAAAAGCAATGAACGGAAAACCTGTGTTCAAAATGATTTTAATAGATAAAATATCCTAAATAATAATGAATGTAACAATACATAAACACAAATATCAAGGCCTTTTAAAACTATTATTATGATCCTATAAACAAATATCGAGCACAAAATAAAGATAAAATGGAAATATCGGTACTGAACTAAGGTGGCAGAGTAATCATTTCCAGAAATTCACATGTGTCGATGAATACTCCGCTTTACATTGTAGGTAAATGAGAATAACATGTATATTCAATAAATCACTCAGGTGTAATAAGAGTTGGATACCCAATCCAGAGAGCCTGGATGAATATAGGGATATAACTGATCCAAATCCTGTTTTGGAGAATAAAAAATAAATAAAACAAAATACCAGATTTCACGGGACAGGGAATAGTGGTGTCCATTGATTAAACAATCCATCCACATGGTACAAACGCTGGAGATCCTGGGTCTCACTGTAGTATGGATGGCCACCCCTCCAAATCTAAGTAATAATAAGCAGTCTCTACTCAGTCAGTGAAACTGATCCGGACCAAGACACATATGTACAGTTTGTTACATTGCTGACCCCTCCTCTTACATAGAAACATAGAAAGTGACAGCAGATAAGAGCCACATGGCCCATCCAGTCTGCCCAGTTTATTTAAAATTATACTGACCCTTGACCCTATTTACCCTCAATTTAGTTTAAGATTTATCCTTATTATCCTTATTTATCCTTATATTTAGCTCAAGCATGTTTAATCTGTTCTACTGTGTTAGCCTCAACCACCTCAGATGGGAGACTATTCCACTTATCTATCACCCTTCAGTGAAGTCTAGTCGGTCACAATCTTTGATATATTTGAAAGCTGCTATCATATCACAATTCTTTCTTCTCTGCTCCAAGCTATACATGTTTAGTTCTTCTAGCCTTTCTTGGTATGATTTGAGACACATGCCCTGGACTATTTTAGTTGCTCTTCTTTGCACAGTCTCTAATTTATTTACGTCTTTCTGGAGATATGGCCTCCAGAACTGAACACAGTATTCTGGTTGAGGTTGTACCAATGATCTATAAAGGGGCAACACTACTTCTCTCTTTCTGCTACTAATTCCTCTCCCTATGCAACCAAGCATCTGACATGCCTTTCTCATTGCTTTGTTACATTGCTTGGCTACCTTTAAGTCACATTAAATAATAACTACTAGATCCCTTTCAGTAGTTTTTAATGTAGTGCCATGAATGATATATTGAGTTTTTGGGTTTTTGTGCCCCAAGTGCATGATTTTGCATTTTTTTGGCATTAAACTACAGTCGCCACACTCTTGACCATTCCTCCATTCTACCTAGATCATCCCTCATTTTGTGTACCCCTCCTGGCGTGTGTACCCTGATACATATCTATGTGTCATCTGAAGAAAAGGCATATTTTCCCCTTGATACAACAGGCAATATCACCTATAAAGATATTCAGTAGCACCGGTCCAAGTACAGAACCCTGTAGGGTTTACTCGCTGCGATTAAACGAATTAAATGGCGGCAAATGAACCCTTTAAAAATCGCCAGACATCATAGGAGATGACTTTAAAAAAAAAAAAAGGCTGCTGTGGCAACTAATTAACCCTTAGCATGCTGTGCCATCTAGTACTAAAAAGCACAGCATGGCTTTGTTTTCCAGAGCATGCTGTGACTTATAGTACCCTAGGTGGCAGCATGCAAAGGGTTAATGGCATGCTACATTGCCCCTCTGTAACACTATAAACTGACCTATTCCCTCCTTAATGATTAAACAGTACTCTCTGTAATTATTACACACTGCTCCTCCGTACATAGAACACACTGACCCTCCGTACATAGAACACACTGTCCCTCCATACACAAAACACTATGTCCCTCCATAATGGTTAAACACTGTCCCTCCCTACATAATAAACACTGCCCCTCTATACATAGTAAACACTGTCCTTATGGCACAATGCACACTGTCCCTCCGTGCATACT
>WWET01000495.1:352217-375484 GCA_011038615.1 Limnodynastes dumerilii
GAGAGGTGATGTTTCCTATCCCAAGTCTAAATAACAGTGTGATAGTAAAGCTGGTCAGTATTGGTCAGTATCTGTGTGCAGTAAGCAATTCAAAGATATATCCCTGCATGCAAAGTATACCATTAACTTGACTCCCCCTGAATTCAACATGGTTTAGCCCAGGTGTAACTAAGTTAATGTACTTAACAAGGTCTGGATCCAGCCCAATAATATCAATAATAAAACACTAGTTTCTCTGCTATATATATATGAGTGTGTTTCTTTAATATAAAGTATAGAGTAGTAATCATCCAAACATGAAACATATAAGAAGGACAAGAGACAAGAAGAAGAAAAAAGCAAACAATAATGAAATACTGTTTTGGATGTGTGGTTCTCCACCTTTTGGGTTTTTACCAGCATGTAGGTTGTAATAGCAATATGCAGAACCATATATTCAATTATCACTATTACATGTGATGCTATTTAATATGAAAATAATACATTATTTTTTGTTTTTTTCTTCTTGGTCACTTGTCTGTTTTATATGTTTCATGTCTGGATGATATATGAAAATTGGATATTTGGAGAAATGTTATTGCTCTTTGGAGATTTTGTGTGTTGTTTTTCATAGTATTATAGCTAGTCTACTGATAACATTTGGTTTGATTTGGTTCAAGCGTGTCTATATAGATATATACTGTCTATTTAACCAATAGATGGTTGAGGCAAGCACTCATATAAAGATAGAATAAAGTTCAGGTGCACGGCTAAGAAACATAGAGAATGTTGTAAATATAACACAAAGCCAGCACTCTTATCTCATTTCATAAATATCACTCATTTATTAATGCACAGCTCAAGGTAGAAGGTAGAAAAAGCACATATCAAGAGATATAAAAACGCACTGGCAGTTATAAGAAAAATGCCGTTAGCTGTATCCCATATCTCCATGGTATCATAGCAGGAATAAAATAGTGTCCATACATTTCCAATTATAGTGCTCATAATTTTTAGGTTGTGAAGTACTGAACCTCTAGTCTAACTCCTGGGTGGAATTTGCCAGAGCCCTTGATGGTGGGGATGGACTTGGCTGCGCCCCAGTAGCAGGTTGTAACCACCCCCCCCCAGAGGCCAGGTATGTAAGAATGGAAAATGGTGACACCCAGTGACTAGAGCAGAAGAGAACCAGAGAAGGAAGAAGTACAATGGCTAGATGTACACAGCAAAGATAAGGGGCAGGAGCACAATAGGAATAGGTAGCACGCCACGCAGTCACACAGAGTATAAGCAGGGTAAAAGCACAAATACTGATGGTGTTTACTGCACGAGGGGTGCTATAATAAATGGAGATACTGCGCAAGGTGCAGGAGGAGTGCACTACAGTATAACAGAAGGAGTTAACTGCACTGTGTGCAGAGTGCACTATAACAAATGGAGCTACTACACTATGTGCAGGAGAAGTGAACTATAACAGGTGGGGGTTATGGCACTGTGTGCAGAAGGAAAGCACTAATACTGAATGGGTTAACTGCAGAGCTGCACTATAAAAAATGGAGTTACTGCACTATGTGCAGGTGGAGTGCGCTGCAACAGATAGGGGTAGCAGAATACAAAATCTGAGAAATACACAGCTAGGAACACTCACAGCAGACAAAAACCAGCACAGAGATGGACTCCAAAAAGAATCCTACAGAGTGAGAGGGAAAAAGCAAGGTCCAGACTAGGAAGACACCATAACCCATGCCAGTTGACCGTCAGCGTCAGAGGAAATAGAGGGACTCGGTCAACCAGAAGCACGCTTTGGCTGAGACCCTTCTGTAGACTACAGCCCCCAGAATGACTTGAACCAGCGCAATCCTCAGATCCTGCATCTTCCAGCAACAGGAGGGATGTAAGGAGGGATGGAGGCGAAGGAAGTACCTTGCTTCCACTGCCGCCTAACAATAATCAGTCCACTTTAAATACTTCAAGGTTCAGTATCAATAAGGACCATCAATTCATTATGATCCAAGAATAGCACAAGAAATTGGAATATATTACAGGAGAAGACAGTTCGGAATCTTCCACAGTGTTATACAGTGTTCAAATACTGGCTGGTGAGCTTATTTGAGCACTGTACACTGTGGAGGATGCCATCATATCACATGGAGAACAGGATACAGCTAACAGCATTTTTATGATAACTGCCAGTGATGTGTATTTTTTTATATCTCTTGATATGTGCTTTTTCTCCCTTTTACCTTATGCTGTGCATTAATAAATTTGGGATATTTCTGAAATGAGATAAGAGTGCTGGCTTTGTGTTATATGCACAACATTCTCTATATAAAAATATGTATATATATGTGTGTATATATAAGTCCCCAGGGGCGGAGGGGGCTCTTTGTAACTGTTTCCCCTGGTACTCATACTGTCTAAAAACAGCACTGGTTATTTTTCATCCTAATCCCAACCCAGGGTTAAATTTTACCTCCACAGGGGACAATCAGGAGTTGAGTGACTTAAGGCACCATTGTCCCTTTTATTTTCTCTCTATTATGCAATATTAAGCTCTACTAGACAGTCAGGAGCTGGACCCAGCAGGGGGTCACCTGAGAGAGTACACCTAGGGGAGGTAGGGGGTAGGTGTGAGCAGCCCACCAATCAGGACCCTGTGCAATTTCCCTGGGCAGGCCATTCATTTATGAGGGTGATAAAACAGGATACCCTGAGAGGTGAGGGGGAGAAACAGACCTTAGCTAAGAGATGATACTCTGCCCTTACCCATGGACCTATTTCATCCCTATCTGGAGCTACTATTGTGCTACTGTACTGTGTTAACTTTTATTCCTATATGTTTGAGAATAAACCTGTTTGAATTCCATGTACTCCATGTCTGAGTGATCTGAACATCCTGTATTTTCACATGTATATAGATATATACACAGTTTATATGTAATTATTTTTTTTCTTACAAACAGAATAAGATATTAGAAATAATATATGTATCTATTAGTTTTAGTATCTTTTCTAGTTTATTTTGATATATAAATTTGACCTTGTATATCAAATTGTTTTTTTTCTACTGAATTATGTTGTGCTTCCACAAGACATATTTAATCAGCATATGATATTTTCTAGATATTAAAATAGAAAAAAAAACATTAAAATGAGTCAGTTCATGACAGATCCATCAATCCTACAGTATATATTACACCATACTTACACTTTAAAAAGGTAGGCATCTACAATGATTCATTATAGTATGACTATTATTCTGCATACAGCCCTCACAGCAATCTCAAAAATGAGTGACGAGTGCATATAATTTGGAATGTATTGGGTATATTTTAATCCTAGAAAACTCTCAAAAGAATGTATTCAGATTTCAGGTTTCATATATATGCTATTATTTCTAAAACCTTTAAAGGATAATAATAATAATAATAATAATAGTCATTGTAACTAGAAACACGAAAAAAAGACAATAACAATAGAAAAGGTTTTAAGTACTCTTAAAACTCCTTTTTATAGTAGTTTACAAAAAAACCTTTTGTATTGTTTTTATTTTTGGCAAAGATTGAGACATTGAATTTACAGAATGTTGAATTTTAGTAACTGGCTAATGATCTGACAGCATATAAAAATCAATTAGCTGAATAAAAGAGTAGCTTTAGAAATTTTAAATATATTTCAGTTAGTTTAATGAAAATATAAAAAAATGTGGCAATTAAATGTACAGCTGTTTATTAGATTGAGCACAAATACTACAATATGTTACGTTGTCACCAGAGCACATTTTGAGCATTTAATAACCTAAGCTAAAGCCTTATATTTAAAATAAAGAATTTTGATGATCATTGAACAATAAGAAGAACAGTCCATTGGGAACTTTAACCATATTCTTTCTTTATTTCACTTTTTTTTAAATTATTTTTATCATTTCTAATTATCTGCCAAATGTGGATAGTAAAAATTTCTAAAGATGTCAAGGAAATTTTGTTTTATTTATATAAATATACTAGTAGCTTACCATTTTGGAGTTCACATTTTTACATTTAAGATATACAGTTTAGCGCTTCTAATTTAATGGTGCTAAATTAATTCTTGAAACAACACTGTTGTTTTTAGATTTTTCTTTCCATAGTTTGAAATACATATTTTAAGGAATCTTTGCTAAGTTTTGTAAAGTGAAGTACTTTAAGGACAACTCTGAAATGACAAAAGTAATTATACAAGTAATGTAATGGCTACATATAATAGGAAGTATAGAATAATATAAATAATGAATTGTGATTTATAGAACAACATATGGAAAAACATATTCTTCTTCTACTTATTGCAATTAACATTAATAATATCAGAAGAAGCTTGACCAAAAACCAGATTTGCAATAACTGATAACTGTGTATAGTATTGTGTGACGACTATGATGCAATTAGTATCTGGGAAAAAAACAAAGTATACCTTGAGAGGATTAGTTGGAAATAAATCTGAGTGACAAAATAAAAATGAAAAACCTTTAAGCGCTCAAACCAATATCCAGGGATTGTCAGCCCTGTCAAACACAATAACAAAATGGAGAAAAACGAAATGGCAAACGCTTTAAGGAAATTGATACGCTTTATTAAAATGAAAAAAGGTATAAAACATAATGGGGTAGATGCAGAACTCCGCTTGCAATACGTTTACTCGCATAGCGTATTTACGCGTGCGTACCTTCTATACACTCCCCTTGGCACACCCCTTGAATGTACGTATTTTGTCCGAGATCCGCTTTCCAAACCCTGCCTTAACTATTGCCCACGTAATCGATGTCATCTGCTCACGTACGTATGAGCAACACGTATTTACGCAGCTAAGCACACCCATACTGTACACTTTACTTTAAATACCCTGCATATATAGCGTATTTCAGATGTATTTTTGACTCATAAAATTGGCACGCCCACACGTAAGTATTTACATGACACATACGTAAATGGCCCATACGTTCACATTTACGCTACGTTATGGAGCATATTTTCTATGGTGCGCATGTGCAGTACTTATCAAAACGCGATTTTACGTCTCCGCCACACGTAAATTCGCTTACAAGCGTTGTTCTGGATCTGGCCCAATATTCTTAAATTCAGGAGAGATGTTAGAAATTAACCATACCACAGAAATATACTGAATAGTATCAACGCTGCAGGGATCAATTTTAGTGGTGGTCAATTGAGCACAAATTATTCACATTACAGGTTCCTTAAAAGTTAAAATTGCGACTCCAATAAAGATCAGTATATAATATGCAGGCAGTTCCTCAATAGATTCCACAGGCTTATTCAAAGTAGTTATAGAAATATGTTGGTGACTGTAAGGGAGACAACAATTGATAAGTTCACAAGCCACAGCACTGTTCCGAATCAGGCAGTATAATTTAGGGGGAAAACTCCACTAAAAGGCAAACTCCTTTCACAGTCTTGAACCAAGTGCTCCATACAAGGTTAATAATGTCAGAGATGATTCTCTAGCGTAACAGACACTGCCAATGAGGTTGGCCAAAAAACTTCAGGAGTGGTAATATGCCCAATATCAATATCAAATATAGACTGAGGTGCTAGGGAGACACTGCCGCTAGTTGCGTTGGTGACAGCGGGCTGACAGACAATACAGTGCAAACAGAGAGTTCTTACCACGATGTTGTCACAGTAGGCTGTATCTTACCTGCCCCGTGCCTGTCTGTCTGCTCTAAGTCCTGCCGCAAGTTCTCCCCGCGTCCTGCTCCTGCCGACATGCTGCCTAAAGCATGTAAACAAATCCACGTGGTTCAGACGCTGCAGCCGACACGCACGCGTCCCTCTGTCTCTACCTGTCAATCACTGCTGTTAGGGGATTTCCCTGGTTGCGCTGACGGCTGCTAGCCTATCAGAGACTAGCAGCCTCTATTTAGATCTCCCTGCACCTCCGGCCAGTGCCGGTTATAGATTCTGATTCTCAGTACTGTGACCTGCTACTTACCTTGTGTTCCTAGTTCTTCTTGTCCTAGTGTATTGATCGTTGTTTGACCCACTTACCTGCCTTGATTCCTGCCTTTGTTTCCCAGTGTATCCAGTCCTCGGTTCTTATCCCCATTTGTACCTACCTTCCCTTACCTTTACCTTGAGTGCAAGTGTTTGTTACCTCTTTGGAGGCTCCGCTGTGTAATTGAGTGTGTGCAAGCCCTGGTTTGTTCTGTTTAGTACCGTCAGCCGCTTCGTTCTCTGTGCCACGTTTTGTGTTATTTGTTGTTTTGTCATCGGTTGGTCTCTTCCAACCGGCACTGTTCCTACTTTCTTATTTGTATTTGTACTCTTCTCTAGGTTCACTGTTGGGTGTATTTCATTCTTCTTCCTCACGAGATAAGGTTCAATGGGGCGCGTCCACGCCTTCAGGGGGCGCTCAAGTCCATCCCCACCATCAGGGGCTCTGGTGAAAACCACCTGAAGGTAAGTCTCCGCACCTCGGAAACCTGCTCGTCCACTCTTCCTGTCCTCCCAGTGATCACTCCGGTACTTACCAGGTAAAACCGGAGTATCACACTTATCTTGTCTTGGATCACTCCGGTACTTCTCAGGTAGACCCGGAGTATCATACCAGATGTACCCAGGAATTGGGGAGTCTGAGAATCCGATACCACACCGGATGTACTTGTTGCTCCAATGGCATTAACCATCTACCACCAAGGTAAGATTGGAAAGGAAGTCTAGGAGTTTGTGCCAACTTCTTTGGCAGGCTGGTGTTAGTGGATCAAAATGGAGCAATCAGAGTTTAATGGAAGCTGGAAGCGCTAGGTGCACACATCAAACCGGTCTCCTCACACCTTTATGTGTTTTACTGTATCAGCCATACAGTTTCCTCAGAAGGAATGATGCAATTAGAACTTAAATCTCGAGTATTCTGAGATCTGCTGATCTGATCAATGGACACAGAAGGAGGGGCAATAAGGCTGGTTGGACAAACAGAAAAATGGGCCAATAAGGTGGACTGAACAAAAATTAAGAGGGGGCAATAAGGCTGAATGGACATAGAAGGAGGAGGCAATAAGGCTGGCTGGACACAGAAGGTGTGGCAATAAGGCTGGTTAGACAAACAGAAAAAAGGGCAAATAAGGCTGACTGGGCACAAATAAAGAGGGGGGAATAAAGCTGGCTGGATACAGAAGGAGGGGGCAATAAGGCTAACTGACACAGAAGGTGGGGCAAAAAGGCTGGTTGGACAAACAGAAAAAGGGGCAATAAGGCTGGTTAGATACACAGGAGGGGATAAATAAGGCTGCCTGGACACAGAAGGAGGGGGCAAAAGGAAGAGGCAGAAAGGCTGTCAGGTCCGACACACACAGGGAAGGGGCAGAAAGACTTTCTGGACACACACACACAAGGAAGGGGCAATAAGGCGTTTTGAACACACAAAAGGAAGGGGCAGAAAGGCATTCTGGACACACACAGGAAGGGGCAATAAGGCTTATTGAACACAAAAACAAGGGGCAGAAAGGCTGACTGGTCTGACACACACACACAAGAAAGGGGCAGAAAGGCTGACTGTGGAGGCACACACACACAAGGAGAGGAGAGATTGAATGGCTCTAGAGACACACACATGAAAGGGGAGATTGGATGGCTTTAGAGATGCACAAGAGGCCAAGAAAGGCTGGATGGAAGTATATTTACTATGTTTAGATTTCTATACTTTATTAGTTAATTTCTCATATAGTTTTACTTTCAGAAATTTGCTTTAATTGAATGTAGCCCAGTAAATTGTTTTGTGTATTTGTATGTGTATTGTATAGCGATACCTAAGATGCAATGTGTATTATATGGTGATAACTAGGATGCAATGTGTATTGTATAGCGATAACTAGGGCGCAATGTGTATTATATTGTGATAACTAGGATGCAATGTGTATTGTATGGTAATATAAGGGTGCAGTGTGTATGGTATGGCAATAGCTAGGATATAATCTGTATTGTATGGCAGTACATAGGATGAAGCTGCTATTATCTTAAGTGGTACTTATTGTATGGTGATCAGTAGTATGTTCTCTGCCTTGTATATATGTCAGTAGGATACTCACTGTAATTATATGGGTCACTGTAACTGAAAATTAATAGTATTACACGCTTTTCACACCAAGCTGTTGGTGTAACAGATGATACACAGTTTATTCTGGTTATACACATACTATTGCCTAAAAATTAGTAGATGTCCCATTTTGAAGAAAAAAATAAATGGTCACATTAACCATGCCATGTCTATCCACACTAGGGAAATTTACCCAGAATCTAGTGACCATTACATGGTTGTCAGCTTGTTTATTTCAGGATGGTATTTTAGGAGGTATAATCAATTCAGTATTGCTCAAGCATGAGCCTAGGAGGTTTATGTAAATAGAGGCCTGTTTAAGCCAGAGGGGTGATGAACCCTGAAGCTGGATCAGAGGCATACATGAGACAATCGTTTTTAAATAGGGTCAACAGTAAAAGGCCAGCAAGGTTAACCAATCAGCATTTCTCTGACAGGGTCATTAACTTAACACGTTTCAGATAGACACTTCATATGTTGGCATTACAATAGAGGAAGATGTCTGGGAGTAGCAGGGGGCTGACAGTGCAGAGTACAAAGCTGGATGCATCGGGGACACAGAGTGGGGGCGGAGCAGAGAAGAGCAGTAACATGAACAAGGAAGCAAGCAAGGAATTTATTATTTTTTATTTATTATACTTTTTTTTATTTTTTTCTACTATTGTTTTTCTTTTATTTGATACAGCTGATATTAGGGTGCAGGCTGTATATTTGACAAATGTGTTTTTGTTGCCACAGTGACCAGAAATGTTTAATTTAATTATTTGACAGAAGGAATAAAGCATTGCTTCAATGGACTGTAAAGTTACCAAAGTTGTCCTTGTCTGTTTTGAAAGTTCCTAATAAATCTATATATATAAATATGGATGCATGTATGTATGTATGTATGTATGTTCCAGCATGACTCTGGAATGTCTGGAGCATTTTACACCAAACATGGTACACATATGACTTACAATCTGGAAAAAAAATACTGGGGGGGTGAAAGACCCCTAGCACTCCTAGAGGTGGGGATGGAAAGGGGGGTGACATGTGAAAATAATGGAAAATTACCGCATTTACGCAATCTATGTAAGAAAAAGATACGTAGATTACGTAAAAAATGACTACGCATGCGCAGTAGTAATAATCGCTAAACACCAGACGTATATGTTATATGTCCAGTACTCTGAATACGGGCCTAAGTGAGGAAGTGAATATACATTGGACAAATATACTGTGTTCTCTAAAAATTTGTAAAATATTGTAAATGTTGTGTATGTACATTTTCTACCCTGTATGAACATACTTAACTACTTTGTAATTGATACATTATACCAAAATGTATGAAGTTTACTTATTAATGTTAACTTATTAAAGGTAAATTTTTAAAAAATAACCTATTCCTAGTCATCTTGTAAAGCGCCAATCAGGCTGCATACTACCACTACATAGGTTTATGCAGCTGCCTAGACCAGGGGTAGACAACCTTTAACACTCAAAGAGCCATTTGGACCTGTTTCCCCAGAAAAGAAAACCTCAGGACCCACAAAACCCTTTTGACATGTAAAATGAAGATAACATAGCATAAATCGTTTTTACCTTTATGCTATGTATATAAAAAAAACTATAGTGTGTTGCATTTATAAAATCCATGAACCTGCTTCTTTTGTACCCCTTATATGTCCAGCCTCCTTTTGTGCTCCCTTTATGTATCAGCCTCCTTTGTGCCACTTTATATGAGTATCAGCCTCCTTTGTGCCCCTTTATATGAATATCAGACTCCGCAGCAGACTGAAAGAGCCGTCGGTTGCCGAACCCTGGCCTAGACCAAGCCTGGCCAAACTGTGGCTCTCTGAGTGTTGCAAATCTGATTCAGTTAAAGCATGCTGGGAGTTGTAGTTTCACAACACTTGGAGAGCCACAGGTAACCTGAGCCTTTCCTAGGGTGCCCAGAGACCTAGAAACCACCCCTGGGGCCACAATCTTTCTAGGGTATAATTTTTCCTTTGCAGTTTCTTTTTCTAGAGCCGTTCACTTATTTCTGTGTTTGCACCATTACTGTATTTATATAGCATGGTCGTACTCTGGAACATTGTAGAAATGGGGACATACAAGGTCATTAAACAAGGCCCCTTTGGAGTCTAGTTTAAAAATTGCTGCTGTTCTATTTATGATCTCCTCTATTAGAAAAACTTATCCCGTATTTACCAGGCACTGTCTGGAGAGCAGTGGAATGATGGATAAGGAAGAAAAACTTCACAGAGTGGTAATATTGGCTCCCATAACACATACTAGGGGGGTTGGGGTCCCAGTAGAACCTCCCGTTGGTGTAGGCTGCGCAGAACTTAAACAAAGGGAGCCTGTTCTGAGTCTTCTACATCACATCACGATTTAGGAAGGACTGTCCTAATTTACAGACCACAAAAGGGGTGGCTTAAACAAATAAGGTCAGTTGTTTAGTTTGGCCAGAAGAGGGCAGAGCTTATTTTGAATGTTGTTAAATAACATTAAAGGTTATTAACAAAAATTGTACATATTGTCTAGCTGTTTAGTATTTTCAAAAAGTTGACAACTGCATCCAACTCATTGAATTAATAACTTGAAGATTTAAACCCGGGCAATGCCGGGCACCTCTGCTAGTAATAAAATAAAACCCAAGCAGTCTGACCACACCGCTGACAGTGACAGCAGTTTTTATACTGTATTCGCAGATGGTTGGAATGAATATGGCTACAACTCAGAACAATATAGCAGTCAGAACAGCACTCAGTGCTGATGTTGATGGTTCAAATCAGACTGGATGGGTACAATATCAAGGAACAAAGGTCTAAAGATTCACAAAGTAAACTAAAGACCAAATCCACAATGGACTGCGTGCAAGGTTGTCAGGGAACTCTCAAACACAACCTGTTGCTCTGACTACAAACAGGTAGAGGAGATTCAATAGTAAGTGGTGGTTACATGTTAATCAGACCAAGGAGGTAATGTGAGTCATGTGATCAATAGAACCAGAATGTGAGTAACAAAGGTAGAGCAGTCATGTGATATGTACCAAAAGCTAAACAAAACCTCAAATGGAAGGCATAATGGTAAAAAGAGCTCTATCATTTTAGTCTAGTCCAGCAAATAGTGGTTCCACAAGTTCAACTCACTCCAATAGAGAAGACCCATTAAGTCCTTAGCACTCTCAATAGTACCTTATGCATCTGGGTGTCACATGGCACTTTCTCCATGGTTACATGGTTGGAGATAGATAGATAGATAGATAGATAGATAGATAGATAGATAGATAGATAGATAGATAGAATAGATAGATAGATAGATAGATAGATAGATAGATAGATAGATAGATACAAACATACTTAATTTAAGATTTAGGATATCCTTATATTTTTCCCAAGAATTTTTTAATTGTTCCACTATAGTAGCCTCTACCACCTAATCCAGTAAATATAAATGCTTTCAGTAAAGTACCTTTTCTGCACATTTCCTCTAAACCCACTACTCTCCAGTTGATACGCATACCTTTGTGTTCTAATACACGTCTTTATTTGAAAAATGCTACCTTTCTGTACCTTGATTTATTTAAAGCTGTAGAAAAAGTAGCACAATAACTTCTGCTGTAATGTGCATTTTGCATCTAGTTCAATTCAGAGACACATCACATTAAGTACCCCACTGAATGAGAAATAAGTATTTAAAATAAAAACTATCTAATATACCATAATTTCAGTTTCATTCTTTTATTAACATATCTTTGATAGTAAATAAAATAACATCAAAGACATTTTATGCTGTACATAGAGAAAAATGTTTATTTATATGTTCTGTCTTCATAGCTATCGTAGTCACCTAGCAACCAAATCTTTAACATACAGTACTGTTGAACTTTGCTGATTTTCCATTTGAGATTGCTATAAAAAATAAATAAAAAGAAATATCAGTCTGTAAAGGGCTCATTTACAGTATAACAATATATCTACTTGTGAATATTTAGCAATATAAACAAGGTAAAAGGGTTAGTAACACAGTAGAGGATTTAATAAAACATAAGCCGAAACACAGTGACAAGTATTTTCTTGTGCAATGCATTGACTATTAGTAACAATACATTATCAACCACACACAAACAATTTGTAAATGTATATGGAAAGGTATGAGGGCCAGGGGGTAGCAGAAGTCCAAAAGGTTACCTACTGGTGAGAAACACTTAAAATATGTTGAAAGACTGAAACACCCTTGCACTAAGGGCCAGATTCAAGTTGAAAAGTGGAGATGTTGCCCATAGCAAACAATCAGATTCTAGGTGCCATTTTCTAATATGTAATAAATAAAAAAAATAAAAGCTAGAATCTGATTGGTTTCCGTAGGCAACATCTCCACATTTCCTTTCCGCAGCTTAGTAAATCTAGTCCTAATTCCCAACTGGAGCATCATATAAGTGTGAAATTGTATAATAATATTCATTTGTTTTTCAATTACACAGAGAATATTTGATCCTTAATATTGAACCCTGAACAAAATTTGTTGTGGCAGAGGACGGGATTTAGACATCTACTGATGCTACACTCAGACCCTCTAGCTGGATCCCCACTGTATCTTATCTTTTGTTCATTAAAGGGGATTCCACTCACTTTGCTCATACAGGAGTTATGAGTGTAGGGCCCTACCTAATTATTTCATAAAAAAACAATTCAGGAATATGGATAGTACATAAGGGCTTACTTTCCAATTTGCACACCTCCCCCCTTCCATATAGCCAATGTGCATCTGCTTATCTCCCCCCTCCCATATAGCGAATGTACTTCTGCTTACCTACCTCCTCCTATATAGTGAATGTACTTCTGCTTACCTCCCCCCTCCCATATAGTGAATGTGCTTCTGCTTATCTCCTCCCTCCCGTATAGTGAATGTGCTTCTGCTTACCTTCCCCCTTCCATATAGCCAATGTACTTCTGCTTATCTCCCCCCTCCCATATAGCAAATGTGCTTCTGTTTACCTACCCCCTCCTATATAGTGAATGTACTCCTAAATCCAAAGGATCCTAAACCCATCCTGGTGATCGGAAAATGCTACTTTGTAGTAATTCTGGATCCTATCCAGAGATATTTAAACTTCTGTTTTGACAGAGTGATTATAATTAAGCAAGGTTGTGTGAAATTTTAATGGTAATATTGGTATTTTATATAGCTACATACTATTTGGTAAAATATATAGCACAGATGTTGTGTTTAATGAGCAATCCCATGAAATTTTAAATGCATATTCAATATAAATCAAAGTGGCAAGCTAAAAGAAGATTCTTGATAATTTCCATTTTATCATTTTTGTGTAATAATGTTCCAGGGTCTGCATCGTGACTGCCATTACACACAGATATTTGACATATGACCTATTAATCTATTAAACATTACCGTTCCCTATCCATTCTCTGTCATCACATGGTGAGTGTTTGTATGTGTAACTGGCAACTTACTACATATTAGAATGGCCTTCAAGAAATAAATACAGTCACTTAGAAATATATATAACCTATAGTGTTGAGTGAGTCACTTATGTCCAGGTTATAGTTAAAGTACAGGTGAAACTCGAAAAATTTAAATATCGTGCAAAAGTTCATTTATTTCAGTAATTCGGCTTAAAAGGTGAAACTAATATATTATATAGACTCATTACATGCAAAGTATAATCATGCATATGTGCTCAGTACTTGGTTTGGGCCCCTTTTGCACCAGTTACTGCCTCAATGAGGCATGGCATGGATGCTATCAGATTGTGGCACTGCTGAGGTGTTTTCACGTTTTACCTGTATAGGTTACATAGGGAGAGGAATTAGTAGCAGAAAGAGAGAAGTAGTGATGCCCCTTTATAGATCATTTTTACGACCTCACCTGGAATACTGTGTTCCGTTCTGGAGTCCATATATATCTCCAGAAATACATAAATACATTAGAGACTGTGCAAAGAAGAGCAACTAAAATGGTCCATGGCCAGTGTAACAAATCATACCAAGAAAGGCTAGAGAAACTAAACATGTATAGGAGCAGAGAAGGGAGAGGGGGGATATGACAGCAGCTTTCAAATATATCAAGGGTTGTGACCGACTAGAGGAGGGTGCCATTTTTCAAAGGAAGGTGTAATAGAAGACGAGGACATGAATATAAACTGGAGGATGGTAGATTCAGAGCAAATGTGCAGAAAAATTACTTTACTGAAAGGGTGATAGATAAATGGAATAGTCTCCTATCTGAGGTGGTTGAGGCTAACACAGTAGAACAGTTTAAACATACTTGGGATAAATATAAAGATATCCTAAATCTCAAACTAAATTGAGGATAAAAAGGGTCTAGGGTCAGTATAGTTTAAAATAAACAACTGGGCAGACTGGATGGGCCATGTGGCTCTTATCTGCCGTCACTTTCTATGTTTCTATGTGAAGTATTGGTTTCTTGTTGCTGTGTCTAATAGCATTGTCATTCCACCAGGGCTTTCTGTTGAGATTAAGGAAATATTTATTGTGACAGAAGGAGCTGAACAAAATTTTATTAGTACATTTTACATCTTTAATAATATTGAACTCTCAGGGTACCAGACAATTGCCCCATTTGCCCATTTAATTACCAGCACTAAACCTTTCATGTCTTTTATGTATCTAAGAAGGGTGTATTTTGACACATGCACTTATAATAATATTATGCCTATAACAAAGTGTTTTATTAACTAAAATAAGTTCCATAAATAATATTTATTACTGTTGTCATAAATATTTATGCTGCGCCTAATGAAACATTTGATGACTCTTTTTATGTATCCATTGAAATACAATTTTTACGTGAACATTTGCTTTATTAACTTGAAAATTGTATCGTGTACACCAGTTCCTGCACAGATGTCAAATAACAGTAAACAACTTGATGTCACAATTTAATCTTTATTCATTACTGCTGGGAAGTCATGTTTCAGGTGTAATTTGCTGATAGATAATAAATTTTACAGCATGAAAGTGGTAAGAGATTTTCTAAGCAATTTCGAGATATAATTTTCTTTTTGTTTAAATGCAATAAATATATATATATTTCTTTTTTTATGAGTAGAAGAAAAACAATCACATAAAGGAATTTATGTTAGGAGTGGCATCCTATGTTTCTTAAAGCTAAAGACAGAAATACCAGTGATACAGCAAAACTGTTCAAGGTCCACACTGAGAAGGAACAGGCCAGAGGTACACAGAACAACACCAAGGGCCAGATTTACTAAGCTGTGGATTTGAAAAAGTGGAGATGTTGCCTATAGCAACCAATCAGATTCTAGCTCTCACTTTCTTTTTACATAATAGAGAATGTCAGCTAATATCTGGTTGGTTGCTATGGGCAACATCTCCACTTTTCCAAACTCACAGCTTAGTAAATCTGGCCCCATTATAGTTGTTTGCAGGCACAATGGGCCCGATCCAGACTTATGCTCATGAAACGCTCATGTGCGTATTGTATTTATGCTGGCGTACATACACTCCCATAGGAACTCCCCTTGGTTGTACTTAGTTTTGCTTTCATACGCCCAGCAAACCCTTCCCTAACTTTTCTGATTGTAACCGTGGGCGCCCGTAAGCTCATTGGATAGTTAAGACGCTTAGCATGCCTATACTGTACGATTTAAATGACTCACCCCGCCATTGGTGCGTATTTACGGGTTTCGTATGGCAGGCACACCCATTCGAGCGGTGTTACGAAACTGGTACGCTCAAGGCCCACATGCACAGAATTTCTGAGCATAACATATGCCCCAATCATGCACAGTAAGTAAAAACGCTTACGACCGCCGTAAAAACGCACACAAGCGTAGGTCTGGATCAGACCCAATGTGTAATATTTAAGGAGGAGCAGAAAAGAATGTCAGTCTTGTGTGTGTGCTTGAGTGCTAGCTTCTACTCACACAATGCTCCAGGGGTCCATCTCTGACCTGCACTCCATCTAGTCTGTGTTCTCGAGTGTTTCCATCTATTCGCATTGTGTGTGCGTCAAAGTGTATTCCCCTGCAGTTTACTATTTATGTGTCTGAGGATTACCATCTTTTCACACACTGAACCTTAAGGAGAATTTGTCTCTTTGTATTTTTGGTGTGGTGTGCATCAGTGAATGGTTTTATGTTGGCCAATGGGCTTGGGGTATCAGGTTACTTTTGTGAGTGGACACTGGGGGCCGCGGCCTGCAGTCAAATCCATCCCAACCATCAGGGGCTCTGGTGAAAACCAGGTCAATAGTTAGACTCCATGCCCTGGTACCAGAGCCGGATTTAAAACTCATAAGGCCCTAGGCAAGATGCCGGTTTGGGGCCCCCCAAGGGATACTGTATGCAGGAAATGACAGCTCTCATCTGATAAGATCGCAAAGGTGCTTTACACTGTAGGATCCTGGGTAGCCATGGGCCCCTGGGGCTCGCCAGGCCCTAGGCAGGTGCCTAGGTTGCCTTGTGGGTAATCCGGCCCTGCCTGGTACCCCATTCCCCTAACACCAGCTGAGGATCTTTTCGCAATGTCAGCCAGTAATAAACACACCCGTGCTGCAGCAAGGAGAACTGGAGCACTGTTAGTGGTACTTGAGGACCTTGGTTTAGGATCCCTGGGTTGTGAATAAGAAATCATTGGATGTCAGTAAACTAAAAGCTGTTTTTTGTTAACAATTCTGATACAAGGTATAAGCCCAAAATGAAGCCTAAGAAAAGTAGTACTTTGTGAATTGTCTTTTTAGAGCAAACATTTGTGTTTCACTTAAAGCAACTGTTCTTAAATAGTTTATAGAACTTAATAGTTCTATAATAGTTTATCTTATCTTACAGTTGACTAATAGGTGCTAACTATCCCTAACCATCGGGGAGACTTCCTAAAAAGTAGGTGATCTCCCTTTTTTCCATATAGTTATTAACAATCTCCTTGATGCTGTTTGAGTATAAGAAGTCATTGTGGTATGATGACAGAATTGATAATTAGGTCCATATAGTTTTTTAGGCTGAACTCAAATGTGGAAGTTTTCTGCTTTTTGTGAGCTTAAAATATCTGAATTTGGTGAACTTTGGAGACTTCTCAGGATTCACACTGTTATGCTGGAAAGTCTTTCTGATGGGGGGCATAACAGGGCAGGAAATGAACATCATACACGCAACGTGGAAGGGGGAGAATCTATTTTAATTCTACAGCAATCGTGTATTTAAATTTTTATGCCATACCCAGATTTCTGAGCTTTCCCTATTTAATGTGGGTTTAGTCTAGAAATCAAATGGTTGGGTCTTGCTTTCGTAAATCCAAAGATAATGCCCTCCCCTCACCCACACAGGAGTTGGGATGCAATGGGTATCCAGCATTGTATGTCTGGATCTGGTCCTAGGTCTCTGGATTTATTTATACCTAATACTCATAATTGTATTGTATATAAAATGTATCCATTTCCTATGTTTAGGTTGAAAACATGTAATTTTTTAATTTTTAATCCTATAAAGATCTACAACAGTTTGAATAACCTATAAGGCAATCCAACACCCTAAAACCCTTCAAATGCTCTCTCAAACCCACTTCTTCAGGCTAGCCTACCCTTCCTCCACCTAAGCTTACCTACCCTCCCCATCGCCATCCCTGTGTCGCCTGTTTGTTTACCCCCTCCCACTTAGCATGTTAGTTCCAATGAGCAGGGTCCTCCTCCCTCCCGTCATCACCCCACTACCTTGTCTTTATTAACTCTCATCTGCTCTCTCTCTACTCTCTCTTCTATCTCTCTCCTTATTTATCTTCTCCTACACACATATCCTGCTTCTTTATTTTCCATATGTTACACGCTGCAGAGGTAAACAAAGCAGCGTGTGAAGTTTTCCTGTCTGGATGCTTGGTGCCTGGTGCCTGATTTCTCCCAGCTGACAGATAATCATCTGGAATTGTGCCTGATCTCTGCAGCTGATTTGAGGAGTAGACTTTAAATAGCCTGTGACCAGGAAATCTGATTATTGGTTATAGTGTCAGTTTCCTGCATTTACATGCCGTTCTGATTGCGTTCTCCTTGTGTTGTTGCTTTGGATCTTGCTTCCTTTGTTTATTCCTGGTGTTACCCTTTTCCTTTCTATTGCCCTCTCTGTCTCTCTTGTCTGCCCCGTTATTTGTGTGAAGCGTGTGGCGTACCTGCTGGGTGAGCGATTCCATCTACTCTCCTGTGTGTTAGTGCACATTATGTTAACCATCTCACAGCGTGTGCTGGGCTCCATCTGTTGTAGTGTACACTCGGTGTTACCTTCTCTCCTTGTGTCTCTACCTCATGAATAACATTGTAACACAGTTGATGAGGTTGAAAAAAAGACACCAGTCCATCAATTTCAACCTATTATGGATTTCCTGTGATCCCTATCTTTATAATTGAAATTGCTCTATTTTTTCCTGTCTCCACTAATGTTCTTCATTTAAATAAACAGTCCTGGTAACCATGGATGCCCTTTTCTGCAAAAAATGTATCTAACCCTGTCTTAAACATATCAAGTGAATCTGCCATCACAACCTTCCCTGGCAGTGATTTCCACATCCTGACTGCCCTTACTGTAAAGAACCCTTTCATTTGCTTGTTGTGAAACTATCTGTGTACTGTCCTGTGTACAGTCCATGGGGTAAAAAGTTCCTATGAAAGTTGTCTGTATTGATCTATGATATATATAGTAATCATAGCTCCTCTTAGATGCCTCTTTTCTAAAGTAAACATGTCTAAACTGGCTAGCCATTACTCGTAGCTCAATGACTTCATACCCTTTATCAATTTTGTTGCCCTTCTCTGAACCCTTTCTAATTCCAAAATGTCTTTTTTAAGGAGTGGTTCCCAGAACTGAAGTCTGTATTCGACATGAGGCAAATCTCTGGTATCTGTTGCTATTACCGTGTTCCATCTATCAGTGTGTGCTCTGTGAGTCAGCCCATCAGACTCTGCTCTCCTGTGAAGCGGTGCGCTGTCTCCCATCTCTAGCTTGTCCTTCTCATTTTCCCACCTGCGACCTTTTGTCCTTCTGTGTGTGTCATATGCCGGTTGGTCAGGTTCTCTCTTGAGGGCCTTTTTGTTTTCTTTTCCACCTCTATGGTTATCTGCATACCTCTGGTTCTTATCTCTGTTTTATGCATTACATATATTTTCAGTGCGTGGGTTCCAGCCAGCATTCTTGTGTGCAAGGGTTCCAGTCTGCATTATTATGGGCAAAGGTTCCTGTCTGCCTTTTGTAAGCAAGGGTTCCTGCTCTCTGTATTGTGTGTAAGGGTTCCAGGTTGTGTATCGCTTCCATTCCAGGAGCTTACGCTGCAGGTTTCCTTGGTGGCTATCACAGGGGACCACGACCTAGCCAAGACTAACCCCACCACCATGGGCTCTATTGATTACCTGACCCTGGTTTAGACTCCACGCCCTGGTGAGAACCATCCCTGGGAGACTGTAACACCATACATATTGTTCTGATTTTTTTTTGTACTTTATTTTTGCATTGTTTTTGGATTGTTTCCCTTATTTTTACATATTTGTACCCTGTCTGTTAATTATGTATATGTAGTGCATATGTAATTATTGGCATTCCTATTGTCTCTGTACAGCGCTACAGATACCACATGGTGCCTTATAAATAAATGTAAATAATAATAATAATAATAATAATCCTTCAAATTTTCATTCCATTTGTGAATTTCTAAGGGGTTTATTTAAGTTATGCAACATTAAATGTTATCTAACTATTTAAATGCAATACAAGTCAACACCTCATGTTGCTTAACTTTCAAAGAAAGTCTGCTTACTCTTCCTTAGTCTATCAAATCAGTTTTGTTGGCACAATGCATCCAAAAACAGGCAGAAGGAAATTTGAGTCTCAGGAAGATCAGCAGGTCATCAAAACTTAGCTGACTCCCTACTAGTTTGTAACATTTACAATACCTGTCTCCATTTGAGTTCTATAAATCTTTCCAAAATCATATTTGCTGTCAAAGCTTGACTTGGTTTTCTACATAAGTAACTGTACACAACATGAATATAGACGTTCAAATCAACACTGTTCTAATATCTGCCATCTATCCTGTCTGATATTTCACATGACTGATCAATGTTAGTGCTATTTTTCTCTACTCTGCTTTATAAACTCTCTAACATGTTTAATTCTAGTTTTTTTTTTCTGAACTTAGTTGCGTATATTTGCGATCTTTTCGCAATCGCATCTCTGAATCAGCCCCAAAGAGCCCCATTCAATTTATAAGGTAATATAATGCCGGTACTGCAAGATAATGGGAGTTTACACAAATACAAAAAAAAGCCCCAACACTCTTGCAACTACCCAGCAACTAATCATAACTTTCTTTATTTAAAATAAAAGTCAGAGAATTAGTTACATACATCTGCAGATATATGATAAGCCACTTACAAGGCTTCTCTATTTTGGTGGTTCTAACTCTAAAACTGTCAGAGCCCCAACTTTGGATCATATATCATATATTTTTAAATTGAGAGCTCATCCCCAGCAGAGGTCCCCAAGTATCCAAAAATAGCCACTCTGAAACAGCACCCCCTGTCAGCTGCTATCCCAGACACGTTTTGAAACTAACACAGACAAAGGTATATATATATACTGAAGAAAGTTATATCAGTCTAGTGGCTTTTTGGAAGTTAAGGTCATTCAAGAATTGCTGTCTTCTAGGATACCTTAATATCCAATCCTTTCTATTTTCTTGGTCGATATAAAATTCATTACTGAAATGTTAAAAAAAAAATCACTCAAGCTGTTAAATCATTTGCCGTTTTTAAAATGATCATTTGAAAGTGCATGTCTCACTTTAGAATCTGTTAAATGATATTATTTTATGAAGGTATAAATGCAGCCAACACAATTTAATTACAAAATCATACTGTACTATACAAGTTTTAAAGCTGGTCTATGTTATGTGTACAGAAATCTAAAATGTATAATAAGCGCAAAGTGTGCCTATTCCCATCTATTACAGTAAGTAAAATCCACATTGCTAATTCGTGAAAAAAATCACCACAACCAGGTATTGCGGTGAATTCAGTAGGGCCATTGGTTTCAGATTGTTTTCTCCACAAAAATATTCATTTGTGGCTTTAAATATGCAAAATAATGCACAAGATCTAGTGCATCTACAGTATATCTCAGTTAGTAGGTGGCATCAACAGTAATGTGCAAATTTATTGCCTTTAAAAGTGTTATCCATCATACTAAATAAATAAATAAATAAATAAATGAATAAAAGAAAGTAAGCTCCATACATTCTGTACAATAGGAGATCCATCTGTAAGGGCAAGACTATACCTCCACCTGCCAAAAGTATGCAAAGATTTCAATTTTACAGTGTGGGTATATTTTAAATGTTACTCATGGATCAGTGGTTGTATGGACCACTGATCTGCATGTCACTGTACAAGCTGCCTTATGACTACATACTGTATCTGCCCTCAAGTCCGCATGAGAGAGGGGTGTCACATGGGGAGTTAAGTGCCCTCTTGCATGCAGACTTTTGGACCCTCGTATGTATGGATAGCGTGCTCGGGTCTGGATCCGGTCCTATCTTTGTACTGGTTAGTATTGCTATGTATAGCGTAACTGAAACAATGTAAGAGGACCAGATCTAGACTCTCACATACTTTCCGTTCGTGCATTTGTCTGAAAGTCCGCACAGAAGAAGGGACTGAACTCCCCTGTCACTCCCCTCTCTTGTGTGGACTCTGATTACTCCCTATGTGTGCCTTCTCCCTGTGACCTCTGTTTGTAGTATACACATGCATTTTGTAAATGTCTTATCACCAGGGTCCAGTTATTCGTGAAAACCAATATCTGTATATAATACCCACAAAGAAGAATACAGAAATACAGCCATACAGAATGGTTTATCCAATGGATAAGTTCTTTAAATTCGAGGGATAGCAAATCACAAGGAAAACAAACACAAAAATATCTTAGCTTTGTATGTTGGCAAAGTCAAGGAAGTGTTCAGGGCGCCCCAAGAATCTACTGACAACCAAGCAAAGGTGCATTCTGGAAACCATGATAATCTCAATGGTTCCACCTTTTCTTACTATCAGTAGTTGCCTCCTCATATACCCAAATCTGGATGTTGGCTCCACTAGACTTACAAACCATGAACCGGATTAAGACTTCCATCCGACACCTAACTATTACATACAAAGGGCTGGATCCAGACTTAAGAAGGAGCCTAAAATTAAGAGAGGAAAGTTACTCCTGGGCTAAACCATGTTGATTGCAGGGGAGTCATATTTCATCTGTTACAAACAGTATTAGAGTTGAGAGGTGATGTTTCCTATTTCAAGTCTAAATAACAGTGTAATATTAAAGCTGGTCAGTATCTGTGTGCAGTAAGCAATGCAAAGATATATCCCTGCATGCAAAGAATACAATTCACTTGACTCCCCCTGAGATCAACATGGTTTTGCCCAGGTGTAACCTTCCTCTCTTAATTTCAATCTCCTTCTTAAGTCTGGATCCAGCCCAAAGTGTGTAAGTTGGGTGTCTGGAGGGAAGTGAGCCTGTGTGCTCCAGATGTTACACACCACTAGGAGAAGTCATTTGTTATAATAACCCCTAAACATGCAAAAGACCCACAAGAAAGATAAAAAAAAAAAACTATAAAGAAAAATTGAAAAGAAAAGATGAGACCAGTACCCCAGAAGAGAAAGGTGGTTTTCCAATGTGTGTAATACATGTGGAATATATTATTTCTGGACATGGCACACTACATTAAGTACATGTGGTGATATATTAGGGGTCTAGTTATGGCACATACTATAATATGTGGGGTATTTATTAGGCTTTGGGAATGGCACACTATATACAGTATTTTTTATTTATTTATTTATTTATTTATTAACAGGTTTTTATAAAGCGCCATCAGATTACATAGCTTAACAATTTTAACAATCATTATAACAGGATTGGGTGGTAACAGACAGACTGGGTGGGTAAGAGGGCCCTGCCACAGGCTTACACTCTATATAATATTAGGGATTGATACATAAGGGAAAGTGCTATAAAATCACACAACGGACCAGCCAGATTGCATGGTAAAAGTGCTCAATGCTCTGTGGGATCCAGTCACACAGCAGTGTTAGTAACAGAAATAAGGGGCATTTTAGTAAAGAATGAAAGAGAACAAGTTAGGTTTACTCATTAAGTGATGGTCATATAATAAGTTGTTGTA
>WWET01000495.1:387643-397808 GCA_011038615.1 Limnodynastes dumerilii
CCAGCACACTGCCGACTGCTCTGTGTATGTTATGATCGGTTTCAGGATGTAAAAGGGGGTTTCTGGGCAACTGGAAACCCCCCCTGGGTGCGCCACTGGCAATAGTAAGTGATAGTGCTAGCCTCTGGGTACATGTGCATATTATAGCCATAGACACTCAGTGATATCATTGCAACACATGGGACTCTCAGAAGTCCTGTCACCTGGTCATTTAAATGACTACAATACATGCACGCACTTCTTGCGAAACCAATTCCATGAGGACCACCAGGTCTGAGTACAAACAACATACAGTACTATTGTGATTTGGGGAGAAGATGATCAACATCTTTATTGAGTAACATGATAACGGAATGTATAGCCTATGTTCACTGTTTATTAAAACAAGTGGCTGAGACGGAGGAGAACTGCTATAACTTTGTATCCACACACGCCCCCTGGTGGCTTGCCCACGTGGCTACTAACAGCAACATCGCAGCAATATCCCGGCGCAATGCACATGTAACTCACACCGGCTCCCCACTTAGCTGTTTCAGCGTTGCTGCTACTCCGGCTGTACCATACTCCCTGACCAGGGGACACGTGAGTGACATTTTGCTGATAACCCACAGGGACACCTAACTAATAGCATTACTTCCAATGCTCAGGCTCACAGAGGCACAGCCTCAGACATCAGCGGGTAATAATTCTCCTCCATGCGTATCTAATTGCAAGCTTGTGTTTATACCATCTCCACACTGAGGAACTGTCTGTTTTTAATACAGGGACATTGTTTGATCCAGTGCTCAATGTGTGCTATTGGTTCCTATATTTGTTGTGCATATATATTTTCATGGTATCATTGCTGCATCATACTCTCTTGTTATTCATTTTTATGGTATATTAACCTAATAAATATATTTTTTATAAATATTGTACCTGTTGTGATTCTACCAGTTAATTTCTAGCGCTCATCCCTTTTTTTATCATGTATTTTTGTAAACAGATTCGCAGTTTCTGTTGGGAAGTTAGCGCTCTGAATTTAACTCTTATATCCTTATCCACCCAGCTCGAGTCACACATCCTTTTGTTCTTATTAAGCTAAGAGCATAGATTAAATTAAGATATTTAGTAATATACTGTCCTCACAGGCCTCTTTCAGTCGGTATTAAAGCCCTGAAGGAATAGGCAAAGTTTGAGAAGATTTTTTACTTATAAAAACCTATGTTGTGCCAGGAATAATGACTAAATAAAATGAAACTATAGGAGAATGTATGCCACACACAAATGCATTATATAATAGCTGATGCTTTGAAAAGTCATTGCCTAGTGTAAAACATATGTATTGGTAAGTTCTCTACTTCTAATTGAAAAGGGAGGGGTAGAAGTAAACATTTCAATGTGAGACATGAATAAAGTATGATACACAGATAAAACAGTCACAAGCAAGCTTGGAAAAATGATTTTGAAATATCACAGACATAAGCCTTATTAACTGACAAAGCAGAAGGTAAATAAAACTTATCTATCCACAAAAGCCATAGAAACATGGAAAGAAAAATGGGCAAATTACTCAGCTTGAAAAAGGAAATAAAGTTGAAGATCCACAGAGGAATATTCAACCTCAGCTAACAAACCTCCCAAAAAAGTCTCTATGCAAAGGCATGTAATTTATAAAAGATTACGAACTGTTTCAATGTCTATTTAAACTTAAATAAAGAGATAAGAAAAATAAAGGTATTATTATTATTATTATTATTATTATTATTATTAATAATAATAATACTTTTTTTTAAGTTATTTACTCATTTATTGATTTATCTGTTGGGAAGTAACAAATACAATGGACAAAAAAACAAATTAAAGATGTTCTCTAAGAATTACAAACCAAATTCATGAAAAAGAGTAACAAACCACCCTAAAACTTCCAAAATGTATTAAAATAGAAGCACTGATGGTGGGGGACATGTAAAATAAGAACAAAAACTAAACCTCATAAATAGGCCATATTATTCTTTATTCATAATTTGTTGTTGTCATCACTGCTGTGTAAAACAAATTACGTTTGAGATGGGTGAATACTCTGAACATCACAATTTTACATTTATTCTTCACATTTAAAATGAGAGACCTACTTAGATCTATTAGAAACTTTTTTTTTGTAAAATTACCATAGAAAGGAAGATCTTTGTCACTTAATATGCAAAATAGTAAATTATTTCTGAAATCTGGATTAGTCTAAATTTGTTTTTCTTTTGTCTATTTTGTTTATTTTTAATATAATTTGTTTCCGTCTTTTGAAAGATAATGTAAGTGAATGAAGTCTTAAAAGTCAAGATCACCCTTGTTTTTAGAGTCTGCAGTTAATATTGATTTATTTATTTTCATTTTGTTATAATATTTATTTGATAGTAATTTCAGTAAGTAAAGTTTCACCTACCCCTTTTGGTATCTCTTGGTTCCAAGAATTGTGTTTTCTATACTATCGATCCTTTGTACCAGATTTATTCCCACTTTTGGGAACATCTTAAATTTGTGTTAATTGGGTTATTGTTTGTTAAACAATATTTTAAATGCCAACACGTGTTTTTTTTTAACCATACATACAATAAGGAGTGAAAGCATATCAAAGAAAGTTTAAAGACTTCTACCAGTTATTATCTTTAGTTGTTGTCGTTCTTATCTTACATGCACAATCAGTACTTCTATTTCAATGCATTTTGGTCAAAGTTTGTACACTATTGCAGGTGTTTTAGTGCTTTAAATGGTGTCTCATACTCACTTGAGAAACAATCCAATTAAAAGAAAGGTGAAGACAACTAGAAGAACCATCTGCATATATAACATTGTAGAATCATGTCACTATACCAGATTTAAAAAAAATAGTAAAACATGTCAAAAGAGCCTTTTAAAAAATAAATTCACAATGGAGAAACATTGTCTTTGCCTAACACAGAACTCAAAATTTTTGGATGCTTTCCTACAACCCATAAAGATTGGAACACATTTAAAAAAAAGCAATTCTATGAATCAAATGGAAGCTATCTACTGTTGATATGTTATGTCCCTTTATATGTTAATAGATCATATATTTCACAGTTACAAGCTGAATTTGTAATGCAAGAGTTTGTGTTTGTTTAAGAATACAGCTACTGGGTGTTACATGCTGCAGTATGGCGGCAGCATATAATGTTATCATTGTATGTTGCAGGGTACTCTGGCCCATGTTTACCCTGCAGCATTCCTTTTTGCTAAGGATCCTAGCTGATCCTCGCAGCTGGGATGCCTTAGCTAAGGATTTAACTGTGTGTATTCAGCAGCCAATGAGTATATGGCTCTCCCTTTAAATAGCTGTCAGCTGATAGCCACCTTGGCAGTCATAGCTTCTAGCATTCCTGTCTGTGCTCCTGGTTTGATATCAGTTCTGATCCTGTGATTCATGAGTGCTACCTCTCCATATTGTATTTTGTTCCCTTATTCCTATATCTGCCTCCTGCATGTGTGAAATGAGTAAGTGCCCCTGTTTGTTTGGTCTGTCTGCTTGTTATCTGTGCTGTCTTGCGCTCTGCTGTGTTTTTTTGCTGCAATCTGCACTACTCTGATTACTATAACCTGTCAGTTTATCCAGTCTGCCCATTAGTACTTTTGTTCCTCTGTGTACTTTGTTTATGGTTCTTTCCTCCTGCACCATTCTGTTTATGACAGTCTGCTTGTTCTTATACCAACCTGTTTACTCATCTGCATGCCAGCTTTCCTGGTCAATACTGTCCAATTTCACTAGTCTGCACCTACTTTGTTTGCTTATCTGCTCGCCAGCTTGTCTGGTTAATCCAGTGCAGTACTACCTGTACTAACCTTGGTATTCATCTGCACTCCAGTTACCTGGTTAATTTTGTGCAATCTCACACACCTGTACTTACCTTGCTTTCCTATCTGCTTCCTTTCATGTTTGTGTGGAAGTTGTTTGTGGTGTCCTAGTCTCTCTCTCTCTTTCTCTTCTGGATTGTCCACTGAGGGCCACAACCTGCTACTGGGGCACAGCAAAGTCCATCCCCACCATCGGGCTCTGGCGAATACCACCCGGTAGTTAGACTCCACGCCTCAGTGAGTCAGTCTCATAACACTGGGTTTATGAATAATGACATAATAAATAATAAATGATAACAAAATTTGCCTCCAGCTATGCCAGTCAATTATGACATAATGAGGCAACATTGAAATTTAGACTAACAGTCATAAAATGACTGAAAGGCACATTTGATATGCTAGAAATTTGAGAAATACATCAGCTGGAATAAATTATGCCCTGAATTTAAAATATTAGCAAGGAGACAGATGGATGCCTGGATCTGGAGAACAATGTCCAGTGTGGAAACCTAAGAAGTAAAACTTTCAATGGACACACTGTAATACATTCATTCCATCAATAGACAAACACAAAACATTGTGGTAAAGATCTTTCCTAGGACTTTGTTTCTTTTGGAAAAAAAAGCTGCTTTTATCCGCTTTTACACACTGTGCATGCTCAGGTGTCCATTGATTTGACAGAAAGCATTTTAATCTGCTCAGGCCTAAAAAGATTACACTTCTGACAGAGGGGTTGGGTGGAGTTCACAAGTGGGCTTTCTCTCCTAATCAACCTATGGTAACAAGATTTCCATACTTTTAAGAAATTACCTTGTGCTTACGATGGAAAATTTAAAATAGCCACTAGTTGTCAACTAATCAGTTTATGTGAGTAGGAGTGGTTATACTGTGAGCATACAAATGTTGGATAGCATGCTACAGGATCCCTAAAAATCTTCTGCTCTAATTTCCGTGCACTTTGAAATAAGAATTTAGATCCAGACAATACTTATCAGCAAGTTATAGATATTTCTTAACTTCCCCTGTATCTTTGTTCGATATACGATATTTTTCAAATTTTTTAAGAATTTTTCACATTTTTCTATTCTTTTTACTCCTGTTCCCAAAAGCTTCAACAAAATTTAACTTATACGAAAGAGTGATTGTTTTTAACTACATAATATACTTTATGGACAAAAAAATTAAACATACACCTTTTTAGATATTCAAGGTCAAAGTTTACATCACGTGACCTTGAAATGAAAAATCTATATTTATATCCTAAATTTTTTTTTATGAAAAACTGTGGTTCCTTAGCTTCAAAATAAGACCAACATGAAAGTTCTGCCAAAATCAGAAGCAAAGTTATGTTTCGTATGAGTGTATCATGCAATCATAAATTTCACACTTTTTTGTCATGTTTGCAGCCCTTTTGCGTGAATACTGTGTATCACTGAGGGCGAAAATCTTTCATATGGAAGTTACTATATGTCGTCTACCAACCTAACAAATTTTAATGAAAATCTGAGACGGTCGGGTTGGAAGCTGTGATGATTTGGCATGGAATGACCCATGCAGGGAAAATCCTTTACTTTTGCATATAAATAATGCATAACTTTATGTTTAATCTAGAAAATAGAGTTGAGCTAAGAAACTTCACCTTTCAACTCTAATTCTTTTTTCACAATTTAAATGTTCCTCCCCTTGCAGTTTAACATGGTATGGCTCAGGTCTATACTTGCACCTAACAAAAGGTGTAAGTGCAGATCTGGATCAGCCCCGTGGTCTTTAGTGTTAAATTGACACAGTCCCAGCTGTTCTTAATAGTAACTTTGACTAAAATAAATTACTAAGAACAAATCGGTGTCACAGTACATTAATTCTGCAGTAAAATTTTCTGGTAATTGATGCATTGTTATATTTTGCTGAACTTTGTTGAGCAGACTTTTGAAAAAGAACTATACCATCATTTTCTATATACTTATTCCCTCATTATCCTATGTGTAACTATCTAATATAATGACAGTTATATATATCCATTTGTTTCTGGTTCTTATTTATCCCCTTTTTTAATTGTTTCTTTCAATATTTATCCTAATTTGTTCTATTTGCTGTTTTACTTGTTAATCATCTTCTTACTTGTTATTTTTATTTTCTCAGTTTGCAAGTATTATCTCCTTCCCCTATTCTGACTTCTCTAAAATGCCAGATGCACCATTCCCAAGCTTCTCTAGCACTGCAATAAAAACTCAAATTCCAAGTAAGGAAAAAGGAAGCAACCAACTAAGCAGTGCAGACAGAGAGATAAAGTAAATATAGCTACATAACATTACATTGCAAGATCCAATTCAGTGCAGCAGAATAGTCAACAACTCAGAAAAAATGTGTTAGTTAAATTAGGTGAAATATAAGAATAAAATTAATTACTGTTTAATTACCTTTGGAATCTTAGAGGAGAAAGGCGATCCAGTATATACCAAAGTTCAGTGTTACCAAAATATTCTTTAGTGATTCAATATATATATAGTGTGTGCTTCCAATCCATATGTAAATAATGTCATAGAACTACATATAAAAGTAGTATAAAGTTCAGGATACACTTACATAACCATTAAATCGATTTGTCAAGAGGTTACCACATGCATAGTGTCAGTGATACGAAAATACCACAATAATACATATATTCTTTTAAAACAGGAAAATATGTAACCCAGACAGAATAGAATAGAGAAAAATGAATAAAGTGTATCCTTCCTAGCTCTATGCAAGTGGAGCTTGACTCCCAATACAGTGCTTCTGAAACTTCGCCCGAAGAAGGGATATATCTGTCGCTTCCTAAGTCAAATAAGTAGTGAAAAGAACAGTACAGTAAAACAGAGAGACCAAGGTGTCCCCTTACCCCAATGCACATTTTGCCCAGTTTGGCTTTCTCATGAGACAGGCAAGCACTGCATATGCCCAATTCTTAGACTGTCATGCACCATTTTCGGCACCAGTCCTTAAACAAACCTCGCCAAACCAGAGACATAATCCTGGTGTTCACCAGAGCACCTAACATTGGGGATGGTCTTAGTTGCAGGTAGTGGCAGGTCGCGGCCATCTGCACAAGCACGCAGATGCCAAGATGGTGGACAGGATCCGAGGGTTGCAGGAGGTAGTGTATGAGTGGCTAATAAGGCTAAACAGTGCACTGCCGTGAGCAGTATGACACTGGATGTGCAGATAAATGAGACATGGCCAGGAATCAAATACACAGAAATACAGGAACCGGACACTGAACAACTGGGACCAAGGACTGCAGATAGAACCTGGAACTAGGGAGCCAGAACACAAGAGGACTTAAGGATACAATATCAGCAGGCAAGGATACCTGTTGCTCTGACAGGGAAGTGATGCCAGTAAGGGATTTATATAGAGCAGTTGATCAGTTAGTTTCAGTAAGGGAATTAGCCAAACCTGTGTGATAATGCAAGGTAAACAATGTGAAGTGAAAAGTACAATTATCATGACACAGACCTCTCTAAAATAGAATTTACCCAATTTTCAGACCTCTCTAGGCCTGAATCTGCCTAATTCTCATTCCTTTCTAAGATGGTATCTACCCAATTATAAGAACTGCACATGCTTTATTCTCCTTTAGAGCTGAATTGGACCCCTTCATATATAGTTTTTGGGTATAATTAGTCCTAAAATGTCAATAAATTTTTTTATTGTGGAACAATAGATATACAAAATGGCAATAAATAAGAGTCTGTTTACATACTTCATTTTACACAAATGTTAGTTTTTCTTTTGACTGATGTATCTTTGGCAACCAAAAATAATAAACTATTTTATAGAACCCAGTTTCAAAAACAGAAAATGCTACCTGATGATCAACATCACTGTAGCATCCTGAACCACTGTGGCCCCTTGTAATGATTGCCTAGTGATGCCTGTAATGCTTCTCAAACACCTTGCTCATATATCATGTTAGCAAAAGCTATATGAATTCAGCTGTAAATATTGTCTGAAAAGCTTTCAGTGTCACAACGGTGGTAGAATAATAACTGACAGGTCAACTTAAGAGAACCTGAACACACAAAAAACATAACTGCAACAAATCTTACAAATCTGATGTATCTCAAAATAGGTCATATGTAACTTAAATAATGTTATTGTAATTACATTCACTTAACCTTAAGAGGTTTGTTAGAAAAATAGATAAAATGCAAATAAAAAGTTAAAAGGATAACTAATTTATGCAAAAGATAGTTTGATCAGCTTAAGTTCACCTATATAAAGACTTTGCACATGCTTGTAACAAGTGTCTAAAAAAGAGACTCTAAGGGTCTCATTTACTAAAATCATTTTTTGGCAACAATTACACATCGCCAGCCATCGCCGCTATTTTCCACCGATCTTTTAGAAAAAAATCACCGGATTCACTAAGGGGCGTATTTGACTAGCGACTTTTAACTGCCGGCGATAGGCGGTAATTTTTACAATGATAAATTGCCGCGATTTTGTGCTTACAGCATGCTCACGTGTTATAAAAAAGAGTATATTTAATTTATTTTTAAATTTATTTTAAAAAAACATTTATCATTTTTAAAAAAGCATGGTATTAACCCTTAGCATGCTGGCACATATTGTACTTGAAGGCACAGAATGCACAGTTGTTGCAGGGCATGCTGTGCCTTTTAGTACTATAAGCATCAGCATGCCAAGTGTTAATGGAAAGCTGTGCCGTCACTAATGTGTGTTAGGACAATGTACATTACAACCAATAAAACTGTTTCCCCAAACATAAATTAATCCTACTTACATACTTAATTTCGAAATAGAAGTGCCCTGTTATACGTGTACAAAATATTATTGCCCCACTATTTGTTCTAAACATAGTATTGCCCCTTTCTTAGATCTTAAAATAGTATTGTCTTGTTAGTAGTTCTAGAAATAGTCTTGGCCCGATAGAATTAAATGTACATACAAATGGCACAATAGATATATTTCACTATGGAATAGCCCTGATAGTAGTCCTTATAATATAGTTGTGGCCATATAAAGGCCATATAGTGGCCATATAAGCCATAAAGATGTCAAAACTGTCCCATAAATTAAAAGAAAGTTTTAAAAATATTTCTATTCACATTTTAGAAGTCATCAATCTTCCAGATAGTTGCTTGAAGCCTTCTGATGCTTGATAAAAGAATCTTTCTTCTTGTCCCGGAGCGATGCTGGAGGCTGGTCCTGCTCCTTCAGGGTTCCGTTGCTAATTAGCCTTCTGTCACTAGAGGTCCCCTTTATATAATCTCTGACATGACACATGTGCATGATGTGCCGTCTAGTACTATATGTGCCAGCAAACTAAGGCTTAATAGCATGCAGCGCTATGCTTTCTTAGGTGTAAAAACACGTGTAAATACTGCTTTACATGTGTTTTTAATGCAAAGTGAGTGTCGCTTTTCATCAAAGCGACACTCAAAGCAGGCGCTTTTAAATGGCACTTTTTCATACCGATTTTGCCGTGATTTTACTAAGCGATGCTTAGTAAATATGGCGATTGCTATATTATTGCAAAAATCGCAATTACAATTAAGCTCATGGCGATTTCTGTAAAAGACAAATCGCAGCAATTTAACTTTAGTTAATGCAGCGATCAGTAAATCACTGCTTAAAATTACCAAAAGTAGCGATTATAAGTAAACACACCTTTAGTAATTAAGGCCCTTGATTAGATTAAACATACAAAGTATTTACTTCCATATTTTGTTTATTTTAGATATCTAGTTAATGTACTACTATAATGTTCAGTGTCTGTCAAGTGCATTTGCTTGTTTTATTTTCACTTACTGCCAACATGTTTTTAACAGACAAGGCCTTTTGCAGTGTTATCAGAAAGAAGTGATGGCTTGATGCGATGCAGCTTATATAGTAAAGCACAGTCTATGTAGTTAATTGATCTATTTTCAAGGTCTCTGGTGCCTTTGAGAATTACCAGCTTAGGTCACCTACAGATTCTGTTTAGTTAATCATTTGTGCTTTCTTGACAAGCGCAGCAAGCAAAGTATATGTGACCTATGTTGTCAGGATAGTTTTAAGTTTATAACAATATTTTGGTTTGCTTCTCACTCTGTTATTTGTGCTACAGAAAAATTATTAGTTTTCTATTAGAGAACTAGTGCCACTTAGCAGAATAATATTAATAAAATAACAAAAGGAAATTACAATAGCAAAGTATACCTATGTTGTCAGGATAGTTTTAAGTTTATAACAATATTTTGGTTTGCTTCTCACTCTGTTATTTGTGCTACAGAAAAATAATTAGTTTTCTATTAGAGAACTAGTGCCATGCCAC
>WWET01000495.1:406997-431469 GCA_011038615.1 Limnodynastes dumerilii
CCAGCGTCCCTACGCTGAAGTTAGTGTAGGGGGGCGGGGGGAGGGAGGGTAATGAGGCTGGGAGGGTGGCGGTAGGGTAGCCTTCAGCCGGCGTAAGGAAGGGGCCATACGCCCGCACAGGGGGAGTGTCCGTCAAAATGAACGCCGATACGCTGTGCTTTAGTAAGCGCGGTGCATCGGCGTAGGTCTGGATCAGACCCCATGAGCCTCAAGTCCCTTGCGGGAGATTTGCTGGCTCTCTTGGGATACTGGGAGAACTGTCCGAATTTCGGGAGTCTCTCAGACATTGCGGGAGAGTTTAACCAGTTTAAAGTAGACACCCCACCCAGAATAAAAAAAATGGAGGCAACCTCTGGTTTTAATAGTTAATAGTGGAAAGGGGTTTGCTCTAGTCAGTTACAGCTCACCATTTCTCTGAACCACTGCAGTAAATATATCTGACAAATTGACATCATGGATTTAATAATCATGCTTTTAAATGTCTGATATCTTTACAAGGGTAGGGGCACTCGGAATATAATGATAGTAAACACAATCTAACTTACATAACATAATAATTTAGTCAAATGTCAAGACATTTAAAAAATTGTTCTGAAAGTTTCAAATGTATCTTTTTCAGCAAAGTAAAGGTCTGTTTTTAGTTAAAAGAACATCATGCCTTGTGTAATTATTATACAGACTCTTCAAACTTGACCTATACTTCAGAATTACTTTATAAAATATCTGTGTCACCTGCAGTTTGGCTTCACCAGTTTGACACCATGAATAATATGAGAACTTTTCTGTAAGACATTTATTGGGGAGTTCAACAAAGTATGTGTAACTGTCAAGAGAGACTTGCTGTATTTCTAAAGAATACATTATACTCAGAACATAAAATAGTAAAGTCATTTCTATAGCTACCTCCATATGGGAAGAAATGTGTAATATTCAGCTAAAATTACTTTATGGTGGGATAATGCAGATCGGCAGAAGAAGATGTTTCTAGCTAGGCAAATATATTTTACTGTAACTAAATGTTAAAATTAAAATGTATTTACAGTGTGCCAAAATGTAAACATATTTGTCTACAATCCTGTTTATCAAAAAGCATATAATGTAGTACAATAACTTATACCATAATATTTTTGCATAGTATCAACAGAATAATTATTGTTATAGTCATTCAAGATTATTATATAGAAGGCTAATACACACTGTCAAAGTTCAAAATTTTTCCATGTTTCTAATTGCCCTGTTAGCTGTTTGGTGCAGTTGTTGCCTAGCAAGCTCTTAACTCAGTCCTAAACAAGCCTGAGTTATTTAAACCTGACTGTGGCAGTCTCCAGCTTTACGCAGTCCACTACACATTATGAGTTTCCAAAATTCTGGTGTATACTCCAGCTTCTAGCATTCCGGTGCACTCTCCATAGCTTCAGCTCCGCGACTTCATCTCTCTAGTACACGCTTCAGCGTCTTTATTCCGGTGCTTGCTTCACAGCTCCAGTTACCCTCTGTTGAAAAAGTGATATCCTCCTAGATATATAACACCCTTATAATCAGATACATGTAATGACTTACCAGGCCTATAATCTGATAAAGGTGAGAAGTTGTAGTTACAATAATTAGCAGATAAGCAGAGTAATGACGATGGTAGATCCTGGGGAAGTTAATCCACAATAATGAACAAGAGAGGAACAATGGTATATATATATATATATATATATATTGGTGGATGGCATCTAAGGTAACATGTTTTATAAAGAAAAGACAGTTTCTCTCAAACTAAGGTAAAAACAGTGAAACAGTGACATACTGACAAGTTAATGAATGAAGTAATAAAAAAAATACCCAGCTGAAGCATCGAGAAGCACCTTTTATAGTCTGCTCAATGGCGCCAAACAACCATATACGCACCTTGCGCTGATTTACCTATTGCCGTTAATTTATTGGAGACAGTATGTCTTCTATCTGCAACACCCTCAGCCTCCTGTTCAGTGATCCTTGCCACCTCAGTTCCACTATCTTCTACACCACTGCAGCAGGGGCTGCCTCGCGACCAGCCATGGGTCTGCAGTCAAGTCTGTCCTCACCATCAAGGAGCTCCAATGAAAACCAGATTTGTGGTTAGATTATGCACCAGGTGAGCAGTCTCCCTGTCATCTCTTCAGATTCCTTGACATACTGTACACAAAGCAATAGTTAGACTGATTATCAATTACCTGAATGATCCAACTATCACTGAACTGATCCTATTGGGATCTATACATGGTGTTGGAGTGATTGCCCTAATAACCACATAGGGGCTGATCCTAAGGAATGGCCGCTAGGAGAATTACGTACAGCTCATAGGTAATTCCCCTATATTGAAGATTGTATGTATGCGCACAACCTTCTTACGATGCTGTAACGGCCGGCGTACATAATGTAAGTTACGTACTCTGGCTCTTACTAAAAGGGGGTTTCACCCCCTTTACACATGTCGTATCTCCATCATAAAGGCGGAGTTAGACATGCTAATTAGGGGACGGGGCGAGGGAAGCCCATTACGATCAGGTATCCGGCCATAAGGCCGCATACATGATCATAAAAGTTAGGGTAGGAATCTGGACACGTAAGTGTCCAGATTTCCTACCGACAGCAGGGAGTGCATGGAGCATTCGGCCGTAATGACCTCGGGTGCCCATAAGGCGCCCTTAGGTTAGGATCCGGCCCATAGTGTGTACATAGTATGCAGGATTCCTGGTGGCCATTATGTCGGTTGGCAGCGAAATCTGATAGCATGTAGCTGGCATACGAGCGCAATCAAACACCTCACTAAACCATAATGAAAGGGAAGAATGTGCAGACAGAATTAAAAAGCTCTGGGGTCCTATTTCCTGGCTCAGCTGTAAATTGCAATGTAAAATACATTAGATTAGATAAATCATTGTCTTTTCTATTAACATGGCTTGTCCAGATGCATATTTCCTTCATTTTTGTTGTTGCTCTAAAGCTGTAATCAGCCACAAAGAGTGCAGTAAAGTGATGGACCGATGGGAGACAAGAGGAATATAGACGATGGCTCATACAACTACTTTGCTTATAACTGTGCATTTTGGGCCTGATCCAGACCTACGCCGATGCGCTGTGCTTAGTAAAGCACAGCGTATCGACGTGCTCTCTCCCTGACACTCCCCTGTGTGAGCGTATTTTCCTTTGCTCTCCCCCTGTGTGAGTGTATTTTCCATCGCTTACGCCGGCTGAAGGCTGAAGGCTACCCTAACTTCAGCCGACCTAAGCAAGGGAAAATACGCTCGCACAGGAGCATTTGGCCGTAAACCCCTTCCTCCCTCCCTCATTAAACTACCTTCCCCCGCCCACCTACACTACTAACCTGAACGTAGTAACGCTGGGGGACGCCCTCTCCAGTGTTACTACGGCACTGCTACGGACTCCTGATCCACGATCTGGCGTTGCCGCAGCTACGCTGGGCAGCATCTGCCCGGCGCATGCGCAGATCGGCAGCGTAGGTCTGGATCAACTGATAGCAGCACTGACATTCTATCCAGATTGCCCCAAAGCAGAAGTTTAGCTTTTTATAACAAACAATGCAAGTGATGAAGTGGATATTAAGACGTATTACCAGTACATTTATACAGGCCAAGGGAGACGTCTACCAAATTATGTTTTCCATTATACTTGTGGCTGTTTGTAATGCGTTTTCTATTTTTTGCCAATGCGGTTTTGTGGTAATGTTCAACAAATGTTGATGTTGAGCTCATGTTATCACAAACAATATGTTATTGCCCATACAACAGATTCTAAAACAAAAGATTGAATAATCAATAAATATTTTTTGCTACAAGTAAGTTTAAACCTTGCTTATTTGCTAGGATTAAAGATTAAGGTTTACTATCAGAATCACAAATATATTAGTATGGAAACATAAACTTAAAGTGGTACATTAATATAGAGAAATAGTTTTAATAATATTGGCCATCATCTGTTGTTATACATATATTTTTACATATATTTTTATACTTTAACAAAGGGATAGAGCAAGGAAGAAAGAAAACACATAGGGGCTGATTCAGAATTTGAAAGTAAAGGCAAAACAGGTGCAAGTGTAGAGCTCAGCTAAACCATTTTTCAGTAAGGGGTACTAATTAATTTAAAATATTTAGCATGCAGGGAAAATTCTTTACTTTTACACATAGAACACAACCACTTCATAGCTTTATGTTTAATCTGTAAATCAGAGTTGAGCAAATAAACTTCACCTCTTAGTTCTAATTCTGCTTATACAATTTAAAATGATCTACTTTTGCAGTTCAACTTAAACCTAAATAAAGGTGTAAATGCAGCTCTGAATCAGCCCTACACATTATTGATTGTATTAGCTATCAGCTATCTAGAACATGTGTTACTTACTACAAGCATCAGCATGCCCTGTACTTGTGAAATTGGTGACATTTTTATTTTATGGTTTATTGAAAGGTAAATGTATGTCTTTATGTCTTTATTTATTTTTTATAAACAGGTTTTTTATTACAGTAATTTTTCAGTGTATTTTTATTTGTTATTTTATTGTTTTACTTTTTACAACAACAGCGTCCCGTGCCTTCTACTTTCACGATCCCCAACGATGGTGTAATCGTATGTTGGAAGCACAGGTACCGTACAACACTACTGCGAATATTTAAATGAGAAAAACGCCCCTTTTCTCATTTAAATATAGTGTAACTCCCCGTTCCACTGGCGCAGTAGAGGCGGATGTTTTCTGTGCTCATTCCTGTTGTGAGCATGCATGGTTCTCATTTTGGTTACATTTCCATCTGAAAAACATAATCTGAATCCGGCCTCTTAGGATCATCAAGTTTATACATCCATTCTCAAAAATCCCAATTGATGCGATAGAAATAATAAAAATTCTCATCATTTGCAATAACTTTGTTAGTTTCTGTCGTATCCCAGCCCAATCTATCATGTTACTTTTAGTGCTGAATACACCAGAAATTAGAAAGAAAATAGAGCACACACTGTTGAATGTATTATATGCCAGTGAGTGAGTTATTGTTATTTCCCCCTTTCATGTAGGAGTTAAATGGAGCGTGGCTTTATCTTCTGACAATTTAATACCCTGGGACAACAGTGCCTTTCTACATTAACGTTGGGTCTATCAGAAATCAATCTAGCTCTACAAGCATCTCAAACTCTCTTATAACCCAATTTGTAATATGCCATAACCTATAAGAAAGAGAAAAACTAACAGACTGACTGGCACTTACACTACCTTTGCAGTCTCCAATCCTAAAACTCAAACACTTTTGTTAATAACTCACACTCCTTAGTGTCCCTAGTCACATATTGCTATGAATAGAATGCTTATGCCATTTTTGAACCATTTTCCCCATTAACTGATTAACTGACATTTCAGTTGTGTTGCAAAAAGAAAAATAATATGATTTTTTATTGGATCAATGTTTCAAAATTCCCTCTCTAAAAGCTTCCTGGCTGGATGCGGACAAATTATGATGAGTAGACTATGTTTTCTGGTGTTAGGGACGCTGCACCGTATTTACACATATGTTTTTGCAGCAGATTGCGTACGTAATTTTAGGAGCGGATTAACTGCGCATGTGTAATACCCAATTAAAGAGACCCCTATGAATTGAATGGGCGCCATCTGGTGGAAAGTTGAGATCATGTCATGCAGGTGGTTGTTAAGCAGTTACCAGCTGTTAGCGACGCGTGAGTATAATATAGATGTTTTGGAGGCTGGCGCGAGGATAGGGGGGTAAAAAAGGAGGTTAAGCGGAAAGAAAAAGTCAGGTGAGAGCTGAGGGGAGAGTGTGAAGGGAAAAGAGAGCACGCAAGCAGAAAAAGAGAAGTTGTGAAAGGCAGAGTGTGATCATGAAAGACTTGTGGCAGCTACAGTGACAAGCGGGTGAAGAAGGAGAACGGAGCTAAAGGGGCCTTGCATTACAAAGGAGGAGAGATCCGGAGAGTGTCGGAAAAGTGGTTAGAGGTGGCTGAGGTGACGTGAGCGAGGGGAGTCAGAGTGTGGCAACGGAAGACTGGTGGCAGCTAAAGTGACAAGCGGGTGCAAAGAAGGAGTCCAAAAGTGACAGTAGGAGCACGAAGGAGACCGCAAGTGATCAGAGGTGATCGGCAGAGACAGCAGGTGTACGGAATAGACAGCAGGGGATTGGAGGAGAAGGAGAGATCGAGAGAGGAGCCGAAAGTGACAGCAGGTGTACAGAGGAGGCAGCGAGTGATTGGTGGAGACGGAGAGATCGAGAGAGGAGCCGAAGGTGACAGCAAGTGTACAGAGGAGGCAGCGGGTGATCGGAGGAGAAGGAGAGATCGAGAGAGGAGCCGAAGGTGACAGCAGGTGCACGGAGGCAGCGGGTGATCGGAGGAGAAGGAGAGATTGAGAGAGGAGCCGAAGGTGACAGCAGGTGACCAGAGGTGACAGCGGGTTATCGGAGAAGAAGGAGAGACTGAGAGAGGAGACAGCAGGAGACTGGTTATCGGGGTGATAGTGTATCAGAAAGTGGGAAGTTGGTGCGGCTGGTAGGAGTTTGAAGGTAATAGAGGTAACCCATTGAGAGGGGAAAAACTAGCGATACAAGAACTGTAAAGGAGAAGTATTGGAACTTGAAGTGAATGTGAAGGTATCAGAGAGAGATACACTCAAAAGAAAAGGACTGTTTGAGGGAACAGGAAGAAATAAGTAGTAAACTTGGAGAAGATAAGGGGAGATAACTAAAAATAGACATTAGCAGAAGGGATTCGTAATTTAAGGGGAATAAAGGATTCAAAAGTGACAGGTGGAGGAGAGTGAAATGTGAAGTGAGTTAAGGAGGCGTTTTTAACTTTAATTTATTCTAATAGTAAATAATTTATTCTGGAAATATTAAATGTTATTAGTATAATTACATTGTTTATTTAAAGAAATTGAAAGGAAATAGGTGGGAAGAAAGAAAAGGAAAAGCGGGTATTATATAATAAATTGAAGCAGTGTTGCTTATTCTGTATGCTAGAATTTATTAAGATTCTGTATTTTGTTTAAAAGAAAGTTAATCTAAAAATTGTAAAAGTATACTTATTTATAGTTTTAGTAATAGTAACTGTGAGTAGGGACAACACTGTTTAAAGAAAGAGGTATTTAATGTGATAATGTATGTTACAAATGTGTGAAGATTGTTAAAGTTTCAATATTTTGCGGGATCTGATTTGACCTTCATTGTAACATTGTAAGAGAAGTGAGTTTATTACATTGAGAAAATTGGGAAATTTTATACTTTGATAAAATTACTTAAAAGTTTCAGTAAACGTAAAGGAAATTCACTGCTATTCTGTGTTTGTTTTCTTCTCTGCGGATTTAACACCTGTCACATCAATACCTGTACCTATTATTATTATCATTGTAGTTATTAAAAAAGTAGTAGTATAGAATTGTTAGAAATTTGGCGTCCACTAACAGGATACGATACCTGTTGATTAATTTAATTAAATTCATTTAGTATTCTAAATATGTCAAAATCCCAGACCCCCTCGTCATCCACTCGGAGACTTCTGTCTGCTTTCCTGGGTCAGAGGTCCTCAATGTCAGTAGAGGCTTCATCTAGTCAGGAACATTCCGCTGCAGCAATGGCATCACCGATCACAATGCCATATTATTTCAGAGCTCCATGGCTGCATACATATGCAGAGACCGTGCGCACTTTTGGTGCAAGTACTATTAGAGATTTTAGAGATAAAATGCAGTCCATGTTTCGATTGTATCCACTAATGGAGGCGCAGAAATTAAAAATTTTGTTAGGACAGCTGAAAGGGTCGGCATTGAGAGAGGTTAAAGCATGGGCTGATGTGGAGAAGAAAACAGTTGAGGATATATTTAGGAAGTTATTGGGGATTTTTGATGCCAAGACTGTGGCAAGATTAAAAAGTCGTTTGTATGCGAGGAAGCAACGGCCTGGGGAAACACTGAGAGAATATGCCTTAGCATTGCAAGAGGCAATGTAAGCGGTGCAAGCGTTAGATCCTCGGGAGGTGCAACAAGCGGATGCAACGCTAATTGATTTATTTATTGAGGGGGGAAACGGTCCGTTCTCAACTTAGAATGTGGAAACAACAACAGTTGAATGTGTCATTCTCAGAATTTAAAGAGAAAGTGTTGCAAATTTTGGGACTTAATCAAGGTGATGATACGGTTGAAGATACAGATGTGGAACTAATAGAGGATGACAACCTCTGTGAGATTAAACCAGTCATAAAGACAAGCAACCTGGATGGTAGACAGGCTCAGACGTCGGCTGGGATGGATCCGGTCGGGGCTATCGATAAACGGCTGACAGAATTATCTGTAAATTTATCCAAGATGGGACAGAAGTTGGAAGAGCTAAGCCTGGAGGCAAGTGGAGCTTGACGAGATAATTGGCGTCAGAAATGTCCGAAGGGATTGGTTACGTTGGAGCATTTCAAGAGAGACGGGTCAACGTTCTTCGGACCAATTTGATTCGCAGGGGAGACTTATCTGTCGGAGTTGTAAACGGAGTGGACATATTGAGCGAAATTGTTCTTATCGCCCTTTAAACGGGGAAATCCCAAGGCGAGGGACTGACCCTAGGGAGGAAATCCAGCAGTAGGTCCATTGACGCAGGATTGGTGGCCACAATATGTAGGAGAGTGTCCCCACCTGAAAATCTGCATCGATGGTGTTGAGATGATGGCCTTACTGGATACTGGTTCACAAGTGTCTACGATCCGACTGAATTTCATCAGCATTAGGAGGACAGAGAAATGGAATCTCCACCGACAACTTGTCTTCAACTCTTGGCTAGCAATGGTCAGCCCATCGACTATTGTGGATACTGGGAGGCTGATATGAATATTGGCCGTGTGAATTTTGCAGGACAAGGGTGTTTAATTCAGGGAGAACATCTACCACCGGTGATATTAGGGATGAATGTTCTAAAAAATTGTCCCAATAAGCTAGTGGAAGCTCTTAGAACGGAAATGCAAAATGCTGTTCCAAGAATGAGGAAAATTTTACAGCAGACGGTGTGGATATTGGAAGGACAAAGGAAATTGGCTGATTATAGAGGAGAGGTCGGAAAAGCAAGGATTACCAATAAACAACCAGTGTTGTTATTACCCAATTCCGAGCATGTCATCTGGTGTAAGGCCTGGATTGGGCCTGGTGGACAGGATTACGAAGCCATGATTGAGCCTTGTGATTTTGAGGGACAACAGCCGTATGTGGTAGCAAGAACATTGGCAAAGGCGCAGAGGGGAAGAGTTCCAGTGCGAGTTTTAAATCCACATAATCATCCTCTGAAACTTTTTAAACACTGCCTGGTGGCAAAAATAATACAGATTGGAGATTCAAATACTCCACAGGATAAACAAGAAGGAATGCTTCAAGTAGTATGGAGAAATGCAGTGGCTTTTAGTCAGCATCTCTCTGACTTTGGGAAAGCAGAAGGCATATTTCATCATATTCCCACTGGGACCAATCCACCCATCAAGGATAGACACCGACCCTTACCTCCAAACATGTATCAACCCGTGCGAAACCTAATTTCAGAGATGAAAGAAGCTGGTGTTGTCTGGGAAAGTCACAGCCCATGGGCAGCTCCACTGGTAATAGTAAAAAAAAAAAGATAGAAGTTTGCGCTTTTGTGTGGACTATCGCAAATTAAATTTAGTGACACACAAGGACGCATATCCACTGCCCAGGATTGAGGAATCCTTGACGGCGTTGAAAGCGGCCACTTATTTCTCTACCTTGGATCTCACTAGTGGGTATTGGCAAATCCCAATGGTTCCTGAAGACCGAGAGAAGACAGCCTTCACAACGCTATTTGAATTTGAAAGGATTCCCTTTGGATTGTGTAATGCACCGGCTACGTTTCAAAGGGTCATGGAGCACTGGACATCATAACTTTGAGATGGTCCTGCTCTATTTAGACAATGTCATCATCTTCTCTAAAAGCTATGAAGAGCATCTGTTACTCTTGGAAGATGTTTATCAGCAATTGGGCAAGTTTGGACTGAAATTGAAACCGGCTAAGTATCACCTGCTGAAACCTGAGGTTAAATACTTAGGGCATATTGTTAGTGTCAGGCCTGATTCTGAAAAAATTGAAGTGGTGAGAAATTGGCCGGTGCCCAAGACAGTGAAGGACGTTAGGAGTTTTTTGGGATTCGTAGGGTACTACTGGCGTTTTGTGAAAAATTTCGCAGGAGTGGCAACTCCGCTACATGAACTTCTCAGAGGTAAATCTGGCTATGAAAAAAGAAGTTATGAAATTGTCAATTGGGGAGAAGAGCAGCAGCTTTCCTTTGACCATTTGAAGACTGCCTTGACCAAAGCTCCATTACTCGCTTATCCTGACTATGAGAAATCATTTCGTGTGTATACAGACGCTAGTCATTTGGGATTGGGGGCAGTGTTGTCCCAGGCGTAAGATAGGAAAGAAAGAGTGATAGCATATGCCAGTAGAGGTCTTCGCAAGTCTGAGCGTAACAATGAAAATTACATCACTTTTAAATTAGAGTTACTTGCAGTTGTGTGGGTGGTCACAGAAAAATTCAAACACTATTTAGCTACCACCCCATTTGAAATCGTGACGGATAATAACCCGTATTTGTCTACTGCTCGTTTTGGAGCATTGGAGCAAAGATGGGTATCTCGGTTGGCAAACTTCAAATATACTGTGACTTACCATAGCGGAAAATCACATGGGAATGCGGACGCTTTATCCCGTTTACTTCACGCAGATGTGGACGAAGAGAAAAAAGATGTGCAGAAGAAGTGGAAACTCCAATCTTTAAATCTATCCTCAAAAAGACAATCGTTACTTCTGATCCGGTGTCTGCCATCGTTACTTCTGATCCGGTGTCTGAGATGGATTGGGAAAAAATGCAGCAGGAAAGTCTGGTGTTGAAGGAATTGCTAAATCTGATCCAGCACAAAACCTATTTAACCAAAATGTAATGTATCAAGGCCAATTCAGAGTTGGTAAAATTGCTGAGGCAACGAAATCGTATTAGGCTGAAACAAGGTCTCGTTGTGCGTGTTAGACTTGATCCGGGTACTCATCAGACCATCATGCAAGTGATTGTTCCCAGATGTAAGGCTTCCCTTTTGCTCAAAGCATATCATGATAAATCAGGGCATTTCGGAACTCAGAAACTGGAAGCGATGCTTCGACAGCGATATTTCTGGGTCGGAATGAGAGAAAATATTGAAAGTGGTGCCAAAATTGTGTGTCTTGTAACCTTGGAAAGTGTCCTGTGTGTATACAAAAGGACCCCTTACATCCTATTCAAAGTCGATATCCATTGGAAATTGTTGCCCTGGACCATGTAAGCTTGCACCCAGTAACAATGGAGCTCAGTATGCATTAACTATGACTGACCATTATAGCAAATTTCTAGTTGCTGTTCCAGCTAAGGACCTAACTGCAACAACAACTGCTGAGATCTTCTTAAAGTATTTTGCCAGGCCATATGGATACCCCGATCGGATTCTGACTGACCAGGGTCCAGCTTTCGAGTCTCAATTGTTTCACGAACTCTGTACTCTTTATGGTTTCAAGAAAATATGAATGACACCCTACCATCCACAAGGTAATTGTGTAAAAGGGCAAATCAAACTCTTATTGGAATGTTAAAAAACGTCCACAATGGCCCATATTGTTACCTGAACTCACATACCTTTACAATAATACTGAACATTGTTCCATGGGATTCACACCTTACTATTTGATGTTCAGTTGTCAGGGCAAATTGCCTCAGGATCTAGATTTAACTCCTATAGTGTGTGAGACAATCAACCCTAGGACAGATTAGGTGCGAGAACAACACAAGCGGATTGAGATAGCCAGGGAGATAGTGGGCAAAAGAATGGAGGTAGTTTATAGGCAACAAAAGAGAGGGTATGATGCCAATGTAAGATCCGTGCCTTTACAAGTGGGAGATAAGGTGTGGAGGAAAAAGAATCATCGTTTGAGTAATATAGATCAAGTCTGGGAAAGCACTCCCTATACAGTTGTGGCTGTACCTTCAGATGAATTTTATAGCTATGAAGTTCAGAAAGGATCAGCTGGACCGATTGTTTTTCTGTCCCGCGATCAATTGAAGCCATGTACTGTAGAAGCCCCATTAACTGTGTCAGAGCCATGGCCCATTACAGGGAATCAGAAATATTTTGATAGTGTCCCATTTAGGAATCCAATTGAGTTGTTAACTTTTATGTGTGGCACGGCTCCTGTAAGCCTATTAAATGGTGTCACTCCGGAGTCTTTGACAGAAAAACCCGCAGAGAATTAAACTAATCTCTCTTCTACTTTCGATACCTCCCAATGTATATCTGAACAAATAGTTAGAAGATCTGAACGAAGCACCAAAGGTGTTTTACCTTTACGATACAGAGAATAAACTCTTGAGGATATGTTTATACTTACCTTATTGAGACAGGAAATGTTTAATGAATAATGTACTCTCCTGTAATTAGTTGTGTTTTATGCATTTATAAAGTATATAAGTTGCATGAGGACGAGCAACATTTTAGTGGGGAAGAGTGTAATACCCCATTAGAGATACCCCTATGAATTGATTAAGCTCCATCTGGTGGAAAGTTGGGATCATGTCATGCAGGTGGTTGCTAAGCAATTACCAGCTGTTAGGGACACGTGAGTATAAGAGGCACGTGGAGGCTCTAGATGTTTTGGAGGCTGGCGCAAGGCTAGGGGGGTATAAAAGGTGGTTAAGCGGAAAGGAAGAGTCAATGGGAGCTGAGGGGAAAGTGTGAAGGAAAAAGAGTGCACGCAAGCAGAAAAAGAGAAGTTGTGAAAGGCAGAGTGTGATCGTGAAAGACTTGTGGCAGCTAAAATGACAAGCGGGTGAAGAAGGAGAATGGAGATAAAGGGGCCTTGGATTACAAAGCAGGAGAAATCCGGAGAGTGTCGGAAGAGTGGTTAGAGGCGGCTGAGGTGACAGTGAGCGAGGGGAGTCAGAGTGTGGCAACGGAAGACTGGTGGCAGCTAAAGTGACAAGCGGGTGCAAAGAAGGAGTCCAAAAGTGACAGTAGAAGCACGAAGGAGACCGCAAGTGATCGGAGGTGATAGCGGGTGAACGGCAGAGACAGCAGGTATACGGAATAGACAGCGGGTGATCAGAGGAGAAGGAGAGATCGAGAGAGGAGCCGAAGGTGACAGCAGGTGTACGAAAGGAAGCAGCAGGTGATCGGAGGAGAAGGAGAGATTGAGGGAGGAGCCGAAGGTGACAGCAGGTGAACGGAGCTGACAGCGGGTTATCGGAGAAGAAGGAGAGACTGAGAGAGGAGACAGCAGGAGACTGGTGATCGGGGTGAAAGTGTGTCAGAAAGTGGGGAGTTGGTGCAGCTGGTAGCAGTTTGAAGTTAATAGAGGTAACCCACTGAGAGGGGAAAAACTAGCGATACCAGAGCTGTAAAGGAGAAGTATTGGAACTTGAAGTGAATGTGAAGGTATCAGAGAGAGATACACTTAAAAGGAAAGGACTGTTGACAAACTTTGAGGGAACAGGACTTTAAAGAAAGAAGTAGTAAATTTGGAGAAGAGAAGAGGACATAACAAAAAATAGACATTAGCAGAAGGGATTTGTAATTTAAGGGGATAATAAAGGATCCAAAATTGACAGGTGGAGGAGAGTGAAATTTGAAGTGAGTTAAGGAGGAGTTTTTAACTTTAATTTATTCTAGGAGTAAATAATTTATTCTGGAAATATTAAATGTTATTAGTATAATTACATTGTTTATTTAAAGAAATTGAATAGGAAATAGGTGGGAAGAAAGAAAAGGAAAAGCCGGTATTATATAATAAATATAAATATTGTTACAGTGTTACTTATTCTGTATGCAAGAATTTATTAAGACTCTGTATTTTGTATAAAAGAAAGTTATTCTAAAAATTGTAAAAGTATAGTTATTTATAGTTTTAGTAATAGTGGGCCTGATTCAGAGATCCGGAACTAACGATAGTTCTGTGCATATATTTAGGTTCGGATCGACTTTGCATCAATTGTGCATGCGTAGTAATAGTGCAACGCCATGTACGTTAAAGTTAAGGTCGGAAATGCCTTAAGGTCAGACTTGTGAATCGGGCAGAGACTAATGCGACCCTAAGTGCGGCGGAAATATACAGACCTAAGGATTTGCAAAGAAATGGGCGGGGGGAGGCATTTAGATGAGGGAAAGTGGGCGCGATTTCAGAAATAGGGCCCTAAATATACGCAACTAATACACATAGGGTCGGAAGTGAATGCGGCCAGTTAGGGCAAGTGTCGGGAGTGAATGCGGCCAGTTAGGGCAAGTCTATGGAGGTGGAAGTTTAGGTCCAGCCGGAGGTTGCGAAGGGAGTGACTCTTTATTCTGGTGGGTGTAACCTGTTCCGACTTGCCACTTAGATGCGTATATTTGCGGCCCGATCGCCGAAGGAACTCTGAATCAGGCCCAGTAACTGTGAGTAGGGACAGTGTAATTACAAAACTGAGGTATTTAATGTGATAATGTATGTTACAAATGTGTGAAGATTGTTATAATTTCAATATTTTGCGGGATCTGATTTGACCTTCATTGTAACATTGTAAGAGAAGAGAGATTATTACATTGAGAAAATTGGGAAATTTAATACTTTGATATATTACTTTAAGTTTTCAGTAAACGTAAAGGAAATTCACTGCTATTGTGTGTTCATTTTCTTCTCTGCGGATTTAACATCTGTCACATCACTACCTGTACCTATTATTATTATCATTGTAGTTATTAAAAAAGTAGTGGTATAGAATTGTTAGACATGCGTAGTCATTTTTTCCACGCAATTTACGTAGTATTTACGCACGTAAGTACTTTAGGCACGGACTTGTGAATTGCACCTAGTGACATATGTAAGGAGGGGCATGGTTTTTATCCGGATGGTAGAAGTTGCGGAAAAGTGGGTGGGGGGAAGCATTGAAATGTGCATCTGAGGGTGAAGTTAGATAAATACGCGTGTACGTAAGTAACATACGCATGTAGAGATAAGGGTGCCCTATGTAGGCGAAAGTCACCTATAACCCGTCCAGCCAATGGGAGCGTTATGGGTGTTGCCTTGCTACATGCGTGCACAAAAGCATGCATGTAGTAAATACGGATCTGTGAATTCGGTCCGCTATCCCCTTGCTTTAAATTATTGTGACAGCAGCAAAGAGGGCAATTCTAAAAAAAATTGGACCAAATCATCCCCTCTGTTTTTAGCCTATGTGAAGGATATGTTACTAGAGCATCTCTACATGAATAGGACACTCTGCCAGACATTGATAAAGGATATATAGATTTTATAATAAATGGGGTACATATATAGAATTTTTCTCGCCAGGGCAAAGGTCATATACTAAAGTTGTTTGAATCAACTGAATGGTTTATTAATAAACAAGGGGTGTTCTCTTCAACCATATAGTTGTGTAATATAATATCCTTAGCTCTATAGTTCTCGTTTATTATTAGAAACCTGAAGGCTGAAAGTGTTGTGCCGAGAATATGACATGTGGCTATTCCAGTGCAGACCAGACATTGTAAATAATCCAATATATGTTTCTTTCTATTTTTCTCTTTTCATTTTTGTCTTAACTCCCAGTTCACCCAGTTCATTATGGGTGTATGTCCTTTGTTATTGCTTGTTATGTTACTAAATGTGTACAGATGAATGGGAAGAAGATTTTGTATGTTTTTTATCATGTCACTGCTGGAATGTTATACTGTCATCGCTATTTCTTATTGCTTCCTTGAAATCTGTGTCTGATGGACAAATGAAAAAACCCAATAAAATTGGTTTAAAAAAAAAAGGAAGAAAATAATATGTTCTCTTATGTCCCCTAACTTCTACCCTGTTTTAATCATTAGAATTCTGGTCTCACGTTTTTAAATCTCACCTGGCTTTTTATGACTCAAGTAACTACCCTGAGACTTATAGGGCCCGATTCAATTGGTTGCGATGCTAACTGCGCTTATAACCGGCTATTACGGTAGTCTAAATTTACTGATTTTAATACTCACCTTTATGGGGTACATATAAAAATCTGCAATATAAATTCAAGCTATTAGCTTTGCAACCCAAATAACGCGGACTTCGTAATAGCGTTTATACCTTGGAAATCTTGATTGCAATATTGAACTGCATCCAGACATCTGCTGCCACTCTGGTTTGGCGCTGGACCCCCACTCTGTACGAGTGAGGGCAGGCAGTACCAAAAAGGGGCATTTTCCAATCATAGCAATCAAAAAATACTCTTTTACCGTAATTTAGGATCCGGATCAATTGTGCCCATTTTTATCAGTTTCTTTTCTTTACATTACAACAATGTACTTGTATTATACAAATTATATGTCGTGCTGTGGAAAAGGTTAAATAAAATCAACTACAATTACTTTACAAGCATTTGATTTATCAACAATATCAGCAACTTAAATTGAACTTAAATTGAATACTTTAGGAATCTAATTTAAATGACCTTATATTGTACTATATGTAATGTTTAATATTTATGAAATAAGTCTCTGTGGACAGAAGGATTATGAAAATGAATAGAGCCAGTATCAGATAATGTAGTGCTGCATGGCTTAAAACTTCTGTTATTGAACTGCATAATACATGGCAGCTGTGTGGCAGATTTGTACAGCTGTGTTCAATTGTGTTCAGGTGGTATAATTGAAATGTAATTTTTGCAAATCATTCACCTCTGTCTGACTCCCTGTGTGTACACCTGCCCAAGGGCTGGTGCAGGAGATTAGACAGAATCAAATTTAAAAATGGCTGATGATCTGTCCAAATGTTCAAATAACCCACCACATATTCAGCACAACGATGTTGTAACAGCCCTTCAAGCTAATTCTCAGTACACAGAATTAGGGGCTGATTCAGAGATGCACTTACACCTTTTTTAGGTGGAAGTGTAAAGCTCGGCTAAACCGTTTTTCAAAGTAAGGGGTGTTAATTAATTTAAAACATTTTGCATGCAGGGAAAATACATGACTTTTACACATAGAACTAAAATACTGCATAGCTTTATGTTTAGTCTATAAAATAGAGTTGAGCTAAGAAACTTCACCTCCTAATTTTAATTCTGTTTTCACAATTTTAATCTGCCTCCCCTTGCAATTCAACATGGTATTGCTCAGGTCTACACTTGCACCTTAAAAAAAGGTGGAAGTGCAACTCTGAATCAGCCCCTTAAAGTGGATCAAGTCTTCTTTGTCTGCTTTCTGAGCCTAAAATACGCATGCTTAGTAGGTTAATCATGCAATTTACATACCACTTAGGTACGTAGATTGACTAGGTGCAGCCTTTAAAGACCACACATAGTTATTTAAGTAAGAAGAGGCGTGTTACGGCAGCCTCAGGTCTTTTTGTGGATGGGGAGGATTCTAATGAGCAGGGAAGGACGTTGGGAAGTGAGCTCTGTGCGCATTTCGCTTTTTAAGAAGGAAAATACGCACGGTAACTTAAGAAAGCCCTATGGTACTCTTAGGTGCCATTAGGCTTCTAAAAACGGGAGCTTGATGAGTGAGTTAGGTGTAGAATATGATCTGTAATTACTGTATTTCAATCATCACAATCCTAACATTAACCATGCATATCTTAATTATTGTTTTGTACAATTTTATTTAAATTTTTTGTTATTGAAATTTTTTAGATGCTGTGAGAAATGATTTATGTAATCCTATTTATTGGTTTAGTAATGTTTACATTTCAAATATCTAAGGACAATGATACACACCAATTATTAACATATAAATGAAAGAAAATGTTTACTTAGATTTTTTTCTTTCTAAATCAGAAGACTGTACATTATAAACAAGACGTTCAAATATTTGCAAACATAAATGCACCTCTGACATTTCCATAAAACGCAACATTGCTCATGCATGGAACGAGCACACAGATATTTCTTTTTAGCAAGATCCAGTCAATAATTCAAGCCCATTGGAGAATCAAGCATAATTACAGTGCATGGAACATTAAAAAGCTAATCAGCAAGCATCAACAAATGGAACATTTCTATTTCCTTATGTAGTGATCTTATAGCCACACTGGCAGTTTCAATTGCTGTTGTTGGAAGCAAAATCAGCGTTAGTCCAACAATTTAATAAATTGCTCCTAGCTTTTTGCCAAGAAGCACAAGGTATGTGCAGAGGAGCCAAACTAGGTTTACAACAACAAATCAACATTTTTTAGAAGTATTTGCAACTTGTGGGTCTGTGCAGGTGTAGGGGAGGGAGATGGTACCATTCAACCATCTGACTAATCCCCACACTGGGAGTGGGGATAGATGAATTTAAATGGGTATGTGGGTAATGGAATGGAGAGCCACACAGGGATTTTAACATGTAAGTGAAGGGAGTTCACTCCTCTCTCACGTGTGAACTTACAGACCTCTGTGCATAAAGAACAGCTGAAGTCTACTGTAATGCAACTATACTGCATGTAAGAGGTGCCATGTATTCACTATTCACATAGTGTAAGTGTACTTCTTAATGAGGGATAGGTATCTATATAGGCAGATTGATACAAATCTTGAAAATGTAGGACACTGAAAGTAAGCTGTAGCAGTAACAATTTCTAGTTGGAAAAGAACTGTTTAAACACACAAAATGCAAGTTGCATGACAGGCAGGGGTAATCTGCTGGCAACAGAAACGGAAAAATGATTTCACTGAAGGGTAGTTGATAAGTGCCTCCCATCTGAGGTACATGCTAACACAACAGACCACTTTAAACATGTCTGCAATCAATAAAATGATATACTAGATCTTAAAATAAATTGAGAATCAAATAGGGTCCATTGTCAGTATAGTGTAAAATAAACAACAACGACAGTGCAGAATGAATGGGCAGCGTGACTCTTATCTTCCATCATTTTTTATCTTCTACAACTCTTAAGGTATTGGTTAATGTACTGGTAACCTTATGGATATAACAATCTGCTTTTGTTGTAATGAGTATTTTGTAGCTTAATAAAATAAATAAGAAAAAACATGTATTATTTACAGTATGGGACATGTTTCACTTTTAAATTAACACATAATAAAATCTATTACTTTAAAAAGTTAGCCATGACTAAGACTTTCCATATTGCTACGTTTTCCACAAAAGGCTCTGCAATTTAATGACACAATTTAATTTTTTTAAATGGAGCATTTAACTGTGAGAAATGTGCCTTGGGAAGCATGGATACAGTAGCTGTCACTCAACCCTCCTTGCTTTCCATAAGAGAATTAAGTTGATTCAAGCCTTTACACAGCAATGTCATACTTTGACCATTGCTGAAGGGCTATTAGTTTTATAGTTCTATATTTTAGTGCAGTACACATCCGTTGTTGTCTTGCATTGTGTTCAGCCCTCTGCCAGATAACCAGCATTCCTGAAACCCTGTAAAACAAAACAAAAAACTTTATCACTTACATATTGCATAACAAGCATTAGTAGTTAAAGTTCCTCAATAAATGGGAGACACACAGTCTACATGGTCAAGAAAGAGCAGTAGAAGTTATTAGTAAAGGTCAGCAACTCACAACAATTCTGGTCCAGCAACACAAGTATATGACTGCTGCCCAATAAAGAGTGTGAGTATCTTGGTTGCTAGGCAATAGCTGGGATCACTCACTTTGAATTGGTACAAATCTACTAACATTTGTGATTTTGGGCCAGATCCAGACAATTTTCCCAACTACTGTGGATTTCAATCACATTGCTGCCAATTTTCCATATTGTGCATGCATCCATTATAATCACAACCCATTAAGATTTTAAAGAAATGAGGCTTTTGATAGAGGCACTGTGTTGGGTTCATCTGTATGCATTCTCCTTTCGTGAATGTTCACTTACTTTGTGTACTAGATTTCTGTACTTACACAAATTTCAGCACGCTTATGTCAGTTTTCTTTGTAATTTAAGGTGGTTTGATTTCTAATGCATGGATGTCTAAATAGCACAGTCCAGCAACTGTGGGCTTAAGCATAAGATCAGCTGAAAAGCCGATCTACGCATGCGCCGGGCAGATGTTGCCGGAGTAACTATGGCAATGCCCAATCGTGGATCGGCCGCCGTTCATATCACAAAAGATCTGACCATTCATTATTATGTATAGGCAATCAAAGGAATGTAGTGATATGGGACAAATAACAGTACAAGCGTGTGGTATACATGATCAACAGTCATTTTTCTGACATTCATACACTTCAGAGCATTAAGATGGCATTGTATGAATCTCAAAACAAAAAAATTATGTTGACAGTTGAGTGTTGCAAGCAGAAAAAAAGTCATACATGGTCTGGAGTCTAACCCTAACCACAGCCTAGCCCAACCCAACCCGCAACTTAAACCTAACCTTAACTCTAAAATAAATTATGAAAATGTTACTAATGTGATTACTTAGGAAAAAAACCCACAGTATTGAAAACACTGGCAGTTCCTAGGCACAAGTAATTTGTAACATATATGTCTGTCTCTAACATACAATGGGCCGGATCCAAACCTACAGATGACAGTGGTAGAGCACAACCTTTTTCCGATGCCATAAACGTCGGCGTACATAATGTATGTTACGTATGTTGGCTCTTACAAGAAAGGGGCTGTCCCCTCCATTACGAATGTTGTATCTCCACCATGAAAGCGTAGATAGACATGGTAATGAGGGCACATAATGAGGCTGCATACATGATCATAAAAGTTAAGGTAGGAATCTGGACACTTAAGTGTCCAGATTTACTACAGAGAGCGGGGAGTGCATGGGGCGAGCACTCCCTACTACAAGAATGGCCGTAATCGGTTGCAGTCCCTGGTTAGAATGTCCCATTTCCAAAATACGGACATCTGAAAATTCCTTTTTGGATGTCCCTATTTCGTATACTTACCAATTTCAAATTTTTTTCAGAATGGGCGAGTATGCCGATCGGCACATTTCACCCATTCGCAAGTTCCACCGTCGCCAATATACCTCTGCCGCTGCTATCGTCGGACTCAGGGAAAGGTGAGTAACCTCTCTGTGCGGGGTAGGGAATGTTAGGGTCAGGCTGCAGGGGAGAGAGGGTTAGGGTCAGGCTGCAGTGGAGGAAGGGTTAGGGTCAAGCTGTGGGAGATGGAGAGTTAGGGTCAGGCTTTAGGGAAAGGACAATTAGGGTCAGTCTGCCAGAGATGGTTGGTTAGGGTCAGGCTGCAAGGAAGGGTGGGTTAGAGTCAGGCTGCCAGGAAAGGAGGGTTAGGATTAGGGTAGTGAGAGGGGAGGGTTAGGGTTAGAATTAGGGAAAGGAGTGGGGGGCTATTTTTACTTACTTTTCGGAGCACCTCGGTGCTCGTGGATTGATTGCAATGCCTCCTCGAAGCATATATCAAAATAGGGCCGTTCTAACTGGGGACCCACACCCACCATAATGACCTCACATGCCCATAAGGCGCCTATAGGTTTGGATCTGGCACAATGTGTCTATTAAACTGTTCACAACTTAATGAAACAGACACAAGTTTGAAAAAGACGTGTCCATCAGTTTATAGAATGTTATTAGTTCCTCTAAAACTCATGCAAAGAGACTAAACAGCTCCACAAGTCAGTGATCTCCCATATATGGAAGTAACTCACAGTTAGTCATAATGGGGCTGATCCAGAGCTACAATCGCCGTAGTAACTAGAATGGGCTTAAGCATAAGATCAGCTGAAAAGCCGATCTACGCATGCGCCGGGCAGATGTTGCCGGAGTAACTATGGCAATGCCCAATCGTGGATCGGACGTCCGTAGCACCAGCGTAGTAACACTGGAGGGGCCGTCCCCCAGCGTTACTATGCTCTACATAGTGTAGGGAGGTGGGGGGAGGGAGGGTAATGAGGTTAGGAGGTTAGCGTTATCGTACTAATGCCGCTGTCCCAGCGTAGTTACCCTCGCTTACGCTGGCTGAAGTTAGGGTAGCCTTCAGCCAGCGTAAGCGAAGGTAGCTACGTTAGGTGCAGAGGGAGTGTCAGCGGGAGTCCCACGATGTAACGCTGAGCGTTAGTACACTCAGCGCTACATCGTAGGTCTGGATCAGGCCCAATGTGCCAACCAAACAGTTCTTTGCCCGATCTTCATAACAGGTACTGCGAATAGGATACCTTAATTTGATTCGGCGTCCTTGTGGCTTCTTACTCCTCCATAAGTCATCCGGTTACTGTCCTAGCCTCAGTGACTCGGCTGCAGGCTACAGGAAACCTCAGTATACATCTTTGTGGTGCTCAAATGCAACAGAAGAAGAAAACACAGCACGGTCCTAGCGCAATATCGTTTTGTTAAAGTACACAAGCAGAGTGGACATTTTAAGCTTAATGAGCACCTTACAGCAGCACTCCAGTTATGAACATCTAGGCTTATTCTGGTTCCGAGTTAGGTAAGTACTCCAGATACATCTTGCAATGCTATGTTTGGAGCTCAGAAAAAGTGATAAATTCAGATAAATAAACCAATGCATCTCGACGCTAACATGCGTCTTTCTCAAGGTATGATTTATTTATCTAACTTTTATACGCTCCATACATAGCATTTCAAGGTGTATCTGGAATACTTTATATGAAATGCTTTTCATTTAATATAAAGTATTTTTATATGAAATGTCCACTCATACATGTGAGTAGTACTGGATATATGTGTGTACTTTAAAACTATATTGCGCTAGGACCTTGCTGTGTTTTCTTCTTCTGTTGCATTTGAGCACCACAAAGTTGTATACTGAGGTTTCCTTTAAAGTAGTAGATTACAGGTTGTGCTGTCTAGATACACATACAAAATAAGCTGCAGTAAGTACAATAGAGACTACCCAGAAATGTCTCTCAAAATGATCCTAAAAGGTTCATAACAATCTAAGAAAAAACATGTATGTACCCAGCACTAAAAACAAAACAATTTATTAAACAAATAAACAAACAAAGAAATGATCATGGAGAAAACTATACATAAATGTAAACAGACTTCCAGTGGGTTTCAGATATAACCCTCTCTACCAGACTTATGATAAGTGTCATAAGTGCCAGTGTAATTGTAACGACACACTGGAATTACCTTATGTGAGAACCAGGGTAGACGTAGGCGTGAGATGGTATTGTTACGGCACACTGGGATTACCTGCAGTGAGAACCAGAGTGGCCGTGGAGAGGAGATGGCAGTTGCTGACCGGGGCACAGAGTCTAGTGGGGCTTGGTGTTTACTAGAGCCTCTAATGGTGAGGATAGTCTGGGCTGCAAATTTACCCACAGGTCGCGGTTCCCAGGGCAACTCCCGGTAGAGGAGGTAAGAGGCAAAGTAGGAGACGGGAAGGTGAGAGGTAAGTGGGAGTAGGTAGCGGGAAATAGACTGGACCGGAAGAGACCGACCAGTGACAAACCATGATGAACAAATAACAGGGACCATGGACGAGAGAGGGTGAAATGAGACTGAACAAGATGGACGGATGAATTAGGGCTTACACACTCACACTCACCACCCACACCAGCAGAACCCCGAAGGGCCAACACAGACACTCACTCAGGTTAGGCAGGGAGAAAAGACAAATGGTATATACAATAAAAGTAGAGAATGGGAGATGAAACACAGGGCAAAGGCAGGCAAGGAACTAGGCAGGATAAACACTGGGTCACTCAGGAATCTGTAAACAGGAATCTATAGCCTTCACCTGCCAGAGGGCAGTGCCGAGTTTAAGTAGAGGCTGCTAGCCCCTGATAGGCTAGCAGCCAACTGATCTCCAATAGACAGAGCACAGGAGGGCTGGTATAATGCGGGACGCGTGCCTGCCTGAGGCGCTACCATGTGTTTTCTGTTTACCTCCTGTGATTGACATGTCTGCAGGAACGAGGAGCGAGGAGACACATGCGGCGAGTGAGAGCCGCTGAACAGGGGATGGGGAGCAGTAAGTCTTGCAGCGTGTAACAACAATAGGCCAGTCTGTGGCAAATAACATAAACAGCGTCCGTCAATATCACTTTTAACGTATAATTGTCTATGACAGTTCTGGTGATAATGTTCAGCAGACGTGGGTTGAGTAATTTTGAAATAACAAGGTATCCTGTGGGTGATGCAAAAAATGTGAATGCAGTATATGTAATAGCAGCGGTACCTCTGGTTGCTGTCTGATAAGGTTCAGTTCATCAAATATCCTAGAAGTAATGAGAAAGTAAAGCGGTACCTGTGGTCCCGTTATATGTTTCCTTTTCAGCGGTATGGCTAGTTTCCTCGGTGTGGAAGCGTTGTTGAAAGTCCTCTTACCCTATGTAGGGAGTTTGTCTTGTGGGTCCCGCTTAGCTTTGAAGTAATTACTTTGGCTTAGGGGTGCCTTGAAAAAAAAATATGGAGACCCTAAGGGTGTCTCGAACTGAGAAAGTTTGGGAACCACTGCACTAGAGCGATATTTGGCCCAATCCACGATAATCGTGCGTTTGGGCCGATAATCGCTCTAGTGTGTGGC
>WWET01000495.1:433866-481138 GCA_011038615.1 Limnodynastes dumerilii
CCAACTCCTGCGTGTGTAAAAAAAAAAAAAAAAAAAAAAAAGAAAAACAACAAATACAATGCAATAAAATAATAATAAAAAAATGGAGGTGCACATTTGTAAGCATCTCTTGTCTGGCACACAATGGATTGCCATATGTTCAAAATAATAATATTTGTATAAATTGTTAGTGTGTAGCCTATTTTAATCATGCAGTTGATGTTTTAGAACCAAGAGCTACTTGCTGTATTGTTAGGCATATGGAAATATGCACCTCAAATAAATGAAAAATAAATGGTGTGAGGTCCACCTGCACTTTATAATTAGCACTTTTTCTCTAATACCTAGGCTGGTAGTGGTAAAATGAGGGATTTATCAGTAAAGAAAAATTTACAAATGTTAGTAGCTCCCAGGAATGTGGACATTGCTAGTCTATAGTAGAGACCCCAATCGTCCCCCCTGATTTTCCCACTACCAACCTAGGCTTGCCAGTGCTAGCGGGAGGACAAACTAAATTATCTCCTATTATGAATAAGGACCCACAATAGTTTTATACAGTATTAGAGATGTAATAGATATAAATATAAATATAAATATATGGGGGCATATGAGTCACAACTTTGTGTCCTCCACCAGATTCCTGAAGGAAAAAGCAACTGAGCCTCATAATTTCTGATGGCAACCAGGCACACCACTCATGCAAACGGGAAAGTGCGTCACCAACATTAAGGAGCGGATCCAGACCCCCGCATGCTTTCCGTACATGTAGTGGTCTGGTAGTATGCACGAGAGAGGGGAGTGAACAGTTACGCTGACATAAGCCTGCTTTAAGTGAAATGTGCGGATCAGCGGTCCATACAACCTCTGATCCGCTCATAAATGTCAAAACCCACCCCCACTGTACAATATAAATGCCAGGGTGGAGGGGTATCATAGCCCCTTCCTATGCAAGATCTATCATACGGAACTTAGTTTCATATGATAGAAGTTACGTGCGTGAAATGCACATGCACCCTCCTGTCAAAACATCCCACTTGTGCCCTTCGCGTGCATAAGTGGGGTGTAGGACGCAAGTCTTTATCTGTTTCTAGAAGAGTAACAGCAAAAATAGATTCAACCCAAGATAAAAGCGGCATTTTCTAGCTTGTCATTAAATTACTGTTTAAAAATAAAGCTGTTCAGAATTTTGTACATGGTTAGATTAGTTTGGAAGTTGTTCTGTGACATTGCATATTGTTTCTAAAGCTTATGTACCTAAAAGTTTAAAACAAGTATCATAAAGCTTACCTTACATTGCAGGAAAAAGGTTCATTGGCAGCAGCATTGTTCCCAGCATCTGTTTTTGTAGATGTCAGTAGGTAAACTGCTGACTAAAGTAGTTTGATCTATTGTTTAGTGCGTTCTATGATAGAGACAGTGCTGTACTTTATTTAATAACGTTCCATTTTAAATCTGCGAACATGACCTCATATGAAATTTGAAAATTCTGCTGATCCAGATCAATATGCTTGACAGGAAGTTAAATGCCATTTTATTGATTAAAACATTTATAAATATGGAAATGTACTTTTTGTATGAAACCAGTGCTCAAAGCCAGAATATGGTTGTATAATATATAATATATTACTTGATATATCATAGGACATGTAATATAGTAGCAGCATTTCATTAACAGAAGAAGTAATATCCTTACAGTAAAAAAAAATACTGAACCTATGATTCCTACTAAAGTATACATTGTTAGGTTTAGCAGAGCTCAGTTTAAATCAAATATTCTCACTTAAATGTTATTACAATGCTATTTTAATAATGTACTGTAAGTGAGAATATTGATTTGATTGAATGAAAGCAAACTTAGCATTGTACAAACAAATGTCTGTTATAAAGGATTTGCTTTTCAAAAAGTAAATGATAAAATAGCATGAAAATGTAGCAACTTGCCTTAGTCATTACTGTATAATTTAAAATAACTAGATGCTGTAGATAAATACTTTAATATGATCATGTGAAACTCTAGATTGACTTACTGACAAGGGCAGCAAGTCCAACAACAATCGTTCAAGGGAAACAATGTTTTTGTTAAATGCTGCTAATATGTAAGGTATTTAAATCTGTACAGTAGGGGCTAGATTATACCCTTACAGGAAAACCTTATTTATCTGGGGATGTAGGAGCCTGTATTTGTAACTCTGTACAAACATGGTGCTTGGCGTCCTCTTGCCTGTATGGATGCTGGGATCCTGCTACCATCTGACCTCAGAACTCTTCTGTCACTGCTGTTGGAGCGCTGACTTTCACTTACCTGACCAGAGGTGCAGAGTCTAACAATAAGCCAGGTTTTCACCAGAGCCTGGTGTCTGGAGTACTGGAGACACAAGAACAAACAGGAGCCCTGGAACCAATAGGAGCACCAGGAAAACTGGAAATGAGAGACAGGATACCCAAATGGATATTAAACCATGATTGTACTCAGAACCAGAACATATGAGCGTACTCAAAGCCACAAGTCATCAGGAAGAGGAAACCTTTTGCTCTGCACACCAAGAGTACAGGGAAGGAGGAGGAAATAGGCCAAAGGATACACCAGATGATGAAGTTAAAGAAGAGTAACTGGACACAGCTGAGTATTTAGAGGTAAAGGCACCTGAGCAGAAAGACCATAACGTGTAGAACAGCAGAGGGAAGATACTGTGATCAGAAAAAAGATATGATGATCATGACCCAACTGCAGTGATGGTAGAATTCTTGATCTGGTGCCTAAATACTATGTAGTGGCCAACAGTAGTTTACCATTTCTGATTACAGATTCAGCTATGAACATGACAGGTACTTTCCTTAATGCTGTACTATACCATATACTGTATAGTATCTAATTTGATACTTTGTACATGGAAAAAAATGTTACCAGCAGCAGAGTTTTTATTTATATGTTTTCATTGAAATCCAACCTAATAGTACTTGCATAAAATGTTCCTGTATTTAGGTCCAGTTTGTGTTTATCTGGTTGTATTTATGGCTGAAATGTAACAGATACACAGCTAGATGCATACTGAGATGCGAGAGACTGGGGAATGTGCACAAGCAGGCTATTTTTCTAGCTAGGTTATTAAACAAATGTTGAGTCCCTATGCATTCAGTTTCAAATTTTAGTGTCAAAATACAAAAAAAAAAAGGAAAATACTCCATGATTAAGATTTCATGGTGCAAAGTGTTGCTTGTTTCAGTATGGTTGTAATTCTTTGATAAATATTGTTGCAACTGAATTTGCATAAGAAAAATTGAGCCAAGTGTAAAAGCACAGCAAGTCCTCTAATAGCCTTCATAAATCCTAAACTCATTAGACAGTAGCTAAACCTCCTTTTACACAAAATATATAACAAAAGCAATTTACATTCATTATATCTACCTTTTCCAAACAATTCACAAACAATCCATTTTTGTATGGAAGAAATTAATGAATATATAGATTAAGCACATTTTTCAGAATATTACATTTAAGCAGTACAGAATATTGTAGTAGATCAATTGTTTGTAATAGCATGAAAAAGGATAACCTATGAAATATCCATATAATATTCTACTCCTTATTTTAACATTCTTTGGTACAGGGATAAAAGCAATTTCCAAAATGATTTACTACTATTGGGACATACAAGCAATCACAAATGTGAACATTTATGAACAAGATATTCAGATGCAAAACAAGTCATGTAACCCAGAGCACTCAATCTGACTCAACGTTTTCACAGAATGGTACATTTGTACAAGTGAAGGATGAAAAGAACACCTTACTCATTAATATGAATTACTGCTCTTATGTTTGCAAAAGGGCTTGTAAACAAATATTCCCTTGAGGTTCTAAGACCAGCCACTAGGGTGTTTGACAAGTGTCAGAACAAGTAAGATAATTGGGGAAGCTAGGATAAAGAAGAAGAAAATCTATTGGAGTCACAGAGTAATTAAGTATTAATAATGTAAAGTTATTTCAACATTCTTCTGGAATGGATAAAGAAGGAATATGTTACTGTAGTTGTTAGTTGTTATAGTATTTCTGTGGTAAAACTTTATATCTAATAGTACCTCTTCAACTCTAAAGTGACTAATAATAATAATAATAATAATAATAATAATAATAATAAAATAACAACAACAATATTAATAATAATAATAATAATAATAATAATAATATTCTGCAAGCGGACATCCATCTACAGAGAACTCAAAAAATGTCCAAAAGGAAAAGCGCTGTGTATAAACTAAGGCTACTAATTTAAAGATTACCCAAAAAATGTATAGCAAATAAATCAACTTTACATTCAACGTAGTAAAATATGCATATGATAAACGTATATTTAAAGAAGTATATAAGATATTGACTAAAAATAATAAATATGGTATACAGATTAATTAGCCTGGTGTAATCAATCCATATCATGTAAAATACAATTGATGTCATAGGATAATAAAAATGTATTTAAGATATCGATATATATGGTTACAATGGATATATTTAAAATAAAGTCCAACAGATAAGAGCAAGATATTTTGCAGCCCCTTTATATTATAGTTCTTAAAAGTTCTGAAAAGCATCCTCCTCTGTAGTTTTCCTTGTATGAATATCCTTAGAGACAGATAGGAGATAGAAGCAATGTTAGGTCATAAAATCATAGGACCGGATCCAGACTCCCGCGCGCTTTCTGTGCGTGCGGGGGTCTGAAATTACGCGAGACAGAGGGGAGTGCACCCCCCCTGTCACTCCCCTCTGTTGTGCGGGCTTTATGGCATGGCAGCTTGCCATAAGCCTGCCTTAAATGCGACGGGTGGATCAGCGGTCCATACGACCGCTGATCCGCTACAGTGTGGGAGCCCCCTCCCACACTGTACACTTTACATGCTTCCCCCTGTCCGCTTTAGCGGGCGGAAGGGAAGCACAGCCCATTTGCACGCAAATGGGCTCGGACGGAACAAAGTGATTTTCAATACTATAGAGAAGGGTATATGCTACATAGGTAAAACTCATACGAACTCATACGAACTCTAATTCTAAAAGACACATTAAATATGCAATGGTTGGTAATGAGAAGCATCATAATTATAAAATTTTGATGGTAATTATTAATAATTAAAAAAGGTACATTCAGTTCATAAAATGCATAAAATACATATAATAAAAAAAAATCAATTCATAATTTTATTAAAATTACAGTTATGTTGGTTTCATTAAAATGAACATGATAACATATTCATAACTCATAAATAATATTAATAAAATAACGGTGGAGAGTTAAAATCAAACACTCCCTATGTAATATTAATATAGACCATGTTTAAAAAGTTCAAATAAATTCAACATAAATAACGACATACATAGTTCAAATGCATTATTTAGGCTGTATCGCTTTACTTTCGAAAAAGGGGATTCCCCCAAAATACGTCAAATGACAGCACTATTCCACAGAGAAGCTTTTCTTCCTGCTCTCCAGTCAAGCTTCACCTCAGCATCTCCAGTATGGACGTCCAATTTCATTATTAGACTGTAAGCTGTACCATTTCCATCGTGTCCCTGGCCAGGTACAATTGTCTCCTGTTTTATATGTGATATGAGCACTTTAGTGTTTTAATGTACATTTTAAAGTTGCCATTTCTTTGATTTTTAATTGTGAAGTAAAGTTATTTTTTTTAACCATATCTCTCTATGTCTTACTTCATATTTCCCTAAAACACCCTCCTGTGGGTGTCCTTGGATGTCTAGAAAGAACACAGCATTATTTAGGATTTTAAAGGGATACAGCCTAAATAACGGACTTGGGGCCTGATTCACAACTGCGTGTTGTGTGCCCATACATCTGTAATTTACCGACTCTAGTTACTACGCATGTGTAGTAACTATTGTACGCTATCTACGTAGCGTTTTGCTACGTAGATTGCGTACATGCGGTCTTTAAAGACTGTGTTAATGCACAGCAAAACGCTATGTAGACAGCGTACAATAGTTACTATGCATGCATAGTAACTAGAGTCGGTAAATTATGGACGTTTGGGCACACAACACGCAGTTGTGAATCCGGCCCTTGAACTGTGTATGCCATTATATGAATTTATTTGAACTTTTTACACATGATCTCCATTAATACTACATGGAAACATAGAAGCATAGAAAGTGACGGCAGATAAGAGCTACATGGCATTATTTAAAACTATACTGACCCTAGACCCTATTTACCCCTAATTTAGTTTAAGATTTAGTATCTCCTTATTTATCCCAAGCATGTTTAAACTGTTCTACTGTGTTAGCCTCAACCACCTCAGATAGGAGACTATTCCACTTTTTCCATACATTTCCTCTGAATCTAGCAACCTCCAGTTTATATTCATGCCCTCGTGTTCTATTACACCTCTTCCTTCGAAAAATGCCACCCTCCTGTAGCCGGTCACAACAATTGATATATTTGAAAGCTGCTATCATGCCCCCCCCTCTCCCTTCTCTGCTCCAAGCTATACATGTTTAGTTCCTCTAGCCTTTCTTGGTATGTTTTGTTACACATAGGAAGCGCTTGATTTTAAAACTCCACCATTCCTTTTTTTACCATTTGACTTCCTTTAAAGGAACAGAACTCCCTTTTAAGAGTTGTTTTAGCTTGCTGAATATCCTACATTAGCGCAGATCACCTAGGTCCCCATTACTCTCTATAAATAATATTATACCATAATCTTTATGAAATACACCAAGTCTATGAACTAATCAATAGTAAATAATAACTAATGAAATTAGATAAAAGGTTCCAAAAAATCGTAGAATGTGCATAAATGAGGATCGTACATGAGGGCTTAGCCAAGCACTTACTATATGAAGATTGAGACAGTTTTCCATAGCATAGCATGCAGAAAACGTCCCCAACTACTAAATCTGGATCTGGGCTAAAAAAAAGATAATAATAATAATAATAATAATAATAATAATAATAATAATAATAATAATTTAGTGACCACCTACCTATATATTGCATTTCATTGGATGCTAAGTGATGAGGCCACAATATCTGCCTGCATCACTTAGCAACCAATGCAGCTGTGTAAAAAGTACTACTTGCATGCATGGCCTCATCGATTACTAAGTTTTACAGCTGTATCTTTTGCCCTCAGTTTGAAACAGACAGTCTGCAAAAGACATGTCAGAATCAATTAGCATCTGATACAGCTGCATAAGTAGTTTTGAGTCCTTATTACATGTGTTGTCACATCAGTTGCTAAGTGACATGGCCTTATCCTTTACAGAAAGTCTAATGTGGCTGCATTAGCTGCATCAGTTTGTATCAGTTGATAATTATTAAATGTATTGAAATGTTTATGGATCTATTCATGTGCCAGTGCTGTGGTCCTGCCCCCTAGGTCAAAAAATACCAAAGTGTCCCATTCACTGATTACCGAAAATGCTCTATTCCAGCACCTATAGATACATTTGAATAAAGAGTTGAATACGAATTCTTCAAAAGTGTTATACAGCTTGCTACAGGGTGGGTGGTATTAAGACCATAAACAGTATGGTAATTGTAGTACAGGTCGTACAGGTAGATAGTTGTTTTGCAGATATTACTACTGTACATGTCCAGAAATGATGTTTGTTTAAAGTTTGTTCTGCAGATGAACTTAGAATATTCAGCTATCACAAAAACGAACCTACAAACAAAATTACAAATGTAAACCAGCCTTATTGTATAGAGGTTAAAAACAAACAATAATTTACTAGCCCTTAAGTATCACGCGTTTGAATTACAGTCATTATCATCCTTTTACATGCTGGTACAGAAAATGTAACTTGGCTTGTGCTACTAAGTAATAGTAACTGTATTGCTGCCAACAAAATTCAAGCATACATCGAGGGATGTCTATTTGTATTTTCTAATGTTATTTCAACTGCTGCACTAGATGAAAACCCCACAAATTCATGGTTATGGCAATATTTAATTTGCATCATTGTTTTAAATGTGTCCATCTTAAGAAAGTATTCTAATTTTAATGTGTAATTTCCAAATTCACAAAGAGTCAGCACAGTAAACTTGTAATTATTATCAATAGAGGATGACTGAAATAAGCACAGTTAACACATACAAAAAAACAGAGAGATGAATATTATGCAGTTATAATCTGCCTCCACTTAAACGAGTCATTGATTTAGAAGGCTGTATTTCACATGACTAACCAGAGGCATATAACTGTAGTCATTAAACAAGATAAATCATAAAGCTATACACAAAGCAGTTTACTGAAGCATTAAGGCACAACAAAGCATGTTTGGAAAGTCATTAAAAATGTTCCAAAATGCTCTGCTCAACTTTACACTTTAGACTACTTTCAGGAGCTGAACATTTTAATGCTCAGTATTGTATAGTCTCTATAAAATGTAATGATACCAGCTATTGTTTTGAAAGCATATTTGTTTTGTCTTCAAACATGTAAACATAACAAATAGGTGCTGCACAATTGCAATGTGCCAGTTATGGAACAACTGGACTCTGCTAATCAAAGAAAAAAAACATTTTCAAGCATTTACAATCCAATGTCTCTGCTTCAGTCCATAAATGTGTGAGCTTTACCATATAAATAGGGGAATAAAATATAAGCACTAAATCTATGTCAGCAATCTGGTGTGCTTCAAGCTCTCAGTAGGGTGCACAGACTTTTCTTGCTGTGTCTTTATTGACTGGCTGCAATAGCCTTGTGGTCTCCTCCTGGGTCTTTTGCTAATAGCAGTAACTGTGTTTGTTGTGCAGCAGTTACTTACAATATACCTTTTAATAACTGATGATGATAGCAATGTTGAGTAGGTTTATTGGTCAGGATGGCAAACAAAAGCTTACAAAGACCATAATAGAGTTCTCTGGCATTTACTAGTCTTAAATTAACACAGCTAGATATGCCAGCCTCAAACACCCTACCCACAAGAAACAGGAACCTTAGAAACCCTTAGCTCTATCGTAATCAAACCCATGTCAGCCTGATTCTTGCAGTTGTTGGCTTTCCTATATAAGGAAGATTAGCCCAGGTACCTATATCTATATATTCTATTAGATATATACATTAAATTAAATACATTACTTACAGTGGAAATGTCACAGAATACCCAGGTTAGGTATCCGTTCTAGGGTCCCTGGGGCATGTGGAGTAGTTAGGTCTATAGCAGAAATTGGGTGTTTCAGGTAGATTTTGATCATGAGCTAGGTAAGGACCAGCAGAGGACTGGACTGGACAGATTCAATAGAGACACAGAGTAATGGCAGGCTGGACTGGTCAGAGGCAATAAAGACACAGAGCAATTTCCCCTTCATTGCAACAATTTATTTTGGATAGTATTTTTTTTATTCTTGAGCACAATTATTTTTTGTTTGAGGGTCGTTGCTATAGGCAATGGCTCGGTATGGCGATGGGGACCAGGTTTGCTCCGAGCTATGCCAACCTTTATATTGGCCTCCTGGATGATCAACTTATCTGGGGTGGCCCTTTTGGAGCAAACCTGGTCTACTACGGTCATTACATCAGTGATTTATTTTTTGTTTGGGATGGTGATTCAGATTTGTTTTTGCACTATCTTAATGACAATCAATTTAATCTACAATTCACTCACCAACACAGCGATGTCACTATTAATTTTCTGGATATCACAATTAATGTTGTGGTAGACTTGTTACACACGAGCACTTTCCAAAAAGAGGTGGACACTAATCACTTTTTACAGTACAAAAGTTGTCATAAGCAGAGCTGGCTCGAAGGAGTTCCTAAGAGTCAGCTTATCCGCTGAGAAACTCATAGACCTACAGAGAAATTTTTACAACAGAGAAATTTGTTTACAACACATTTCAACTCCAATGCGGAGGACATTAGAAAATTTAGATAGCTTCCTACACCCGCTAGTGGAGGAACCTCCACAAGTGCTTTTAAAGAAGGCAAAAGATCTTAAGGACCTTCTGGCCCATAGTCATTTAAAGGAACCAATTAACTATACTATCTCTACATGGCTTCCAGAAAAACCCAAAGCTTTCTATATATGCGCACAAAAAAAGATGTGGCATGTGTAGATTTGGTGGTAGTAAAGAAGCGAGATTCCTATCATCAGATGGTAAGGAATCCTTCCCCATTAAAGATTTTATTAATTATAAGAGCTGCTTCGTGGTCTACCAAGTTACCTTTGTCTGTGAGTAACAATACATAGGTAAGACCTCAAGGCAGCTCCACATTAGATTTTATATTCTTTGTTCTACAGCTGTATAAACTTATATATTTTTATCAGAATGTACTAACATGAAGATAAAAAGAGGTTAAAGCACAATATTATAGCATTATTACTTTATCATTACTTTCCTATTTAAAAATACTTTAAAATACAGTTTTTAGGCCGGATTCACAACCCCATAATTTTTAACATATAGCCTAATTTTACGATTCTAGCTACTACGCATGCGTAGTAACTATTTTATGCTATCTATGTAGCGTTTCGTTAGATTGCGTACATGCAGTCTTTAAATGAAATAACCAATACATTTTGCTATTGTACAAATAATAGTTTGTTAAGTGTGCAAGGGTGGTAGGCTCTGGGAAAGGGAGGGTTAGGGCCATGGAAGGGAGGGTTAGGGTCAGGCTGCAGGGAAGGGAGACTTAGGGTTAGGCTACATGGAAGGGGGTTTGGGTTAGGCTCAGGGAAGGGAGGGGTAGGATTAGAGTGATAGAAGGTAAGGGTTAGGGTAAGGATTAGGCAGAGGGTTATGGATAGAGGACCGTATTCACAGATGTGTGTGTATAAAAGAACACCCATGACACTCCCCTCGCACGGACGGGTTATGGTGACTTCCGCCTCCATAGAACACACTTAAGTCTACGTGTGTACTTACGCGCATATGTTACGTACGTGCGTATTTATATAACCACGCCCTCAATTGCCCATGTAAATGCTTCCCCCCACCCACTTTCACATTTCCACCGTCCGGATAAAAACGCGGCCCCTCCATATGTATGTGCCTAGGTTCGATTCATAATTCCGTGCCGAAAGTACTTACGTGCATAAATACTATGTAATGTGTGTGGAAAAAGTTACTACGCATGCGCAGTTCATCCGATTTTTAAAATATGCACGCAATCCGCCGCAAAAACAGATCTGTGAATATGGTCCAGAATCATTACTTACCTTTTGATGCACCGCATTTGCTACTCCAGGGATCTTTGAGGCAGAAGCAATTGTTTAACTGGCAAGCAAATGGCCCTATTCAAATAGGGCTGTTCGCAACGGGGATCCACACCCTAGGATAGTTTGTGTTGGACAAGGTCTGTTTATGTTCTGTTTATGTTCTAGGGCTCCAGATACCCACCCATTACATAGATTTAATAACCAATACATACAGATGTACAGTAGCTATCCAGTATAAGGAAGGCACTTGGATCTCGAGTAGAAGATGCTGGGGACACTTGTTGATCAAATGATATATGCATGCCAGTCAGCATATTGTCTGATGTAACTATTGCACCTGTATACCTGCTTGGCATAAGCTAAGGGTGATTGTTTGTTTATGGTAATATAATAAAGCATGGAAACCTGTTGTCATCATCATTAAATTCTGTTATTCATTTTTATAAGGTAAAAAAAAAATACTAAAGTGAAATTTAAATGTAATGTTCTGAACATTATAAATGCATTACTTTATTTTTGCATACTGTTGATTATTTTGTGTTCAGTTCAAAGCTTTTGACATTATTTGAAATATGACAGTTTATTAATATGTAATGTTCTTCTCAGTGGGTGTTAAATGATTATTTCTAAATAGTTCTGTAAAACCATACAGCTTATACATTTTATACATAAATTTATATTACTCTTTCACAAAATATTACTCTTCTAGTCTTCTAATATGTGACTGAACATAACGTACAACGGTAAAGATTGGCTTTCAGAATATCTACCCTGACAGATTACTGTGCCAAGAGACTGGAGGATAATCACATAAGTGGGACCTCAAACACATTGCTCAAAGATATAACATGCCAAATAACTTATGTTAATACTTGATCAGGTGAATTTACTCATTCAGGTTTAAATATGTATCTACAAACACGATTTACTGGAGCATTTAAGACAATCTGTGCCAGGAAAAATATTAAATGAAACACAAAAAAGGACTTTGTTGAGAGAGAAATTATGAAATAACCAATCCTTTTTTAATCCTATGTACAGAAGCTATCTGCTATCGGAGTCTCTACATCATGTCATGATGCTCATTAGGTCACTGTCCATTTCTCAGTGAGTAATAAGGGATCTGTCCAACTATTAGTTTTTGGGTTATTTTGATGGTGTGTTTTACTTCTGCCAACCCTTCTACACAGAGCTTCCCCACTTCAGCTAAACAGGCCCAGCTCACTGTTTGTACTGCAAGTCATTGGTCTCAAGCTCTCCCTTAATGTACTGGCAACACTGCATGACCAATTCTATCCAGGCCAGTCTATCCAAAGCCACTATAGCTAATTTGCCTATGTAAGGCCATAAGTGTGAGCGTTCCTTAATCCTACATGCGGCCCCACCACCCTGTGGCACCAAGCATGTACTACATGGTCAAATCCTTAACGCCAACACCCCATTAATTCTCACTCTTGTAAGCTTTAAATGAGTGCTGTAAAATCCACTAGCCCCACTTTGTCCCTGAATTACAGATGTTTGCAGCATCTTTCCCATGTCTTTTGCCACCTATTGTTGAAACCTTTCTTTAATTAAAAGTAAATATTTCCTCTCCATTCTCAAAGAGACAAAAAACATAAAAATGTCAAAAGACCTATAACACTGACCTTAAGCAACTGCACAATGATCCCCATCCTTAAGAGTCACAAGAACATCAAGACATTAGAACAAGGACAATCAATCTGCAGGTCAGGGGTATCTCTGAGGAAGGGTAGTCTGCTAATCTTGCCCTATATTTGAAAACCCTTTTTACACAACAATCCCTGTTCCATACCAGGGGAGCATTTGCTTCTTGACCATGTGCATCGTGTTATAACCTTGCTCTCAGGATCAGGTCCAACTGAGCAACATCATCCTCAGATTGCTTTACTACTTGTCAAGAAAAGCTATCTCCTGGAAGCACAGAAGCATCCCACCATTATCTACAAGAACACTTCTCTCCAAGGGCCAGATTTACTAAACTGCAGATTTGGAATAGTGGAGATGTTGCCCATAGCAACCAATCAGATTCTAGTTGACATTCTCTAGTATGTAATAGGAAAGTGAGAGATAGAATCTAATTGGTCGCTATGGGCAACATCTCCACTTTTCCAAACCCGCAGCTTAGTAAATATGGCCCTAAATCTTTTAAGCTTTTGACCATAATTCTTGGGCCAAACAAAGGCACTTTAAACCCATTACTACTTTATTATTAAAGCACAACATCAGATATAGAGAGGGTTATGTATGTATGTTTGTCTAGCACCAGATTTAGGTTCACATAGGCCGCTGAATAAAGCCGAATCCCTCCTTTATCTGATGATAATTAAATGATCAGATTCTCAATACCAGAGAATCAGTCTCACTGGCAATCATCTCTGCCACAAAGTACCCTAGGACATCAACACAACAGACACCATTTCTGCCACTGCTAGGGTTTAGATGCAACATAATGTGGCACCACTTACAACAGTTTCTTAAGCAGGTTAGCCAATCTATTACTTGTTGCCTTTTACAGTGGATTTTTGTGGTGTAGCAAATACTATATAGATAATCTTTTTGTATTTATGATTAGTACTAGGAGATCTTCTAGTGCTATGACAGTGCTGTGACACTTCCCTATAAAGAGTTTATTAAATGTTCAATATCACATAATCAGGCTTATCAGCAAGTTCAGGGTCCAGATCTACTAAGCTGCAGGAAAGGAAAAGTGGAGATGTTGCCCATAGCAACCAATCTGATTCTACCTCTCACTTTCCTATTACATACTAGAGTATGTCAGCTAGAAGCTGGTTGGTTGCTATGGGTAACTTTTCCTTTCCCGCAGCTTAGTAAATCTGGCCCCAGGTGTCCAGACACCCTGCATGTTCTGTAATAATGAGAAAATTCAGATAAACATCCTGAAAAGCATAGACTCTCACACAGATTACTTAGAATAGCATATATATTAGGCAGTTACAGTTGAAGGTACTGCTTGTAGTTTTGTTATAATATAAATGACTCAAATAATAGCGAAGATATTGTACATGATATTATTAAACTGAAATAGTTTAATCATAATTGTCTTATTGACATTTCATAAGTGTGAATGATCTTAACTTCATTAGATTATTGTATTTTCATAATATAATAGGGCTGGATCCAGACTTAAGTGCTTGAAATTAGTTACTCCTGGGCTAAACCATGCTGATTGCAGAGGAGTCATATTTCATCTCTTGCAAACAGTATTAGAGTTGAGAGGTGATGTTTCCTATCCCAAGTCTAAATAACAGTGTGATAGTAAAGTTGGTCAGTATCTGTGTGCAGTAAGCAATTCAGAGATATATCCCTGCATGCAAAGAATACAATTAACTTGACTCCCCCTGCAATCAACATGGTTTAGCCCAGGAGTAACTAATTTTAAGCACTTACTTAAGTCTGGATCCAGCCCATAGTCACTGATTTTTACATTCTTACATATGTTAATATACGTATTGTAGGCAGGGGAAGGCATTTAAATTGTGGGCAGGGTTAGCCACTTCCATACGTCAGAGCATCCATATGGAAAAGTTATGGTTTATGGACACAAGTCAGCAATAATTTGTTTGTGATAGGGGAGCGTCATGGGAGAGCACTAGCCTCTTGTTTGAGGACTTTAGCAACTACGTGCATGTGGAAATTGCTCTTGTTCTTTCATCAAATCCATTGTGTCTAAAGTCATTTTTTTACTTTATTTAAATTCATGGAAAAATCAGACTTGTGTTAGAATATAGCTACAATTATGAAATGTCACTCAGTACTATGGCTCTCATTAGTCTGTTTGCCAACATAACTGAGAGTATAAATATGTTCAGTGAAGGATAATGAGCCATTTATTGCTATTAAAAACACCAGCTGAGAAATATTTTCATTCAATGACTTACAGTGATAAATGAATAAACTATAACAATTAATTCAATGATCTTTGGAGTTGAAGGATTGTTAAAGTATTTGTTTAGCATTCTCAAGAGAATTAACTCCTAAGGTCGTACAGATACAGACTAAGGATCTGAACTTGCCTCACATGTAAAAAAAGGCATTCTGTGTTTGGTCAAACCCCTTGCTAATGATAGCCCCATGGCTGGCATGGAGGGGATATTATGTGAGCAGAAGGCTGGCACAGAGTTAGTGTTACGTGAGGGAAAGACTGGCATCCAGGAATTGGTGAAAAGCTGACCTACAAGGATTGGTATGTGAGGGAAACATGGTATGCCACTGATGTTATGTGTGGAAAAAGGCTGGCATACATTTGGTGGTATGTGAGGGAAAGGCTGGCATAAAGGAATCAGTATGTGAGTAAAAAGCTGACATACAAGGATTGGTATGTGATGGAAAGGCTGGTCTGCAGGTGGTGGAATGTAAGGGAAAGACTTGCCTGCAGGGATTGATATGCAAGGAAAACGCAGGTGTACAGGGAATGATATGTGAGAGAAAAGTTGGCAACTAAGTTGTGGTATGTTAAGGAAAGACTGGTCTGCTGGTGGTGAAATGTGAGGGAAAGGAAGGCAAGCAAGTTTGGTAAGTGAGGGAAAGGCTGGTATTCAGGGGTAGGCATATGAGGAAATAGTTTGCATTCAGGGATTGGTATGTGAAGGAAGAGCTGGCATACAGGAATTGGTATGTGAAGGGAAGGTTGGCATGCAGAAAATAGTATATGTGGGAAAAGCGGGCATACATGGATAGGCATGTGTGTCATCATAGCGAGTCCCCGCTGCGAATCCTCTCATTGCGAAATAGGGACAGCCAACATGTTTTTCGGCTGTCCCTATTTCGAATGAGAGGCAATTTTTTTTTATGACTGAATGAGTATGCGATTCACATACTCACCCATTCATTTTTTGAAGTGCCGCCGTCAGGGACTTATGGTTAGACTGCGGATGGGGGGATATAGGGTTAGGCTACGAAGGAGACTTAGGGTTAGGCTGTGGGGGGGGGACTTAGGGTTAGGCTGTGGGGGAGGGACTTAGGGTTAGGTTTAGGGAGTGGGGTTCCTTACCTTTTGGAGCATCGTGTTTGGTGCTCCAGGCAAAAGCAATCAATATCTCAGCGAGTTCGGAACTGGTTGGGAGTGAAAGTCACTATCGACATAAAGTTGACAACAAGTCAAAAATGATAAACAATACAAGTATCAATGTAGAGGGGGCAGAAGTAAGACTGGAGGGGATTGAGGACCAGAGGATAGAGGTCCCTGCTTGTTAGAGTTTACAATCTATGATCATCCAAATAGTATACTAAATCATTATGAACTGAATTATTAATCTTATGTGGTTTGCAATTGAAGGACAGATTATTATTCATATGTGAAACAGACCTATTAGGCCACTTAGTACTCTTTCCTGTCCCATTGTAACTTATTTATTTTCTATTGACTATCATTTCTATATTTATATGTCTTTGCTACATAGATACAAGTAAGTTTTTACTGTGAAATTGTATTTTTGTTTATATATTTAAAAAAAAATTCATATATTTCATACCTTTTGTAATAATCACCACTTTTGAGCCCTGGGAAATGACTGGATACAGAACTGGTGGGATAATAACTCCCATGCATGTAAAGGTAGGCCACTCCCCTTAGACACAAGAGACTTCCGACAAGAGTCTTTCAAGACCAAAACTTAAAACTTTGGCACCGTCACACAGCAGAAAATGGGGATAGTGTTGAAATCTGGATTGCATGTATGGGCTTAGCCAAGCCCTTACTATGCAAATAACATACTTCTCCCTCCTGCCATGTGTACTTGATGTATAAAATCCACCTTGACAGCAGAATACATTCCATTATAAAACTCTGGATCTGTAGGATTTAGATCGCTAATGGAATGTTATAGAAGGAGGGTGGAAACAGTCTTTTTCACTAACTTTTCATAACGGATTTTTCCACAAATTTTTGCTAAATGACAGTAAAAAGCACACTGCAAGCTTTTTCCCGTCATCGCGGCAAATTTAATTGGGCCCTAAGTGTTTTAATATTTACATTTCATGTTTACAAACTAGAATATTAGTTATTACTAGTTATTTATTTTTTATTTATTTGTTGTTTTACTTATATTTGATTAATTATAACATTTATATGCCTTCCACTAAAAATGCCACTAAAGGTACCGCTGTTCTAATAGACAGGACCTTTGTCCTGAATGTTGGGGTATATGTGGATTTTTTTCCTGGGGGTGGCACAATGCTTTTCCCTTACTAGTCTTCTTTCTAAGCCGCTAATGATTTTAAGACCCCCTATGATGATGCACAAGTTTTTATGATAATAGACTATGGTGAATGGAAGTGAGACATGTAAATGTTAGGGGAACAGGGAGGGTTCATTTGTAACATAGGGGGTTCTAAGAGGCAGAAGTGTATTTAAGAAGGACAAAAACATTATGTGTTCCTGTACAAATAGGATCTATAATGTAAGTTCCATAATGTGGATTGTTGACTACCACTCTCCTTGTCATCCACAAAAATGTATAAAAAAATGCCAATTAAAATAAAACTAATTAATTTCATGTAACATTGTGGAACTTGAGCTCTATTCATTGTACACATTTTACATAGATATTTTCTTTTGTTTTAAAATTGTTACTGGCTTTGATATTAAATGAGATAGGACTTGCATATTATGAAAGTGAAAGTGGCTTGTGACAAATGGTTTAAACAAAATGTCAAAGCACTTTAAAAAATAAAAATAAAAGGTGACCCCTTGCTGTGAAGGACATATAATATATATTTTTATAGTACATGCTAATCATGTATATTTGCATTCTACCCCTAAAGAAATATAGCATGTATATTGCCTAATTCTATTTTACAGCATCATGCAAATCAAAATGAACTTTTTTTATTTTTTACATTTAATTATATAATAAACTGTGGAAATACAATTTACTTGCACTTTAGCTGATTATTGACTCTTGTATTTACAGATACTTTTAGTACACTTTAAACCCATTTAAGTATCTTTTGTAATCAATTTCATTTTCACTCTCAAACATTGAATGCTCCAAGTCGAAAAGGATAGTGTCATTGGAGAGCTTTCATTCGATTGTCGTTAAAAATAGATATAAGTATTAAAAGACAGTTCCATACTTGAAAGTACCCAAACAAAATTTATCTACCCAAACCTAGAAACTTTCGGATACCGGTGCTTGTTTCTGTTTTGATTTTTCCACATGGCCTTCAGTTAGTGTGCAATGATGCCTTCATTTTTGTAAATGTATGTAAACATATTGCAGAAGTTGTAGCTTAAATGGAATCATGGGCTGGATCCAGACCTAGTTAAGTGCATGAACTTAGTTACTCCTGGGTTAAACCATGTTGATTTCAGGGGGAGTCAAGTTAATTGTGTTCTTTGCATGCAGAGATATATCTTTGAATTGCTTACTGCACACAGATACTGATCAGCTTTACTATCACACTGTTATTTGACTTGGGATAGGAAACATCACCTCTCAACTCTACTGTTTGCAACAGATGAAATATGACTCCCCTGCAATCATCATGGTTTAGCCCAGGAGTAGCTAAGTTCAAGCACTTAACTAGGTCTGGATTCAGCTCCATATACTTAACAACTAGAGATGAGCGCCAACCCTTGTTTTTCCGCTCAGCTCAATAAAGTTGTAGCAAAAAAAAAAGTCTCCACAAGCCTGCCACTATGCTCAGACCTCCATGATTGGCTGATCATTGTCATGCAAGTCATACAAGGCTCGAAAGATCCAAATTTTTAGTAAAAATAGTGTTTTGCCTCGATTACAGATCTGAATTTGGTGGGAGGAACTGAGGCATGGCTCAGTTCAACCCATATCCCAAAAGTTCAAATGTATCAGATTTCACAGAATACGATCCACTCATCTCTATTAATAACATAATTGGGAATTTCAAACTCACAGCAATATCCAGAAAAATAGCTTGTCATGATGACCAGGAGATTTTAGTTTCAAAGGCATTTCAAGATCTCTTTACCTGGGAGCCAACTGTGAAACAATGACTCACATTTGTTTGCTATAAATTTCCCAGATCAGACACATATAGTGTGTTTTTAATAGTACATCATAATGGAGGAACTCTGGTGCTGATTTGAATTACCTATTGTCTTAAACAGCAAACAGCATAGTGCTCAGTCACCACCAGGCAGTCAGGCATACCTTATTGAAATAATGAGACAGACACAATAGCTGGGTTTAAAAAGGGAACACAGTAATTATTAAAGTGGGACAAATTTTTATTGATTGATTAACCTAGAGGTGAGTATAATTAAGTCACCTCGATTGAACTAGGTGGCCCAATAGCAGATGGAGGGCTCAGTAATACCTTCTTACCAAGAGGTCATCCACCTTGACCTTGACGGCCCTGTCCAATCCTCCCGTCTAAAACAGACCACCCCAACGCCTGGAAGGTGGTCGGTTGAAGGACCCAACCGCTAGGGGTGTAATGTCCCCGCAACAAGGGTTGTGCTGCTATTAGGCTGGACTAACCCCGCTCCCCCAATCCAATTCTATCATGCGCCAAACCTTATTTGCTGACCCTCCAACTGTAACCGCCCACCATGTTCCGTCTGTAAAGAAAAAGTTAACACAGCAAAAATACTCCTATACTTTAAAGGGAGGGAGGGAGGGTGAAATCCTCTAAACAAGTGCCCCACTCCCACACTATAACCCTTTTTATTAACACATAACCTCTCCCCTAACTAAGACCACCCTCAACCCTACTCTATCCCACCCACCCCCTAGGAAAACCTATTAACCCCTTGACTGCCAGGTGCCTGAACTGAGGCACCTGCCTGCTGTTTATGGCCCTGCGGCCCTATGCGGTCCTTGGTTCTTTTTAACTTAATTTATTGTCTCCCTCTTAATCAGTGCTTTTTTTGTAAGAAAAAAGGTGCCGGAACTCACATCAACTCACGCTCGACCACACGACCAATCACAAGCCGAGCAGTGCTATCACAACCAGCGTGGACAAAGTACACATACATCGGACTCAACACACAAGCAGCCCGCATGCATCGTTTTAATGATTTTGCCGCCAACACTTTTACAACTTTTAAAACTTGGAAAATCTGTTAAAAAAAAGGTGCCGGAACTCTGTTCCAGTGCGTTCTATGACAAAAAAGCACTGCTAATAATGATGTAGCTTTGATTGTAATTCTGAAGTTTATATCCTTCCTGCATAATGATGTCTTTGCATGTTACATTGGGCCTGATCCAGAACAACGCATGCTTGCGAGCTAACGCTGATCGTAAGCGTAAAATCGGCAGTAAAAACGCATTGTGCATGCGCCTGGTGACAACTTCCGGTAGTAAAACACTGATTTTCGTAGCGGCGATTCGGGCGTCCGTATACTTTGCGTTTTTACAGACGAAGGGGCGGGTTTATATTATGAAGTTCGTATGGACGCTGGAGGTAAGGAATATAGGCGGGGGAGCCATTTAAATTGTACAGTATGGGCGTACTAAGCGTCGTTTATACGCAATGAACGTATGGACGGCCGCATGAACGAACACAAAAGTTAAGGTAGGGTTTACCGAGCATATGGATGCTAAACTAGGTACAAGCAAGGGCCTATTGCCGTGCATCGGTGGTACGTTATGCAATAATACGCTAAGCACACCAGCGTAGGTCTGGATCAGGCCCTTGGTCCTTCATTTTTTTTTTTAAATGCATAAAAACAAGGCAAAAAGGCATGATATTTAATGTGACTGATTCATTCAATTCTTTGTGCCAGATTTACTAAGCTGCGGGTTTGGAAAAGTGGAGATGTTGCCCATAGCAACCAATCAGATTTTAGCTGACATTCTCTATTATGTAATAGGAAAGTTAGAGCTATCTGATTGGTTGATTGATTACTCCTTATAGGCAACATCTCCACTTCTACAAACCCACAGCTTATGAAAACGGCGAGATCCGACATTTCCTGGAAAATTGCGTTTTGTCTCAATTTGGGACCCAAATTTTGTTTGAGCAACCGATCCCTGTCTCTACTCGGTCTCGACTTGGTACACCCAAATTCAGATCTGTCAGATTTTCTATCCATAGATATGCTATTTTAAAACAAAACTATTCTGTATTCAAAAAAATATAAGAGTTTAACAGTCGATTTACTTCCGGTAGCTATCTCCGCCATTGATTTCTGGAGTAAGGTCTGGTGCACGCGGTAACGTCATTGCAGTGCCTGGGTCATAATCTGGCATTAGACACCACAGCCGTGGTACTAGAAGGGGGAGATCAAGTGTGGTCTCTAATGGGATGTTGGTCTGCAGTGTTTAGCAGATAATATTGATGTGTATAGCAATATAGTTGATAGACAGGCAGGAGATATTAATACTGTCAATTTGCCTGCTAGATATTTTTCAAGTAGAAGGCCAAGGTTGCAGTAGGTGGATTTCTGGTAGGTTGGTTAATTCTGTTGATTCAAGCTAGAATTTTATTGATAATGATGATTTTGACTTTCTTGATGCAAGGGCTGGTACTTCTTAAGCTGATTTATTTAACAGATTAGTGGAGTTTTTCTTAGTAATGTTAGTAGTTCCAGGGAAAGGAACATTAGGTCGTTAGCAAGGAGGGCTGGTTTTCAAATTTTGGAGGATGGTGTTGATAATTTTTCTGCTCTAGGTACCCAAGGTTTCACTCGCCGCAGGAGAAGCTTTAGTCATCATCCTCCTGTTAATCGTGCAGCATTGGGAACATCTACTGCAGCTGATTTTGCCTTGAGGATGTTGATGTATTATCTAACATTTTATCTTCTGATTTATCTTTGTCTAGTAACAGCATGGTTTTGTCTAGCGGTCGTCCGTGTAAACTTATAAAATTGCTTGGCAGAAAGTTTCATCTAGTATCATCTAGTTCAGAAATGTTTCCTAGGCGTCCAGGTTCAAATATGTTTTTTTGCGCAAGTACTGGTTTAAGCAGGGGTGTATGTCCTAGCAAGAAAGATTTAGGAAAAGCCACTTCACTGATATGTCTGTGGTTACAGAATATACAGAGCATAGTGAGTATATAAGCACAAATGGATATGTCTGATAACTTAAGCACACCTTGCTCTTGGAGCCAAGAATCAACACCTGGGTATGTCTCTAATCCCCAAAAAAGTATAGGCAAATAAAAAACAAGATGTGGTGGTGAATCTCAAGGCGCTGGGGTAATCCACAGAGGGAAGTGTCAGTGTCAATAAAACAATTAATAACGTTTAAAAAATTGCTGGGAACCAGTGATTGGATGATCAACAATTTCTGGTAGTGGATGTGTCCTAAGTCGCTTCTCCACTCCCAGAGAATTAAAGGCAAAGCAGATAAAACAAATAACATTTAATTTGATTAGGATACATCATAAAACAAAATAAAAGTTAGAACAGAAGTCCATACCAGGGAGCAATGGAACAAAGTAGCAGGTTGGTAGCTGCCAGCACATTATTTGGATGATTTTTTGTTGATAGGCCCTTGTGGGTCATCGCATTGTGGTGATGTTTATGGTGATGGTTTTATTTCATTCTCTTGGTGTTCAAATTGCCCATGATAAGACAGAGGGTCCAGTTACCTGTTTGTCTTATTTGGGCATAGTTATTTATAGCTGTTCTAGGTGCTTACGTTTACCTCTTGCAACAACTGCATCTACATCTGGTTGGTCAGATGAAGCTATTCAGCATATTGGTGGGTGGTGGTCCAAGTGTTTCCGGAGATAAATACTGACCTGATCTGGGCTTTTTGATATAGAATGCTGCTTTCATCAACAATTTTGGAGTTACGTTTAATATTTCAAATGTTTTGTCATACACTGCGCTGTATGATTCTTTTTCCCCACTTTAATTCAGCTTAGGCCATTGTCATTTCTTCTTAAGTGGTTTGAAATTTCTTCGGCTTGCCTCTTCTACAGGGAGCGCAGAGGGCTTTTCCCTGCAATTTTTTCCTCTATATTTAAATAAAATGTAGTCTTCAATTTATTATTTAATTTTAAGGTTTTTGTGCTTGGGTTTTCACCTCTGTTCTGACCCTTTATTGATATTCTTTCATTTCATCTTTTATTTCTTTCTTTTTAATTTCTTCTCTCTGACATTTATTACTGTATTGCATCTTAACAACAGTTTGTGTGCTCTTTTTTGTTTTTTATGCTAAATCCTTGTTATTTTTTTTCTTGTCTAGATTTTATATTTCGCTCAAAGGGCATTTAGATTATTGACCACTCGTTTGTTTATTAAGCTTCTTGCCATCCTTTAGCTAAGCAGAAGTTGTTCAATGGTTCTGGTATTTATTATTATTGGATTGGTTTGAAGGGAATGTTATGGTCTGGTTTAATTGAAAGATGGTTGTGATATTTGTAGATCTGTTTCAGTGGGTTTAATTAAAGACATCATACATGATTAAATTTTTTTACTTTTTTTTTTTTACATTTATATTTGTAAAAAACACAGCAATAAAAGTAGATCAAATAAGCTATTCATGTACACATGCAGCTTAGACCCCGTGAGAGGTCTGTGTCAGGACTGCTACGAGCACCATACGCAAAAAATCTCACAATAGTAGAGATACATTGGGTGATAGTGCAAATAAAAACAATAGAAACAGGCACTGGAAAAGATATTGCTCACAGTTCGTAGTAAAGATGAACTAAGTCCATATGATCCAGAAAGCTGATCGCTAGTACACAGTCTTAGGGAAATCTCCTACAGCATGCGTGCTGCAAACTTCGGCACACTCCTCTGTTTCCTTCCTTCTCACAGTTCCAAGCCTCAATGTCAGAGCTTACCAATACAGTCCGCAGTATAGGTGGAAGGGGAGTAACAAGGAGAAAGGAGATCCCAATAGTGTAATATAGTCAGAATTATTATTATTCAAACCCAAAAAAGTGCAGAATACTCACAATAAACAGTGGACATTCACAATGAAAATGTCAATGAAAGCAATGTGTCAAAATCAGATCACCTCAACCTCCGGTACCCGGAAGGGGGTTTTGGAAGGAAATAGGATGGCACAATGGTAGCAACAAACAGAATGGTCCACGCCAACCGGTTTCAACTGTAAAAAAGTCTTTATCAAGGCAATAAAAAAGTGACCATACTGAATGTGAAAAAATAGATAAAATTCCTATTTGGGTCCTAGATGTCATAGTGGGAGGAGTCCAAAATTCATATTTCAATTAATAATCCCCATAGGATCTTCAACACACGCATACAGGTAATTTAATATTTACGCCAATACATAAAATATGCATAAAGGGGGCATAAAAATAGAGTAAGGTAAGATAAGCATTAAAACTTTCTCAACATTAGGAGACAAATTCAACACTAAAGCACAGTAATATTAGACTTTAGTTGAAATAATACACAACTATTCAGAGACTAATGATCAGGGGGAATTTAGCTCCCGAGTACAAATATTATATATATAAGACAAATCTACAGGAAAGGAGTTAGATCAAACCCTTCATTCAGACCTTTCAGAACCAGTGTATCCAGTGTAACTATCCAGAAGGATTCCCTTTGTGAAAGTGTTATCAGCCTGTCACTACCTCTAGGGTTTTTGGGAACAAACTCAATTGCCTTTACCTTGAATGTGTCTAATTTCGAATTGTGGGCTTTTGCAAAGTGATGAGGGACACTATGGTTCTGAACTTTATTTGTTATATTACGCATATGTTCTAATGCGCGTATTTTCAGACACCTTTTAGTTTTGCCCACGTACCGCAAGCCACACCCACATTCTACAAGATAAATGACATGTGTATTTAGGCAATTCAAATAAGTTTTGATATAGTAGGCCTGTTCATTGTCTGAACCTCCAAATGTTTTGTGTTCAGAGTGACAATGCTTACAAACTTACACGTACACGCTCCACATCCATAAAACCCTTTTGTGGCAAGATACCGAGACTTCTTTGGGATCTCCTCCATTGGTAACATACTCGGAGCTAAAGCGGATTTCAAATTCTTCGCCTTCCTAAAGTAGATGTTTGGTCGCTCAGGGAGATGGGGCCCAGAATTGGATCTAGACTAAGCAAATTCCAATGCTATGTGAGGACACTTCTAATACTTCCTCCTGCTTGGGAGTAGTTAGTGACAACAGGACAGACTACTTTATCGTCCTCATATTTTGCCACTTGTGTGTCTAGGACCTCTAGACCTTCAGGTCGCATTCTTGGCTTAGTTTTATTTTTATACACCAACAATGTCTCCCTGTCAGTAGACCTTGCCCTCTGGTAGCTGAATTCCACTAACTCAACCGCCTCTCTATTCAACTTAGTTAAAAAATTGGTGGGGTATTGGTGTCTGCGCTTAGGATCACTATACCTTCCCTCTGGTTCCCCAAAGTCCTCTTTAAGTGTCCAGAAACAAGTCCTTAATGTTCGAGGATGATCCTTGATGTTCTTCTGAATTTCACCCTTGGTTTTTCTTCTTCTTTCTATTTCAGATGCTCCGGTCCGCTCGCAAAAATAGAGAAAACAAAAACATGGTGTGATAACATTTCCAATTAGGTGGGTACCACTACACAAAAAAATACCTACTCATTTTAATTCTATCTTGTTTTCTTACCTTATTTTAGACCGTGCTCTCTCTTTCTTTGTAGATGATATATCTGGATTTTTCTCCTTATCTTTAGATGGTCACCTTCCCCCACTCTCCATATATATAAAAAAAGGAAGGAAGGAAGGAGAATCCTTGTGTAATACCTCATAGTTAAGTATAAGTTCCACCTTAAGTACTACTTACACTATTTATCTGTTGGATCAAATGCCTGTAATGTTTACACCCCATCACAGAACTCCACCTATATCCGCCCGTGGAACATATTGTCCTTCTTTTACCTCTCCTCTGACTTTCTTAAAGACACAACAGCACACCACTCCTTGCGTAGAAACAACCAACACACCCACCCTTATCCGAAAAGGGTTACTCACATTTACCCCCCTTATGGTTTTGCAGGGTATATGTGTCTGTGGACTGGATTCCTGGTTGTGGTCCCGATCTGTTTCCTGTTCAGGGGGAGTTCCTTGGGAGTTCCTGAGGAATAAAACACACACCTCTCCTTGTGCGATATCGGCAGCAACAAATAATAAGGTAAGTAAAATGCTACTCACAGTGAGACCCTCTTGGGGTTATGCCTCTCATACAATTTCTTTGTTTCACATTTACCCCCCTTGGGGTTTTGCAGGGTATATGTGTCTGTGAACTGGATTCCTGGTATGGACATATACCCTGCAAAACCATGACTGTTCCTGTTACCTAGAGATAAAACTGCCCCAGAAACACAAAGTAGTTGGATTCCAACACAAATTGTGCACAATCCACTATAAATTGGCATCTCTCATTAGTGAGAGATTCATCTGAGTCCAGTACTTTCCTCAACACCTCCAACCCTAGATCATTAGGTATGGAGGTGTACAAGGCCTGGACATCAATTGAACACCAACTATAGGAATGTTGCCAGTTCACTTCCTTTACTTATTGTAATACCTGAGTGAAATCTTTGACGTAGGATTTGAGTTTGGGAACATATTGCTTAATGTTTAAATCCACAAACTCAGAGACCCGGGCAGTTATCGACTCTATACCCGACACAATTGGGTGTCCCGGTGGGTTTATTCTGTCCTTGTGCAACTTAGAAAGGAAATAAAAAGATTCTTCAAGACCGAGTAAAAATTCTAAAAACTCAGAAACTAATAGGGTTTTGCCTAGACCCAGAACCAATTTAAAACAACCTCCCTATCAGGGTAATAAGAGGAACCAATTTAAACCTAATTCCAATCCCAATAGGGAACTAAATTTGAGAAATGATCCCAGTTTTAACAATAGAATTACTTATAAACCCAAATCTAAAACTATGGAACATACCACCAAAAATATAACCAGTAAAAAGGGAGAGCTAGTGACTAACCATGGTAATACCCAGCTCCTGATTATAAATACAGTGGAACTATCTAAGAAACCAGATTGCACTGAAAGTGCATGGGGCGACCAACACGGAAACAGCCTAAGCTTAGAAAGAGGTGAAACCTCGATTAATCAGCCTAATATTTCTTTTTTTTGGCATAACCCAGATTTTAGACAAACCCTTTCCTTTGAGGGAGAGTCAATTCTCCACCCCAATACCAATGGGAAAAAAACGACCCCTACAAGAAGAGGGAAAAGAGCCAGGAAAAGGTCTGCAAAAGAGACAAAAGAAACCCTAACTCCTGGTAATTTCAACCTGTTTAGTCTGACATTGACAGAGGTTGATCTAAAATTACTACAGAGAGGTCTCTCTTTTGCGCCAACCTGTGCCCCTTCTCAGTTTGAACTCACCAGTGACTTGATGAAGTTCACTAGAAACTTAACTAGGCATTTTCTTAAGCAGGAACCAAAAGATAAAGCCCTTTGTAAAGTTGTTCCAAAACAGGAAAATAAAACTGGGCTTAAACCCAAATCTAAATTTTACCCTCTTGAATCTCGGGGTTCTTATATTGAAATGTTCTCAGAGTCATGTAAAGGGACCTCCAGAAAATTGAGACTACAATAAAAGGTCCAGGAAATCTAACTGGAAGGGAGAAAAGAGCCTTGAAAAATCTTACCTCTAACCGCTCTATTATAAAACAAGCGGATAAAGGGGGAGGGATTGCCATCTTGGATAGAGATAAATATACCCAGGAAGTTTTAAGATTGCTTGGTGATACGGCATCTTATTGGAAGCTAGACTCTGACCCTACCCCAAGATACCTTGAACTCCTACATACACTCTTAGGGCCTCATTCACTAAACGCGATTTTTTGTTTTGATTTGTAATCGCGGTCATCGCGGCCCATGGACCGCGCATCTATTTTAGGAAGGCGAAGAATTTGAAATCTGCTTTAGCTCTGAGTATGTTACCAATGGAGGAGATCCCAAAGAAGTCTGGGTATCTTGCCACAAAAGAGTTTTATGGATGTGGAGCGTGTAAAGTTTGTAAGCATTGTCACTCTGAAGACAAAACATTTGGAGGTTCAGACAATGAACAGGCCTACAATATCAAAACTTATTTGAATTGCCTAAGTACACATGTAATTTATCTTGTAGAATGTGGGTGTGGCTTGCGGTAAAACGAAAAGGTGTCTGAAAATACGCGCATTAGAACATATGCGTAATATAACAAATAAAGTTCAGAACCATAGTGTCCTTCGTCACTTTGCAAAAGCCCTCAATTTCGAAATTAGACACATTCAAGGTAAAGGCAATTGAGTTTGTTCCCAAAAACCCTAGAGGTGGTGACAGGCTGAAAACACTTTTACAAAGGGAATCCTTCTGGATAGTTACCCTGGATACACTGGTACTGAAAGGTCTGAATGAAGGGTTTGATCTAACCCCTTTTCCTGTAGATTTGTCTTATATATATAATCTTTGTACTCGGGAGCTAAATTCCCCCTGATCATTAGTCTCTGAATATTCGTGTATTATTTCATCTTAAGCCCCATTTATGCATATTTTATGTATTGGCATGAATATTAAATTACCTGTATGCGTGTGTTGGAGATCCTATGGGGATTATTAATTGAATTATCCTGCCCTTGCGTGTAGGTTGTTAACATTTTACATATCTATATATTTATTTCATTTTAATGATATAGAATTTCAAATTTTTTAATAATTAAATGCAGACAGAAGCTACCTACTGCTTATAATAAGCATCCCACCAGCACATTGCCAGGCTCTCTTTTTATTATACATCTCTCAGTAAGAGGCAAACCATGTTAATTTTTATATTGTCACTCTCTAACCATTTTATTTGGTATTGAAGAGCTCTTGATGTGTTCCCACGGGACCTCACGCACAATGCAAGTTTTATTAGGTATTAGGTAAGTTTTATTAGGGTTAAAGAAACTCTTTGGAAATATTTACATTTTATATGATGTTGTTGGTTTTTTTTCCAAAGAATTGAATTGTTATTGTTATTCCGATGTTTAATTTAATTGATTTATCCTGATGTTTAATTTAATTGATGAAGTATTATGACGAAAAGCGTAGGCCAGATGAAGATGAAGAAATTAACAGTAGAGCTCTACTGTTAATTTCTTTATCTTCATAATATAACCAGCGCCCCCCATACATGTAGGGGTTAATGTTAGCTAGGTTTAATATTTTTTTTTACATATGTTACACTTTATTAGATTTTTTAAAGGGTTAATGTATTTGTATAATTTTTTTTTTTTTTACACACACTGGACACGCAGTTCTGCATGTCTGCAATGTGTAGACATGCTGTAAACAAAGAATTACAAGGATCACCTTTGATGATCCTTGTAATTCAATGAGTACAGCATGCCTACACATTGCAGACATGCAGAACTTTGGATTTTTTTAATATACGCGATATGCCACCATTAGTTAAAGGGCTAATCGCGGTGAATTTTTGATTCAAATCACCGCGATTAAGCCCTAAAAACATGGCGGCACATCGCCTGTGTTTGAAAAAATCACATCGATATCGCGTGTTAGTGAATTTGGACAAAAAAAAAAAATTTGCGTGAAAATCGCCACAATGCGATTTTTCACTAAAATATCGCCCTTAGTGAATAAGGCCCTTAGTGCACTAAACTGACTGAATAACCATTATCTACTACAACTATTTTTTTTTGTCCTAAATATAATTGTTAATAGTACTGTTGATGCACATTTTTAAAACAACTAGTAGTTCAGGCTACTTATATTACATAAAACGATCTTGTTTGCTTGTATTTCTATTTTTCTGTATTTTATGTATTCAATTTAATTTGTGTTTGATTTGCACCATTATTTATCCTTGTGTTGTTCTTCAGTATCCTCTGTTTGCCCTTTTTTGTATTTTTGCATTTACCCAGTTGTCTCTGTTACCCATGTTCTGCATATATATTGTGCTTATTCTGTTCATATCTGGATTCTCAGTGGTACATGCTTCTGTGCATCTAGTTTAGTTTGGTCTTAATGTTTAAGTTTCTCATTTTGTTCCCAGATTACTAATCTTCATGTCCTGTGTGTTGTTTGTACATTAATAAACACTATTTGTCTGCTTTCCAAGGCTTCCCCACAATAAGGGACCCTAGTGAAGACTTCACACTCTGGGAGTAGCCACGTAACATAAACTAAATATAAACTAAATATTATTATAAAATAAGTATTTTTTTTTTTAATATATCTCCAATGAATAGTTTATGTGTATCCTTATATTGTATTCTAAAAAAATTAGATGTTTGTGTTACAGAGAGAAAACAAGAAAAGTTTTCACAAAAATCCCAGATAATTAATGATGCCTATGAATAACCTTCAGAGACAAGACATAGGAAACAATATGATAAATAAAGTATGTTAACTGTTATAATTCCTGGAATGCAGTTTTAGCTTTAACATGTTAAACAATGAGATCAGCAGTTAATGTTCTTTGATCTACTGAGTGTTTGCACATATTTGAAATGAGAACAATATGCTGTTTATCTATGACACTTGTAATGTACACATCTTGATTATTTATTCCTTTGCAACATCCATTTAAGTAATTTGTGTGCACCCACATGTTTTTATACTCTGTGTATGCTTGCAATGTAACAATTACTACTTACTTTCTTTTTTTACATATAAGGGTTAACTGTAAAAATATTACAATATACAATAAGCTGTCATTTCATCCATCAAAGGTATCTATTGTTATGATGACAGACTATGCACTGCCTTTACTTCACCACATTTAGAATTTTTTACTCTCTATTGTTAATAAAAGCTGCCATAAAAAAATGTATGCAACAAATTAAAGTGTCTGGTCTTTATTATTATTTTCTTATATTATATGTCATATGTGCTATTCATCGGCGATAAGAAGCTTATATATCACTGTTACAGAGGCTTGATGAAAGTCCGCTATGTGATTAGCAATCCGATGGCATGGTGCAAAAGGAGAATTAGCAGATTAAGGTCTCCTATTTAACATTTAGAAAGCATGAATGTAATATGAATTTCAATAATATGTAGGCCGAAAAGTACAGAGAACTATCCGCCAGGTGATTAGCAATTTGATGGTCCAGTGCAAAAGGTACAAATTACCTGTAAAAGTTTTCCTGCTTAGATGATAAATACGTTCTTATCCAAAGCCAGATATAAGCATGTGCTCACAATTGAAGATGAAAGTGGATTTTTATCCTAGTTAGTAAGATACCTAATGATGGCTGTTTTTGAGAGTCCTTGCAATGATTGGCATATATCCTAGTATCTTTATTGTGATCCACAATTATCCAGAGAATTTCCCAGATTTTCTTAGGTCCATATCCACTTTCCTTGAAAAGTATGCAGTATAAAAAAAGACTATGCAGCTTGATAGTAAATAAAGGTATCTCTAATGTGTTTCTTCTTCACACCGACAATTTCATCAGAGAGAAGATAAAATAGTGAAAATTCTCAGTTTATTCAATTCTATTTAAGAAGCACCCTAACCAAACAGCAATGTGGTATAATCAATTAATTAGTTAGTAGCTGTGTACTTTCTTTTATTGTATCTTATTGGAAAAGGGTTACAATGTACATACATTTAAAGTAACAGTGGGTATGTCACTCTAAATATATATATCATAAAATGTATTAAAAAATATAGAGAGAGAAAACGTATAAAAAATATGAAGTGTACCTGCATGTCATTTAACTACAACCTAAGGGATCTAATGATTTCATGATATAAACACTTTTATTTTTTATATTTATTCGCAAACTATAATAATCAGGATACATATATCTTCAGATTGTTATAAACATTGTAACAATTATGGTACAACCAGAAAAGCAATAATAAATGAAACCTACTCATTATTAATAATTCTTAAGGAGACATGATACCATTAAATTTCATTTAAATTAATACTGTGTCAGCTGGGATCAACTTCCAATGTAATATAGATTTTTTTGAGGGGGTAAAGAAAAAGCATTTCCATTATTACAAAGCAAGATACATTTTTATTTAAATCCCTTTAGAAACTATGGCAAATTCTATTTTACAATATACTAATAAATGGAACGGGAAGGTGTCCTGTGCATTATTATTGTTTTTGAGAGAACAAGAGGCTCTAATGATAAAAATATCTAAAATATGATGATGAATATGATGAATTGTTTAGCTTTGATGTATCCTGTATTACTTCTTCTTTACAGTAAACCTTTCCTGTTAACTAGCTTTCTCTTGTCTTAGATTTTCTCTGACTAGCCCTCTATCTGGACTTGACCTAGTACCTGCCTCTGCATTTACCTTTTTCTATTACCTTAGTACCTAGTACCTTATTTATCCCTGACTTTCCTGCATATTATTACCTTGTACCTGTGTTTCCTTACCTGCCATTGCCTTATACCTTTATCACCTTGCCTATACCTTGTGTCCTTGGCATATATTCCTGGAACCCTAGTACCTGTTTCCTACATAATTTCTATACCTGTTACCAGACCTGCACTTATTACCTATACTCAATTTTGGAATCCATACCTACCCATTTCTTAAACATCAGCACCATTACCTGTGAACTTATGAAACAGAGTCCTATATCCACACCTGCAAATCTGTGTTCTCTACAAGAGTCCTTTACCCTTACCTGTGAAACTGTGACCTGTGTTCCTATACCCATGTTTGCATGTAACCTTGTACCCAAGATTCCTTTGTATCTTTATCCTGATTCCCTGTATTGTACCTGTTATCTTAATCCTAAAACTTGTACCTTCGGTATGCTGTGTTCCCCTAAACAATATATCTGATTTTTATCTGGTACTAGTGTTCTTGTTCAGTCAGTTAGCCCTGTCTTCCATAGTATCTAGTCCATCTCTGTCTTGTTTGTTATCATGTTTGCAGTATTATTATAACTCCAAACTTTTCTTGCTACAGCAGAAGCTACCTTCAGGAGCCACAAATTAGTTAGTGCCTGTCAAAAATGCTATACTCCTAGGGGCTCCAGTAATCATCAGGCAAGGCCAAGTTAGGTTATTTTTCTCAGCATTCTTATTACATAATTGGTGATACATTGGGAACTCCATCTATTTGTCCATTACCTGTTATATAGGATCGTATTTACACTTAATAAGTGTAGAATCTACATGCATATTTTTATGATCAGTTAAACTGCGCATGGCCAGAACCCAAATATACGCACAGAAACCCTTGCCGACTGCTTCATATACATAAACATCTGACATCTGACTTAGGACTGATGCTCACATTGGCACGTAACGAGTCTCGCATGCGTGGCTAGAGGGGCAAGACTCCTAATGCAAATGAGGAGCACACGGCTACTAATGTACATGCCAACAGAGTTAGAACTGATTCACAAGTAGGAGTGCCATGTGTAAACTAACATATGCATGGGAAAAGTTAAGGTAGCCCTCGACCACTCGTAAGTTGAGGAACCGTATTATTTGTTGTGAGGCCATGCGTCTTCTCTTGCTTAGTTCAGCCCACACCTGCTGCATGTTTTTAATCAATGTGTGTTTTTAAATGAAACAAATAAAGGCTCGTTTATTTTATCCTATGCTGATTTTACATTTTGTGCAAGACTTTAATAATTTTAATTTTGACTGTATTTACATGCTATTCAGATCAGGAACGAATTTTGGATGTTACTTCTAATGTAATTATGTTCTATTGAGTATTTACAATCTTATCCTGATCTGGACGTATGTGGGTGTTGCTTTGGAATCTGGAGAGGATGTTCATACGTTACATATACGTTATATAGTTACGTTGCATAGTTTGCGACACAGTTGCGTTCAGATCTGGATGAACCCCGGTGTCTCCCTTCTGTCTGCAGCCCCCCCTGCTGGTGCGCATCTTCTCTGCAGTGGGGTTAGAGCCTCTCAGTATGGCTTGGGATCTAGCCTGCCATCCCTTGCAGCAGCTATGTCACCCAGAAATACAGCATATAGCAATGACTGCACCAATATCTAACTCAGGTCTGTATACTCAATTACGCAAGTCTACCACGCACTAGCCTTAACTCGTACTGGACCAGATCCAGACTTTTATATATATATATATATATATATATATATATATATATATATATATATATATATATATATTACGTATCTTTGAATCAAAAGTAATTTTAAGCACCTAAATGCACGACAGATTCACAGCTTATAAAGTCCACATATACCTAATTATACGCAGGAAAGACTCCACTCTCAACTCAGGGGCAGTGGTTATTCGGTTTCTTTCTTTACTCTGAATAGGTATTGCAGGTTTTTCACATGTGTAAGTTTGCATTTTACTCTTGTGAATACGATTCATAATAAATATAGTAAATGCATGTTTTCATTCTACTCTTGCATAAGAATTAAAAAAAATACCTCACAAATTTTATAGCCCTAGGGTAGTTTAGAAAGTCCATAATACATTTGGACCTCTCTTCATAGATGTTGAATACTGTGAAATGACACCTTTAATATAATATCACAGGATATGTTCAAATTACAAAACACTCAAGAACCCTTTTGTGAATAATGTCTCCATTAGCTGCATAATTTAATCAGACAGGAAAAATGGAAGTAACCTTATTTCTCCTGCATAATACAACTTTAATGCTTCCAAATGCAGCAAGGCTTATTATATACATAATATTTAAAATAACTTCAACACTTTGAGATTTTTTCAGATTTTTTTTTTATAAAAACAACTAAATGTTTAGAATCAAGGATAACAATAAGTCAAAAATAGACCTTCAAATTTATATGTATGGGTATAATCAGAATAAGAATGAAGGAAATTTCTATTATTAACATAAGAAAATCTTAGAAAATGTAAGAATGCATTGTGAAGAAAGATAAAAAAAAATCCAGTAAATTCTAAGTGTATAATAAAATGTATTTCAACTTGACAGCACAGAAATTGTATATTTATCTTAATTTGTTTTATAATCATTGCCAAGGTGAGTTTCAATTTTAACATCCTAGTCTGGATATCATAGTTACATAAACAAATATAGTGAGTGTTTATGGGCCGTATTCAGAGATTCGTATTTTCGGCGATTTCCATGCATATTTTTAAGTTCTGCGCATGCGTATTAACTTTTTATACGCAGTTCACGTAGACTATATATGCAGAAGTGCCTAGCAGACGGACTTGTGAATCAGATGTAGGAAAATACGCACAGAGGAATTTCCATAGAAATGGGCGTGGGGAGACATTTAAAGGAAGAGAAGTGGGCGCGATTACAAATATACGCACGGATGGAGGACACATATGCTCGGAAATGGCCACGGTATCGCATACCGCGGCAGACGCCGCACTTACCCGCTCTGCAGTCCGGCGGCGGCTGTCTCCTCCCGGCGGTCCCGTGCATCTGAAGGCCAGAGACTGTCACCGGAGCAGTGACAGTCTCCATACTCACCAGCAGCAGTTTCAGCAGCGGCGTCCTCGTGGAGTCCTGGCGCCAAACCTCCGCGGTGCACCGGTCCATGGGCGCCACCATCTTGGATCCGTCAGGTGATGCTGCTCCTCCAATGCTCTGTTTCCTCTCCAGTCCTCGAGTCTATCGGTGAGCAGCGCGCCCTATTTAAACCCTGCAAACCCTTCACTCCTCACCAGAACAACTAGTCTTCCTAGGTGCCTGGTTCTGTTGCACCCAGCTTTCAGTCTTGCCTTGCATGAGTCCTGATCCAGTCCTGCCTTGCCTGAGTCCTGATCCAGTCTTGCCTTGCCTGAGTCCTGATCTAGTCCTGCCTTGCCTGAGTCCTGATCCAGTCTTGCCTTGCCTGAGTCTTGATCCAGTCCTGCCTTGCCTGAGTCCTGATCCAGTCTTTCCCTGCCTGAGTCTTGATCCAGTCCTGCCTTATATATATACTCTTTAAGACCGCGTATATGCAATCTACGTTGCAAGAAGTTACATAGATTATGTTACAAAATTACTGCGCATGCGCAGTAGCACTTTTCTGAAAACTCCGGCCGCAAATGCAATGCGGCCGGAGCTCTGCATTCGGCCCATGATCTGTATAGTGTGAATTTAAAAGTGTCAGCATTATTTTTATAACACAAAACTCTTTGAAACAGGGTAAAAAAAACCTCTCCTTATTGAAATGCTCATAATTTGTTCCCCATTTATTATAGTATTTGTGAAATAAAAAAAGGCTTTTAAGGGGATAACAATTTGCTGATAATGTAAAACATACAATTATACTATAGGTACTATAAAAAATACTCTAAAGCTATATGTACGTACAGCCAAAACTGACAAAAAAATTCAAATTTGCATTGTCAATTTAAAAATTATTGTATTTTTTATATTATTTTATTTAAATAACCACACTATAACAAATCTGTAACCTAAAAATAAGTTAAACTAATATAATATCTATTATCTATATTGCAAACAGAATAATTAATTACAGTTACTGCTAAGGTTTGCCAAACAAAGCACATTAATCAACAGGATAACTGATTAACTGAACTAAAGGAGGCCTCAATATTCAGGATGTTGTGGACATATACCTATTCTTTGGAGATATTAGGGAAGTAAGGAAAGTTTCCAAATATTTATATTTTCTAGTGGGAAAAGCAAGACCAAATGTTGCATATATCTGAACATTTCATCATCATTGTCCCCCAAATAATTCAGCATAAAAGAATAGAGCAATAGATCCTCTAAACTCCTGGGGGTATATTTACAAAGGCCGCTTTTGGTTGGCGATTATGAATCGCCAGCCATTGCAGCAATTTTCACTAAAGGGCCCTTTTTTGTAAAAAAAAAACAAGTGCAGCATGCTTGAAATGCTTAGCCATGTTGTGCTGATAGAACTACAAGGCTCAGCATCGCTTAGCCTTGTAGTAATATCAGCATCAGCATGGTAAGACTTCTAAACATGCTGCTCTGTGTGTGGTGCATGAAAAAAAAAAGTCTGCAAAAAACAACAGTTAGACATTAATATAAGTGTGTATGTAAAATAAACATTTTCCCTGACGAATAATGTCCCCTAATGTGTGAACTTACCTCTGGTGGCCACCGTCTGGTATACTAACTGTGTATGAATGTATTGTGTGTTGTATAAAAAGAATACAAAAAATTTGACACTCACCGTTTTGCTCTCATCATTCTTGGGACGATTTGCTTGGAGTTTTTTTCTTCTTGTCATGGAATCTTCTCCAGTTGCTTGAAGATTCTTCTCCGGTTGCTAGAAGTGGCATATCCGGTCCTCTGTTCCGCTCCTCAACCTCTTCTGTACTTGACCCGACGACAGACTCCTTCGTCTTCTTACGTGGCGCTCCTAATGACCATTCGGTCGCTAGAGGGCAGCCTTTTATATTAATGATGACATAAGTTACATTAGGGGCTCTAGTGTTTCTGACTAGATTTAAAGGCGATTTAGACAAATCGCCTTTAGTGAATCTGGTGATTTGTATTTTTTAAATGCCAAACATATGGACGATTTTTGTCCAACGATGTTTGGTGAGTCAAATTTGCTAAAGGCTAAAGTTTCAGGACTTTGCCTTTAGTGAATACGGTGATGGCCAAATAGCCTCCAAAGTCTCGGGAGTTGAGATGATTTGGCCAAAATAGAGCTTGGTAAATACATACCCCCTGGAGTGGACACCCCAAAAAATGCCTTACCTCTGACAAAACTTAATCCCTTAATCCTTTCCAAAAATATGGCAAAAATTGAGAAATTTGCAGATGGAAATTTCAACAGCGTATTAAAACATGGACTACTATATTGTGGCCATAGTAGAGTCTCTTTAAAATAAATATTAAAAAGCTAAAGGCTTGACCATTTTCTCTAAGACCACAAAACTACAATAATTCATGATACTCATAATTATTCTAATAGGGCAGTCTGTAACAGTTAATATGAGTTCCTTTTGGCTTATTGATGAAACAGAATAGTACAAACACAAGACACATTATTAGAGCAGGAACCACAAATAAAATAAATTTATAACAGTTCTCACCATCTTGTGATTTTATATGAGGGTTTTTAGTTGTGGACAGACTGCATTTTGAAATGCGTAATCATGGAATGCACTTTGAAAATTTCTCCCTGTGGGACATGAAGCGAAGCCTTTGCAGTTCAGTTAATGGAATTTATTTATTATTTCTTCATAACACATGCTCTGGCAACATATAGTCCACAACACATAGCAGACAATATATTTTATTTGTTTGTTTCAGCTGATATAAAACATTCACTTTATTCTCCCGCTTCTACAATTTACTGCATACAATAGGCATATGAATCTATTTATTTTACTGCATCATTGATTTTTCAGATTTTTTTTTTTGGCTCTGTGACAAAAGCAATATCACTACAGATAGTAATAGACTTGCTTACTTTACCAGAAATACAATTTCAAAATGTTAAGAACTTAGTAGAAAATGAAATGCAGTGCATACAGTAACTACAGCATACAACTTGGAAACTTTTCTTTAACATCATATAGACATTTTGTAGTAGAGTGTAATCCAGGTATTATTTCATTATTGTTATTATTAAAGTCATGTACAGTTACACCATTCCCAAAAACAGCCCATCTGCTGGAAAAAGTTCATTAAAACATTGTTTAATTGGCAGTTACTGGTTTTCTGTAGCGATTAGACAATGTGAATGATGTCACCTATGCAATGTTCTACAGAAAAAATGTATGACTCATCCTGTGAATTGAATGGCTTGTGTCAGCTCTATTGTCTGATCTCTGCAGGAAACCAGCAGCTGCTAAATAGAAAATAAACAAAGTTTGTATGATTTACTAATGGGCTGCAATCTAGCTTCCCTACCATGTTGTAAAATAAGCGTCATGGCAGAGAAAGATTTATCTGAGCCCAGCTGTAACAAGTTGTCAAGACATAACGTATTTTGCTGTATATGATAACGTAGTGACTGGATAGACAGTTCCTAACAACACGCAGAAAACGTTTTCATTGCTCTATTATGAAGGTGACTATTATTTTTACCAGAAAAGTTGTCAGGAGAGTTTTGTCACTGAGATGTAGAAATGATTAACAAATTAAATTCATTACACATATTTGATCCAAAGCATATGCATATAATAACTGGCTAACTTCACTGCAATGTGGTTTATGGAGAATTGATTTCCTAAAATCAATGGATTAAACAATATGGGATAGATCCAGACCTAAGCGCTTGTTACGTTTCATCGCGTAGCGTATTTATGCTAGCGTACTTTCTAGGCACTCCCCTCGCTCGTACGTGCTTTGGCCGTTTTATGCTTGCCAAACCCTACCTTAACTTTTCAAAGCGTAACTACGGATGTACGTAAAGGCTACACATATGTAAGTGCCTAAGCACGCCCATACTGTACAATTTATGTGCTTCACCCCGCCTCCGAAGCATAATTACGGGTGTCGTATAGCTGTCATGCCCTTTCGTTCATAGTTACGCTGTTGATACATGTACATTCAGAGTTAAGTAGCGTAACATCTGCCATGCGCATGCGCAGCAAATACTAAAGGGCGATTTTACGTCAGCGGCTAGCATAAAATAGCTTGCGTATGTAGTTTAGGATCTGGCCCTATATCTCTACCCCTTCCCCCCAGCCATTAAGGGTATAACAAGTTCTTTTTATTGTTGCATTTCCATTAGGCAACTGATCAACTACAGCTTTTAAAAGGCATTTTTTTGTTTTCTTTAGGGGCATTTATGAATACATTTAGTAGAAATGTAAAATTTACTAAACATTTTATCATCTTTATAAAAGAATTATTCTACCCTGGTGTCATACCAGGAAATTTGGAGTTAAATACATTAAAAGAATTTTCATTTCCTATAGAATGTCATAATCAGAAACGAAAGCTGAATCTGCTAAGCAAAAGGTTTGGTGGACAAAAGTCTGCATAGTATGGATAGCAGCATGTGACAGAGGAGTTATTCTGACTGTATACTGAAAGTGTAGAAATTATTTTAACACTGCAAATGTATAACCATATATATAGACATATTTAGTACAGAGTATTACAAAAAAGTAATTTTTAAAATTGTTTATGTCTTTATAAATAATCATCTTTCAACATGAAGTGTTCTCACATAGCTTCAATTGATTACAGTAACTCCCAGTCAGCATATCAAATTGTAGGTTGCATTGACAAATAATGATTATGTTTTCCAATATATTTTTCAAGTTGCTCAAGTAGTTTTCAGCATGTGAACTTGTCTTCAAAATAGCTAAACAGGCTAGGTATGGATTGGCTCAGCAAAGATTGCTTAAAGTCAGTAATATAAAGGCAAATATGTGATATGTGGTCTGGTATGCAATAATGGGTTCCATCAGAAATTTTGGGGCTCTGTACTGATAAAATAAACAGCCCCCTTCCCCCCAACTTACTACCTGCCACTACGTCAAAGTTCCCTTACCTCTTTTCTTACTTCTTCTATCTTTTTTCTGTCTTCTGACTGCAAACACAAAATTGAGACCCATATGCCCCCTATATATATCTATTACATTTGTCTCTCAGTATATACATATATCCATAGACTACATGAATTTCCCCTTTATTAATAATGACCAGCAGTATTTGGTTACATTCAAAATTACATTTAGTAGTTCCCCCCCATTATTAAGAATGATGGTTATCTACATCCTCTTTAATAATAATAGTTATTATTAAAAATTGGAAAAATACTAATCTAATTTATTTTTAATAATAGCCTATACTAATTTTATCCAGTAATAAAAATCGAACACAGTCATTTCCTCCATTATTAATAATAGGTAAACATTATAAATACTGGATAAAGCTACTGTGGGTCATTAAAATAATCCTCAGTAGTATTGTCCAGTATTAAAACTAAATACAGCATTTTCACAGTTTATGTTATTACTTGCCTTCATCCTTGCTGGCAGTTCCTCCACTTTTTGCAGATTTTGCAATCTCTGTTCTCTGCAGTTGTAATAGAGGGACAGGGAGCAGGACAAATAGCATTCTTGGGACCTCATTTACTAAAGTCTTTTTTTCTGAAATCCCGGGACTTTAGCCTTTAGCAAAATCGACATGGCAAACATTGCTATCCCTATTTTTACAATGTAACACATAGGCATCTTCCTATTCACTAAAGGCGATTTTACTAAATCGCCTCTAGTTCGGCCTGAAAGTGCTTAAAAAAAAGTGCCTTGTGTGTGGCGTTTTCATTGAAAGCGCCACACACACTTTAGCTGAAACACACATGTTAACATCTGTGACGTGTTTTTCATGCTAGAATTGTGATGTAAAACATGACTGTAACCCTTATCATGTTGGCGCTGATATTACTATAAGGCACAGCATGGCCATGTGTTTCTGGCCAAGCTGTGCCTTATAGTACTATAAGCGACAGCATGGCAAGGGTTAATATCATTGCGTGCTATACCCTATATGTCCAAAAAATAAAAAATAAACGAAAAAAACAAACAAACAGTATGTTCAAATAAAATCCAAATATTGAACACCATACAGATAAAGTAACAAAGCTATTTCCCTTTAAATGTATTTAAATACATGTACCCACTCTTTTATGTTAACGCTGTGACATCCCCTTTCAAATAGTCAACAATGTATACTAGCCCCTCCGTATTGTTCCCTAATCCATGAGCCCATATTTCTTTAATTGTGCCTCGGTGACAATCATATATAATATGGCCATAGTGTCTTGTAATATCCTTTTTCCTAATAAATTATTTCCCTATAATCCATACAATTTCCCAAAAATAAATGTTTCCATCCGTTTAAAAATTATAATAAAATACATTATTTACTCACCATTAAGCTGTCATCTCCCTAAGTTGCTTGCAGATCTGCAATTTATTTTTTGTTAAATTGCGGCAAAATAACCGCGATGCCTGGCGATTCATAATCGTTGCCAAAAAGCGATTTTAATAAATGAGGCCCTTGGAAGCAGAATGATGGGGGCCTCTAGAGGCAAGAGAAAGAAATACATGTCATAGAAAAGCTCAGATTTCTCCAAGATGAATAATGCTTATCCATTCTATTGGGCAGGCTCGGTGACAGAGGGGGACAAGGGAGATAGCTGTAATGGGCCCTGAAGTTCAGAGGGACCCCTTAAATCCACTGCTGCAGACATTATTGAGGAGGGACTTGGGCCCCCAAAAACTTGAATGTATTGCTCCCCAAGATTTCTGTTGCCAGGCCTACAAGTGTGATGGGGCCCTCCTCTTAACCCAGTCCTAAGACTCCAGTCCCAGCAGACCCCTCCTAATGGTGGCCCTGATGACTTGTAACAATAACTGGATAAATACTTTCACATTGCACATGTGGATGGATCTCTGTGACCCAACTTAAATAATTCTGATTTGCAACAGAAGAGCTGGATTAAGTTGGTGAGTTTCTTCTTAATTAACATGCAATAAAGGTGTTTTTCTGCTAAGTTAGGCAAAGTTAATCTCTCACTGCTCTATCCATTTTAAAAAAGGACGGATCAAAAAACTGAAGATAGGGGTCATGGCTTGAATGGCTGTTTGAGTAAGGGAGTGGCCTCCTCTCGCTTGCACAGAAGATTGTATTTAGATAGCATTGGCATCAGATACTCACTCGTGTTGCGTTCAGCACTACGAACGCAGCATGAACAGAAGTCTGGGTTTGGTCGGAATGATCTAGCAATCTAAAAACAAACTCTATAAGCAAATTAAGAATACAGATGTCTTTTGCAACTCCATGAATTGATAGAGAGTCTGAATTATATGGATGCTTTATAGATAAATAACTGCAGTTGCACATGTTTTCTACTTTATTCGTGTATAATGATCTTTATATATAGATGTCGTAGTGTTTCATTAATTTAACTGAGATAATAATTTATAAAATGCTTATAGATGGTTGTTATACTTTTTTTGTCTGAAGAGGAAAATAGATTTGGACTTTGTTATAGATGAATAGGTCTAAATCATTTTGATGGCTGCCACAAAACAATTGAATGAACAACTGCACATCATTGACTGCTATTCTTTTGCTTAGTCCCAGTAGCATTAAGTAGCTTTGCAGCAATATATCAAGCTGCCAGATTAAAAATCTTTTTTTTTCTAATTTTAATGAACCAATTCATTGCTAGAGGACCAGTTTAATATGAGGCAGTACTTAAATGTTACAGCTTAAACATTGGATATTTAGATTATATTTTCAATAACATATTATTACAAATCCCTTTTACACCAGTTTTACATAGCTACATGATAGTCCTTGAAAATATGGCATTTGTCAATAAGCAAAGATTTTACATTGCCAACAAAAATGTATACCTTGCCCTTAAACATAAAAATTGTTTATGAATTCCTGCATATATACAGATGTGTTATTACTTATGGCATGATACATTAGTAAATAATTAAAATCTTGTTTATGTACCTTTTTGCAGCTGCTGGCTTCCTGCAGAGAGCAGACAATGGAGCTGACATCAACGGATATAACTGAAGTCAGCTATATCACTTAGTAGCCAAGCAGTTAAATACTATATATTGGTTTATATGCATATCTAATTTATATATACAATTTAATAAATAAAACTACTTTTAACAAATTTATTAAAATTCATATTTTTTTTATAATTAAATGCACCTTTGGGGTACTGGAAATAAGGCAAAACCCACATCCCTTCAGTAATGGGATGTTAATGAAATCGGTACAAACCGTTTAGGGTGCCCAGTGCCCCCTTATACAATTTAACATTTAAAATGACAAGTATTTAAAATGAACAATTTATAATGGTACACCAGTGACTGCAATGCAGCAGAACATAACATATACAAAATACAGAGAACACCCTACTTACATATAAAAAAGGTTCAGAATACAAGTAACCTATGGGATGCAGTCTCTGGCACGAAAATTTTGTTTCCAAAATAGAGACAGACGAAAATTAGCTTAGAAAAAACATTTTTGAAAATAGTGCTAAATAGAAGATTTTATTGATGATGAGTAAGTATGCTGATCAGCATACTAATACATTCATTCATTCGGAAACCACCGTCGCAGATCCACCGCACTGGACCAGACAGGTGAGTATTATAGGGGAGTCTATGGGGAGTAGAGGTCTATGAGGAGTCTTAGAGTTAGGCTGTGGGAAGGAGAGTCTTAGGGTTAGGCTGCAGTGAGGAGAGTCTTAGGGTTAGGCTCCAGGGAAGGGAGAATTAGGATTAGGGTAATGGAAGAGAAAGGTTAGGGTAAGAATTAGGATAAGGGTTGGGGTAGGATAACGACTCAACTCTTGCCACTACAGATTTGTCTTCAATTGCTTGTCCTCGATGGAACAAGAGCAATTGATACCAGAGCTATTTTGAAATCGGCTGGTATAAAATGACCCTTTTAGATCGCCATCGACCCACACCCCCTATTTATAATAGAGAGATAATACCAGTGGGTTATAAAATACAAAGTCATGCACTGCTCTATTACTATACAGGGAGTCCACCAGTGACATATACACAGTGCAGAGAGATCAGATTCTAGGTGTAATTATCTGGAATGTACTGGATAAATAATAACTAAAATATAATTGGTATCTATGGACAATACCCAGTTTTCCTCTTTTTATGACAAGCATATATGTTAATTTTAAAATGAAATCAGCAACGCTCTTAATATATTTTAGTGCTATTTATCCACACTCCAGCCTATATTTTGATTGCACTTAGAAAAAATGATTTTGGTGCGGTAAGAAAGCCCTAAGTAATGTTAAGAACTATGGGCCAGATCCAGAGCAACGCTTGTGAGCGAAATTACGCATGGCGGAGACGTAAAATTGCGTTTTGGTAAGTACTGTGCATGTGCATCATAGAAAATACGCTCCGTAACGTAGCGTAAATGTGAACGTATGGGCCATTCACATATGTTTCACGTAAATACTTACGTGTGGGCGTGCCAATTTTATGTGAGTCAAAAATACGTCTGAAATACGTTATGTAGGCGGAGGTTTGTATTTAAAGTGGAAATCCAAAGGAAAAGGCTGCACAGGTAACCAATAACATATATAGAAAGAAAATATACAAAAATATATAAATATATACGAAGTAAGATGGAGGGGTGCTACACTAAATAAGCCAAAAATTGTAAGCCCATACAAAAATTTTCCAAAGAGGGAAAGAAAGAGGCCTATAGATAAACAATGACCCCTAGAGTCTGATTACTGAAAAAAGGATGAAATATCAAAATTTATTAATATTGACAAACAAAAAAAGAAAAAGAAAATGACACCTCCCAGCGAAATCTACATATACATAGGCGTCCTGAGAATGAATGATCCGATAATACAGAGCTGGAATATATATAATCAATTACACAGACTACACCGTAATAAATAAACAACAGCCTGCAATATACACATAGTGATGTGAGCCTGCGAGCCAAATCAAGGCAACCTGAGCTGCTAATCCGGTGGCTGTTTCTAGATTGAAAGGGCTAGCAGCCTCACGGCTGCTCTTCGCCCACTCAGGGGTAAGTACCAAGTCCCTACACTAATCTTAATAGAACAAAGAGGCAGGCTCACAGCAAGACGTCCAACAAACAGCTCCCGGTGCACACGGGAGCGACAAGATCAACGGAGTCCCGACGCGCATTTCGCTGTGCTTCTACGCTTGTGCGTAGGCTAATATAATCAGCTGATTCTGAATGGGCTCCATAGACAAACTGCAGATAATGTAAAGCAGTAACCTGCAGACTGCAGGCCCCAGCGGAGAGTGTGTTATGCACCAGCCATACAACTAAATTTGGTTTCTTAATAGTAATAAGAGTTATAATTCCAAAAGAAATGAGATATTTCTTAAATAAGAAGAATAAAAGTTGATTATAAATGAAGACACAATAGTAGCAAGTATACATTTTGGGTCCGGAATGGCAGGATTGGAATAAACGCCTGAAGGTTGAGTCGGCGCAGATGCACCCTTACCCTGTAGATCTACCTATAACAACCTCTCATCCCTGACCCCATTACCATGACACAGTAAATAGACAAGGGATTTGGAAAAAAAAAGGGGGCTCAGTCGAACCCCCTTTAAATTTATTCATAAGCATAGCCGAAGCTATGCATAATGATAACCAGTGACCTTAACTTGGTCACGCAATAACAAATAACATGTCAGCATAAAAAACCATGACATATGAACAATGATAAATCACATTTCAAATAATGACCAACAGATAGCAATGAATAATAATAACAAACCAGAATAATAACAATAATAAACAAGAATTAGGATGGTGACGGCAGAAGGCAGTGCACAGCCAATCAACAAAGGGGTCTGGAAAACCCCTTAAAGAGCCTTTAACGACCAGTGGGGGCATATAACCACCCCACTTGACGGGGCACCTATGAAATTTCTCAAGTGGGGGCATGTAACCACCCCACTTGAATAGGCATCTATGAAATTACCAAAGTGGGGGCATCTAACCACCCCACTTGCAAGTACCCCCCAGTTAAGTGGCCCAGATACTCCCGACTACCCGCTGAAACCTGGACCCGCCCTTGAAACGTAGCCCGAGCGTCACCGCCATTTACGCAGGTGACAAAACCTAAGCCAGGGTAGGGAATAATACAATTGACTACATTTTTGGGTACTGTTCACCAGTCCACTAATAGTGCACTGCCTTCCCGCCAACGCAGAGTGGCTACTACAAGCCGCCCTGCCCGCCACCATCTACCTCTAAAACTCTTCTAATACCTGCAGCCCAATCAGATAGTAACACATCCATACCCTCATGAGACAAGTGAACACCGTCCGCAGCATAGAGATGAGATAGCTCAAAACGGATACCTTCGTGTCGAACTATCCCTCCCCCAGATCCGCCCATGAAGTGACGAAGCGCGCGGTTGACTTTACGCCGCTGCTCATCGACCGCCGTCCCCGGTCTCGTAGAACGCCATGCCCGCCTGGGAACGATCTCTGACCAGACAATTTGTACTGAAGGCCAATTGACGTTTATCAGGCTCAAGTGCGCCCGAATGGCACGTATGAGCTTGATAGTGGACAACTGTGCCACATCATTACCCCCAAGGTGTAAGAGCAAAATGTCCGGGGGCCCCGAAGCTCCGACCTCGTCTGTAAACCACCGCAGGAAGGCATTCCACCGCATCCCGCCCCGGCCGAACCAACGAATGTCACAGCCAAGCCCAGCTAAGGCCGCCGCCCCAGAACCGACATGACGAGACGCCCGTACGACAAAGGAATGGCCGAAT
>WWET01000495.1:481689-492477 GCA_011038615.1 Limnodynastes dumerilii
TATAATTATCATTATTATTATCATTATTATTATACTTTTAAAATTTTGACACCTTCTTGGTAACGGTAAATAAATTAAAATTATTTAAAATTATTTTATTAGAGGAAGGGGTTCTTTACACCAAGGGCAGTCAAGTTATGGAATTCCCTGCCATGGAAGCCTGTGATGGCAGATTCAATGGATATGTTTAAAAAAAGGATTGAAATGAGTTACTTCTGGGCTAAACCATGTTGATTTCAGGGAGGCATATTTCATCTGTTGCAAACAGTATTAGAGATGAGAGGAGATGTATCCTATCCCAAGTCTAAATAACAGTGTGATAGTAACGCTGCTCATTATCTTTGTAATAATATAATAATAATATAATAGTATTAGAGATGAGAGGTGATAAATAACTGTGTGATAGTAAAGCTGGTCAGTATCTGTGTGCAGTAGGCAATTTAAACATATATCCCTGCATGTAAAGAATACAATTAACTTGACTCCCCCTGAAATTAACATGGTTTAGCCCAGGAGTAACTAAGTTCAAGCGGTTAACTAGGTCTGGATCCAGCCCAATGAAACATAATCAAACAGATAAGAGATATAGTAAAAGGCTTATAAAGAGTATTAATTATAAAAATAACAATAAAAATAACAAAAAAAAAGTAAAAGTATCCCCCCAGGGGGGAGCCCCGTACCGGACTGCAGATGGTGATACAGAGAAAAGTCACAAGAATACCTGGGTATTCATGTCACCTCCTCCTGGGTATCACCTCCATCTGTGTATGACTACCACCAACGTGTTTTGACCTTATGTCATGATTAAGGCAGTGAGGGTAGTAACAAATGATTACGTCTATATAGACCAGTCTGACCTTTACCCTTAACTATATAAGATATACACTTTATAATAGTATATGTAGAAAATTCCAATAAAATGCTAGTAATAATGTACAAATGTTTATTGTAATGTGTATCAGTTCTATATGTTTACTAATAATCAATAAAACAACAAAAGAACTCACAGCCAAAACTGGACTTTCTCATAATAAATACTTTTTCATTAATAAACCTACAACTTAGCAAAACATGTATATATGTGTCCCGAGTAACTTTCTATTTTAATCATGTGTTATAGTAAATAACATGAGGACCTTCTGGGTCTTAATGGGAGATAGTGTTAAGTATATTACTAGACCTCAAACTCTATATAAGAAAAATGTATAAAATCAGATCATGCAATAATGGAGATATTAAAATGATAAAAAGTATAAAAAAGTTAAAACTTAAAATGCAGAATTTATGTGACCTGAGAATGAACACATATGGAAATCTGGGTCCTAAATATCATAAAAAGACATACAGAGGCAGATAAAATGATTAAATGTACATATAACCTATTGATTAAAAGGATAAAAAAAAACACTGCTAAAGCAAGGCACTAGCATACTAGAGGCAGATTAAAATAATCAATATTGGAGTAGGGCATGCCGTAAACTAAGACTCTACAAGATTATTTTAGGGAAATAGAATCTAAATGATCAAATGTTTAGTAATATAGTCTGATACAAAACTAAAAGATACAATGGTGTGATGTAGTAACCAAATGTATCACATTCTGAAGATGGTGTATAAAACTTATAAACAACTAAGGAAAGGATACCATGATAAAATATAGTAACCTTATGTATCACATATCAGTGATGATGTATGAAACAAGAAACCACCAGCCACTATCAAGGCCTTTCTGCTGCAGTGTCCTAATTCTAAACAGTGACATTCCCTATATTGGGTCATAGATCATGTGTTTTTAAATTGAGAGCTAACACAACTGAAAATAAAACTATACATATAATAAGTGTTCAGCGCTAGTAATAAAAAATGGCCAATAGTACAACACAGAATCAACACAAAATAAATAAATAAATAGATGGAGATCGCAGGCTAAAAAGGGTGGTGATGTACCTTTAAAAAATTGACAATAAAGAAAAACTGTTATTAGCCGCGCTCTCCTACAACCTAACACACAATAACAATAGCTACTTGTGAGTGATAAGGATAAATAAGGTTTGGTAAAACACATTTAATGTAAAAAAAAAGGTGTTTTCTTTTTTAAAATAACAGCATGAAACATAGGCATATACAATTGAAGCTACAGATATAAGCTCATATTCGCCACACATGAAACAATGTATTAGACTGAAAGTAAAATATGCATTGCATTCCATTCAATTATCAGTTTGCATTTGTTAATAAACCTCAAATAGCCTCCAATAAACAGAACCCCCCAACGCAAAGTCCGGGCCGGCGACTGACACAATGAACAAATGGGGGTTAGCTGAGGGTATGCAGAACACAAGAGTGCAATGTCCAAGTGATGACTGAAGCAATAAGCTTATGAAAGAACTTTGTATAAATCGCGACAGTCACTGAGTCAGGCTTAATATTTGAGATTTGATGTAACCTGCTAAACGTGTTGTGATAATCAAGAGATACAGGTCTGCACGATATCCATGTAACATTGGTAAGTGTCTATGGAATGGTATTTTTGTCAGCTGCACGCGGTAAATGTAAACATCCGACTGACCGAATAACAGCGGCGTAGATACAGTATGTTTACTCACTGTACTGACGGTCTTCTGCGAGGCACTGATTGTGAACCTCTCTGCTGATTAAACTTTGGTGTACACACGGAGAGACGGAGCACTGTCCTGAGTCTGTCCCTGCGTGTAGGTTCAGGTGCTCCAATTAACGGCCGTGAGCAAACAGCAGTGATCTAAAGTAGTGGTATAGGCAATATCTGTGCACAAGTAAAAAACATATAAAAGTGGTCTCTGCGACGCGTTTCGTCCCACCCGAGGCCCCTCATAAAGCCTCTAAAATTGCTTCTGTGGACCAACACCCTGTGTCAGCTTGGTTTGAGAATTATTGCACTTGTTATTCATTAATTGTGAAAAATATTTTCCCTTTATTTATGCTACACCTCTATATATTAATTTAGTATATTTCATTTGTAAAAATATAATTGAATTATTTTGCCACTTTATTATGGTCACTTCTTGCACTTTATTCTTAATACAATTGCACCGCTTATTGTATAATTAACCTCATTAGGGATTACACGGTGTCCACGGCTAATGTTATATAGAAAGAACACATTAATCTTATGTGAAACCACTATATTTATATGAAGCAAGAGAAGCTAAGAAGTTCATTAGGTCCTGCTGGTGCCACTGGCCTTTATTCACACTTAATAACGTTCCTAAATATACGCAGGCCATGTGCTTATCCTGCCATGTATTTTGTGATTTGCACATGCGCGATCCAGATGATACGCAAAGAAACCCATGAGCACATGTCTGTGCCTAGAGACATCCGTAAGAAGGTGCGTGCCAGTAGTCCATAAGAAGGAAGTTAAGAAAAGTGGGTGGGGGAGGCAATTAAGTAGGGCAGTATGGGCGGAGTTACGCAACTCTGTTCTTACTTTCAAAGATACTCACAAAGATACGCACAGAGAGTCAAGATAGTCCTATGGTGGTGGTAGTCTGTAAAGAACCATAAGAATGAGGGGAATGCTATGGGAATACACTGGCCACTTAGGTGCATAGTTTTGCGAATCCGTGTGTACTTATTTCATACTTACTTATGGATCTTGTCCACCATGTGCAATTTATGAATACAATAAGTTTCCAGTTATAGCAATTTGAAGTCTCTGTTTCCTCCGCTTGTTTAATAATTTTGTAGAAGAGTGGCCAATGGATACTTGTGTTCAACAAAGTGACGGACGTCCGGTTATTCACTTTTCCTTCTGTGTCTGCCTATATTACCAATCTATGTAAGGCCATTCTTTCTTAGATTTGGCACAGAGTTTTGCCTACATAGTATAGGCCACCGGGACATATTATTATGTAAACCACATATTTTGATGAACCCGCAAGGTGATGTCGGATATTGAATATTTGTTGGTATGTGGATTTATGAATCTGGTACCTGGAACCTATATTTAATAAAAGTTATTTTTTTTTATTTATCCTTAATATACAGATTTGTCAGCACTGGTACAATCTTTATGTCATCTTCACTACTCGTGTGAATCGTTACCATTACGTTCCTCACAATTGTTATCTGAATTTGTATTCTAACATTTTTTGTTTCATGTTAATTATGGTGGATACACATAATGAAGTCATAGATTTTTTTCGATTATTAAGTGGGCTGTGTTGTGTATGCTTACACATCATCTAAATTATGGTGATAATGATTCAGACAAAATTATTCATTAGGATTTCTGCCTTCAGAACTATGGTCTTCCTTATCCTGATCCTGTAAAGTGGTTGACACATACTGTATTCCATTGATGTTGATTGGCGTTATAATGGATATTGTGTCTTAATTTACTCATTAATACCCCTTTCACATCACCATGAAATACCCAGGATTTTCGCCAAAAACCCAGGTCTCGGAAAAATTTCGGGTATTTCGTGGAGATGTAAAAGGTGCACTTCCGGTGGACCCGTATCAGAAGACCCGAGAATTCAACCCAGGTAAAAAGAAGGGTTATTCCCGGGTCTGACATGGGTAGGGTGCAGTGTGGTCCTACACGGGTAGGAGTGCAGTGTGAAAGGTGCTACCCGGATCTTTCAACCCGGGTAGCACCTAACGCACTTGATTGGTGCAATTTTTTTACTGTTGCCCTGGCAACAAGTGTCGCCAGAGCAACGGTAAACAAAGTACTCTGTTTGATGACGACAGGGCAGACCCGGGTCTCTGAATTTCCTGGGTCTGCCCTGCAGTGTGAAACGTGGTCTGTGACCGTGGGATCCTCTGCTGCCCCGGCAATATACCGGGTCTGTGAACCCGGGATATTGCCGGGGTGGTAATGTGAAAGGGGTATCACACTGATACAGTTTTAAAAATAGTATGCTTTGCACATGTGTTGTGATATTATAACTTACTTAAGTGTGCATACTGTCCCAAATTACTATTAATATGGTCATTACTTATTTATTTTCTCATTGCAGCAAATCCTCTCTCTTATGTGGAGATGAATCCCGACCACGATATCACAAAGTCAATGTGCAGAAATGCAGCCATTGTGAAGCAACATTCAAATGTAGACTGAGATTTTATATAACATCCAGGCAGCGGTTCCAATGAAACATAAATAAAGCATCAGATGAACAATGCAGACAAACCTTTTGTTTCATTAAATATAAAACTTGCTGGTTCTCCATTTAACCTGTCAGAGCGAGATTAGTATTAACAAATCTTCTGCAAGTTCCAAACATCTCATTGGGTTGTGTAGACTTCTACATAGTGCAAACCAACAGGTGCCTGTACCAAGAGCTGCATCATACATTAGACAACATAATCACCTTTCTGTGGTCTAGTAGGCACTGAAGAGACTCTGTTATATAAAAAGTGGAGCGTGGGCATTTTAATATAAGAGCGTTATATACATCTTTATTTTTTTAGGGGGGGAGGATGTTTTACTGCTTCCTTTAAACCTTTAAAAAGAGAAAAAAAAATATTACACTCACACGCGACCACAACACCAATCACAAGCCGAGCAGCGCCACAAGCCGAGCAGTGCCATCTAAACCAGCGCAGACGAAGGACGCATGCATCGGACTCGACACACAAGCAGTCCGCATGCACCGTTTTAATGATTTTGCTGCCAAAACTTCTAAAGCTTTTAAAACTTGGAAAAATCTATCTAAAAAAAAGGTGCTGGAACTCCGTTCCTGTGCGTTCTAGGACAAAAAAGCACTGGATATAACACAGGGTCTGATAGACCTATATGGACTATTATAAAAAGGTTTTTATTATCCAGATTTTGGTTTTTCTTTAGGGTGGCCTCCAGACAGGCTTTAGTCTAGGTTCGCTAAAGGTTCCAGGTTTCCAACCCTGCAGTTTTTTTCAGTACAAATTGGCCCTCCTTTTTGATGTTCAGACCTTTTTGCAGGGCATACACCATATCCAGCCTGCTTATGTTCCTCCTATGGCCCCCTGAGAACTTCATTTGGTTTTATCTGTGCTCCAGTCTCAGCCTTTTGAACCCCTGTAAACTGTCAAGTTACATTTTTCATGAAAAAGTACTTTTCTGCAAGCAGTTGCTTAAGCCATGTGGGTTTCTAAGTTAAGGGCTTTATCATATAGCTCTCTACTCCTTAATCTGCATGTGGACGGAACAATACTCCACACTGTCCCACCATTCCAACCTAAGGTGGTTTCCAGCTACTGAATTATCCAGGAAGTTGTCCTTCCAGCTTTTCAGGCTTTTACTTTGACCAGCATCGTTTGCTGACCTTGGACATTTTTAGAGCCTTGATAGCACCCCCCCTCTTCAGCTGCCCATTGGCCCTGCCAACTTTATTTACCAAATAACTAATTATCTGCTGCTTCCTTGCTGCCTCCCACCCCCAGTGTTTAACTTCCCTCAGGCCTATTCTATGGCCCTCAGTTGTTCTACATTTAGCAATCAGCTAAGAACCCTTAGTTTTTCCATCTTACATTCACCTTGTCTCTTTATTCCCTGTGATTCGTGGAGTGACTCTGAGGAAAGTCCTCCTTTCTGTGTTTCCTGTTTATTTGTCTAGTTGGGTGCCCTGCTGTGCGCACTATTTTCCTCCTTGGTCGCTTCCACCTCCTCTCCTCTTGGGATCCACTGTCTGGTGAGAGCTTGCAGACAAGTCTGTCTCACCAACAGGGGCTGCAGCGAACACCTGACTTTCAGTTAAACTCCACACCTGGGTGTGTGGTTTCCCTGACACACCTGCATTACAACTGTCATATCTGGAAGAGACTGTCCCAGAATCAGTGCATCTTTGTCATGAGTGGTGTAATGTTTGAAAGTATACTAAATCCCTTTGTTACTATTATATGCTGGTGTACCTTTAAAAAAAAAAGGTACGACTAGTGTGGAATATGTGAGCAATGTGGAAATCCGCAATACCAGAAATAATGGCAATCCAATCACAAATGCGGTTCAACACACAAAAGATTTTATCCGAGTGTGAGAGGGTTATCCAAAAGCACTATTTCCCAACAGCAGCACAGACCAGTACTAGCACAGTGCTTCAATACAAAAGCCTCTGGCCTTCAGAGTCTATTTTACAAGAAAGATCAAAGGAAGGTCTTCTGTCCTCTTCATAGGTAAATACTCATGATCATCTTATATTCCCTGCACTTCATTAGATCCTAGGGGTTCTTTTGTCTCACATCCGGGGGTCAATCATCATAATATACAAATGGGCCCAGCCTAACTAGCAGGGTCAAATAAACTAACTCTGCTCATTTAATATTACGTATTATCTATGTCTATAACTTGCGTATGCTATATGCAATCTTTTAACAAAATACAACATTACTAATACAACATTAACTGCTGCACTACAAGTCCAAACATGACAACATTATAACATTCCCACAATGATCACCAGACTTTAGCTGATTAAATCCTCCTGGGAATAAAACAAAGATTTAATGGTTGAGCACACATTTTATTTACTAAGTGTACATAATTCCTATATGAAAATATATGTGGTAACCAGTTTATTAATGTGTAGAATCATAAGAGACAAAAGCCTACAAAAGTTTGCACATGCACGCAAGTGTGCGCAAACGAGTGTGTGCGAGTGCATTCATATTTTCCTGCTCTTTGAGGCTCTTTGTTCTTTGCACCAGCAATGATTAATATTGGTTTGTGATAATAGTTTTGATGTTTTCATTTGGTTTCAACACTAGCAGTAACAGAGTGCTAGCTCATGTTTCCATTGTAAAATGTATTGGTTCAAAATGATTCAGTTTTGAGCATTATATATGTACATGTTTTGGTCTCTAAGCTATCACACATCTTATATATCAAATTAATTGGTCTGTTTGTTTGTTTGTTTATCTGTCCAGTTATGCATTCAAACTTTCCTGTAGCAAATTAGATGCTTTTAAGGGGGGTAAAGCACCCAGTCAGACCTCCCATTGGTGTACATTGGTCAAAAATAGGGGGGTCTATTCTACGTCTTCCACAGGATGGATTTGTATGAAAACTATACAGAGGGGTGACAATTGGTCTGGGATGCCTAATGGATTAGATACTTTTTTAGTTTTAAAATCCCAAGAGTTTATTTAAAAAAATAAAAAACCCCACCACCTGGAAATAGCGTTAATGACATTTTTAGCATACCCCCTGCAAAATGGGCATGGCTTATGGAAGAGAGGGTGGGGTTTAAACAAATAAGGTCAGTTTTGTATGGAGTTTGGGTGGGGATGAGGGCAGAGCTTAATTTGTCCCCATTTTTAAAGGAAAGCTGGGCTACACCCAAAAACAAAAACCATACTGGGCAGCCACCTGATGGGTGTGTTGTAAGAGCTGCTAATTGTTTTGAAAATGTTGACAGTTACATCCATCTAACATTGATAACTTAATAACTTGAAGATTTAAACATGGGCAACACTGGGTACCTAAGCTAGTATTAAATATATTTAGAAAAAACAAAACACATGCTGGAGCGCTGGTGGTGTTAGCAGTAAACTAAAAATTACCCTTTAAGCCAATACAGCAGCTCATGCAGAGAGGATAAGTCCCTATAAAGTAAGTAGGAAACTAAAAAGAAATGCAGAGCGCTAGATTGGCTTATTAAATTGTTTAATAAAGATAGCTGTATAAAATATATATATAAAAAAGAACATAAAAACAAATAGCAATAAACAATTATTTCAAGATACAACAGACAACTGTTTCAGTGCTTATGAACAGTTGCGAATACACATATTAAAAAAAGGGGGAAAAGCTAGCTGTTGATCAGACAGCTAGTGATTAGACTAAATAGCTTGTTGAAAGGGATTAGGTGTTTCAATATTGGGGAACCATAGGCTGAAAAAAGAGACTATTGGTGAGTCCTTTAGTGTCCAAATAAAAGCTGCAGAAAATATATTTGTACCATGTTCCGAAGTGAGAAAATGATAATATCACTTGACTAAGCGTAGTATTTTGTCAGTTGAAAATGTTGAAACGATAACAGTCATCTGTATACATATATTTTTAAAAGATGGTACTTCGCTTAGAAGTGTAGCTGAGTCCATTAACTTGTAACAGTAGCGGGCAAGGCTCAGGTCGACTTGGCTGCAGAGGGTAATTGCAGATCTTTAAATGCTTCTCACTATCGCCTCAGTCAGCTGTATACACAAATCACAATGGCTGAAATACGCTGGTGTAGCTGCATCCATTAACTTGTAACAGTAGCGGGCAAGGCTCAGGTCGACTTGGCTGCAGAGGGTAATTGCAGATCTTTAAATGCTTCTCGCTATCGCCTCAGTCAGCTGTATACACAAATCACAATGGCTGAAATACTCTGCAGCGTGTCTGTCGGTTTTGCTGGTCGGCAGGTTGGCTATTTGCTGACTGGCTGTATGGAAAGCTCTGGGAGCATTGTTCCTCTGGAGGTAATGTAGTGTCCACCTTCTTTGAAGGGCTTTGATGCGTGTAGTGACCGGAGTTACACTCACTATAGTGGCAGGAATTGCAGCAGAGACAGCGCTCAGCCTGTGGCCGGCACAAAGAAAAGTTCAGTTCTTTTTAGAATGTGTTAGCAGCTTTCAGTCCAGGTAAAGAGAGGTTCCCAACAATATGACCAATTCAGACCTCAACGCGTTTCACTACAACTGATGGACACTACATTACCTCCAGAGGAACAACGCTCTTTAGATTCCTATTAAATATATTTACTTATGAATTTATACATTTCTGAAATGTTCTCATTCAGCGTTGATAACGATTATAAACTATTTTTTGTTTAGTTAAAAGGAATAATGCAAAAGACGTCCACCTATATTTCTGACTGGGTCAAATAAATATATCCACAATTGTAAATTTATACAGACAAGAAACTTATCCAGAACTGAGATTTTTACAGAAAATATTAATCTCCTTTGAGCTGTGATGTGCTTACAAAGACTCAGTCCTACAACAAGTGCTTACTGGAAAATAGATCTCAGGAAACATTACATTGCTGCACCAAAGGGGGACAAACTGTAAGGAGACTTAGGAGTTGCAAGACCAATATAAGGCTTATTGGAAAAAGACTACCTACAGAGGAAAAGATTTTACTACCAATATACTGGATAACACATTTTACTTTCCACAATCTTTATAAAGTTTCATTGTCCCAGACGTGCAGTACTTTGGTCACAATTATTCTCATATGATATATAAAAACTTAATAGTCCTAAAATGAAGAAGTATTGCAAGATATATTTTAATACTTGTGTGAGCTATTTGTTGATGTTGCTATTTTGATTTTAGAGTGTGCTTCATATTATAATTAGCTTTGTCTTGACTTATAACTTCTGTCATTCGAGGTGGCATAAACTAAACGTCTAGGGCTTTGTGCCTTTGAGAGCACTGCTTAGACCAGGCATATGTTTATTACATATCCTGATATAACATTTGTTTATTTTGCTGAAGTGTAAGTATCATCATTATCATTTATGTAATATATGCCAGGTTTTGAGTGTAAGAGATACAAGCACATCTGATCATCAATTGTTTGGAACTTTCCAAAGGTCTGCTAATTATTATTTGTTCTAACGCATAACTGTGTGATTGAAGTTATGGAACAATGTTCAGTTTAAGTCTTAAACCTTCAAAGCATACCAATAAAAATGACTATTGCTTTAAATTAACAGTTGCATGTTCTAAGGGAGCACAGGACAAGTATTCAACCGTTTACAAAAAAAACCAAAAAAACCCATAACAACAAAAGTGGCTAGATTCTTTCAGTAACATCAGGGGGGGGGGGGGGAAAAAAA
>WWET01000495.1:492492-502743 GCA_011038615.1 Limnodynastes dumerilii
GGGGTCAATAAAAAGAAACAACTATTTAATGCAGATAGACAAACACAAAGCTTGAGTCTATATTAACAACTGGAAAAAAGAAAATAATAGAAAGCAACTATGATTGCAGAAAATCATTTTGCCATATGCTGTTGTTTGATGTTGTATTTTCTCATGTGCTCAGAGTCAGAGCCTTAAGACCTTACCTCATTGTAGTAGGAATTGTACAGTATCCATAAATTTTAGCATATGGAAATCAATGTGTAAAGGAAGGTTAAGTCATATTGTAGAACCAGGTGTCCTGGGTACATATGAATAAGTTCTAAAAACCAGATAGTAAGATATCGCTCAAAGATTTGTTCAAAAAATCTAACAAAGTGGGAGATTGGCAGACAGACATCAGGCACAGAACACAAATGTGTTGGCAGAACATTATGAAAACAAACAGAATAATGCTATAATCTACAGGGATGCCTTAAATTCCATGCCATTTAAACACTTGCAATCCAATCAATATGCTCATGTCGGAGTCCCCTCAGTAATTAACAACCTCCAAACAACCAATATGGTTAGCAGAGAGATCTCAAAATATCATTGCATTTTTAAGATTTAAAAAAACAAATCTATCTTTATCTCTATCTAATCAATATATATTTTAAGGTCACAGGCACTAATTAACAACATTCCGCCATCGACATTCTGTGAGAGGGGGGACGTGGTCTTTAAATTGCTATATCTCATAAAGTATTTTACATATTGAGTTAAATCTTATTCTTCACCTAAATTGAACATTTTCTGTCAGTGCCAAAGGCCAAATTTTATAGAAAAATTATGAAAAATGACACATTCATTTGTAAATATGTTTTGTCTTTTTTTTTTTTTAAACAGAACTCAGTGTACAGGACATTTTTACTAGCTGTTAATTTAGGGAGATAATGTTCCAATGGAATGCCTTTAGGAGGAACGAGATTTGTGAAAAATGACAGATTTTTTTGCAATTTGTGTAAATATGCACTATTATAAAAATAGGAAGTGTCATAGTGCTGTGCATGTCAACAGAGAGCAACAGAGAGCCCTCTGTTGTGTTTTAAGGATTCACTGCACTGATCAGGGAGCGGAAGATTTAAATACACATACACTTGTGTCTGTGTTGTGCAGAATTAATGGGCAGAAATAAGTCCCAGAGTAAGATCTAAGTGGGGGGACCCATCACGGGAGGGAGTTGCCACAAAGAAAGGCCCTTTTTTAAATAGAAAAGGCTGAAGGCTTTTTCTTGGCTGTCTCTATTTCGAAAAAGGCAGCCGTTTGCAATTTTTTTTTAGAATGGTTAATTATGCTTAATTAACCATTCAATTTTTGGAAGCCGCCAGACTCCCGCTGTAGACACGAACGGAGAGGTGAGGCTACTTTAGGGTTAGGCTCTAGGGAATGGATGGTTAGGGTTGCCAAAAGGGAGGGTTACTGTTAGGGTCATGGAAGGGGAGGCTTAGATTCGGCCTACGGGTAGCAATGTCTTAGGGTTAGGCTGCAGAGAAGGGAGGATTAGGGTCAGGTTTCAGAAAAGGGAGGGTAATGGAAGTAGAGGGTTAGGGTGGAGATTAGGCTAAGGGTTGTGGTTAAATTTATACTTATCAGTTGAAGCACTGTCTTTTTATGTCCCACCCATTGATTGCTTTGCCTCTTCGAAAAAAAGGGTCGTTCTCAGCGGCGGCTCATACCCAGCACTTACTATGTAAGAGGCTTGCTGGAGTGCTGCATTTGGCTAATGCAACCTTGCAGTTCACTGAGGCTTGCTGTGTTACAGAGGAATGGTGGGAGATGTTGTGAAGTCAGTACAGAAACACTACTACACAGGTATAGGTGTAAATCCAAACAGAATGCAGATGAGGAGGGATAGTCGGTAAGACATGGAGAGGAGCAGGCGGCCAGCATGTATTGTTCCTCAAAAAGAATGGAGCTGTTCATCAGTGGATGTTATCTTTATATCCAGAGAGGCCTTCCTCCCCCTTCCCTACATGAGACTATATTTATATAAATTGAAAAGAAATAAAAGTTAGATTTGTTTTCAAATTAGAACTTTGATCTAGGATTAGTGTTTATTATTACGCCCAACAGAACACTAATGCAAGCAGAGTGTGTAAGTTAACAATTTAATCGTGCTACACAAGCATGTGTTAGATGTTACGCATCACATCTCTGCATGTACAGAACGCATTTTTTGTACTAAAAGCACATGGAAATATGGATCAGGCTGTGTGTATGTATGTGTATGTGTGTAGGTCTGATTTAGGCTTCCTACGCTGACAAAATCAAAAAGACCTTTAAAACTTTACCACTCAAAATACAAAAAGCAAAGAAATGATGACATTAAGGCTGGAACGTGTTCCTTAAGCAACACAAACATGCTAAACCATAACATCCTAGAGTTATCTGCAGATTCAGCACTATCATGGAGTGAGATTGATGTCACTTATAAAATGGTGGATATATATGTGCTTGATTAACGAGGATACATGGGAGTATATTTACAAAGGTCGATTTGGCCAAACTCCCGGGACTTGGCCTGAGATTTCCAAATCGCCGTATTAATTATTTAAATGATGATGTCAGTTACACTCTGGCCTCTGACGTCATCATTTAAATAAAAGGCTGCCCCCTAGCAACCGAATGGTTATTAGGAGCAACAAAGAATAAGAAGGAGGAGCCAGTCCCCGCCGAGTCAAGAACAGAAGAGGCAGAGGAGCCGGACCAGAAGACCGGGGATCCCACTGCAAGCAAGCTGACGCCAGACTTCAATCAACATAAGAAGATTCTACACTTCAAGCAAGTCTTCCCAAGAAAAGATGACAGCAAACAGTGAGTGAAATTATTTTTATTATTTCTTTAAATAACACACACTACATCGCAATACAGTTAGTATAGGACACGGGACCACCGGAGGTAAGTGTCCACATTAGGGGGTAATATTAGTCAGGGAAAAGGTTTATTTTAACATGGACACATTGTAATGTATATCGGTATGTTTTATGTACACTGTATTTTTTTTTTATACACACAGCGCAGCATGGGTAGAAGCCTTACCATGCTTTGCTGATAGTTCTTGTAGTTCTATCAGCACAGCATGGCTGCTAAGCAATTGCTGAGCCTTGTAGTTCTATCAGCACAGATGGCTAAGGCTTTCAAGCATGCAGCACTTTTTTTTTTTTTAAACACCCGCGAGTTGCCCCGATTTTTTCAAGGACAAATCGCGGTGCTTCTCTATAGAATTACCCCATGCAAAATCGCAGCAACCCACAGGTGTTTAAAAAAAATCGCAGACAACTCGCAGCTTTGAAATCATTGGAAAAAATCATCTTTTGTAAATCTACCCCATGGTCTGTGACATGATGGTGATTTGGGGAGGGGAAATCCTTAAAAGGCAGAAGCCCACTCCTTGTGGATATTGCACGGATAGATAAGGTAGCCCTATGGCACTCGTAAGTGCCATAAGCCACCTAAAAACAGGGAGGGGCAGGATGGGTGAGTTAGGTGCAGATCTGTCCACACCTAACTCACCCAGATCTGTGAATACAGTCCATTTACAGGAAATACCTGATCAACGTAACATATCTGACTTTGGTAGGGAACCTACCGTCCACAGTGGGAGCATGTTGATTAAAGATTTTTTCTTTGTCACTCGGGTCCTACCTGATATTTTGGAAGGGGAGTCCAGGCTTTCATTTCTTCCCTGCACAACATATTTGTAAAGTGACTTGCACTATGATATTTAAATGTTTGTATTTATGTATTTATTTGTTGCAGAGTATGGACGCAAAACCTTTTGTAGGTGACTCAGTAAATATATTAGTCTATGGCATCCCAAGTAATTCTTCAGATTCTGTTTATAGGTAGCACATGTATTTACCATGGATAGTTAGGTAAAGATTCTTTTCAGTGGATAAAGAATTTGTTACAAATACATCTAATTCACAGAAACACTTAGGATTGAAGAGGTTTTTTATTTGTTTCTTACCTTTATATACAAAGACAGTATAAAAGATTTACTTGACTGGCCCAATGTGCTATTTGTGTTAATGTATAGACATAACTCTCTTTTTGTTGAAGAACAAAATGGCAATACGCCACAGGGTGAAAATCTTTAGTAGCTTCTACCTGACCTTTCTACTACTTCTTCAAAGAAAGTGAAAATAAAATTCATGTAACCCTTCTCACTTCTTCCAACTTCCTGGATTGACTCATTATCACTGTACTAGTCACATTATCCCTGCACCGTCCAAGTCATTTTGCCAGCTTTATAGCTAGGCTACATGAAATTGTAGAAACAAATTGCTACTGTATCATTGTTTCTAGAGACAGCTGGATTGCCGTTTTTATTTTTTTATAATTTTAAAGTCACACAATATTTTGTTCCAATGAAAATTGCATTTCAGGTTTGCTTTTTTTTTTTACAATAAAATAGAAAAAGATCATCTTTAATTTTACACATCTCTTTTTATTATTCATTTTAAATACTAAATATTTCTAAATAAGCAAAGTGAATGAACCTTTTAACCATAAAACAAATGTATATATGATGCAATAAAACTAAATAAAAGTTTCAATCCCATTGTAAATTTAAATTGTAGCCTTCTTAAATAAATTAATAAAAATAATAATAGATAATAATAATAATAATAATTATTATTATTATTATTATTATTATTATTATTATTATTTAAACTGTCATTTTCCTGATCTATAACACAAAAATATTAATATAAAGTAAAAGTAAATGTGTAGGGGTTTAGAGTGTCAACCAATCAGATCATAACTATGAAATCCTTTGAACTATTTCATAAAATCTGATGGATTGCTAAAGTGCAATGCTAAAAACTTTTTAAAACATTAGACTTATTTACAAAAGTTTAATCCCACAATGCAAATGTACTTTTTGACTTGGGAAAATACCCTATTTTTTAGGTAAAAAAAGTATGCAAGCACAAAGGCAAAATGTGCATGCATGTGCTCAAAATATTATTTATATCATACAAATGGAGCCTTTAGAGTGGACCCATTGTTAAATGAAGCATAAAGATTGTATTGAATTATCTGTGTCATTAATTGTTTTACTTCCTTGCAGACTAGGACTGTCACACCTGAGAACAGGGAGTTTCTCCAGTGCATTCTTCCAGAACCTAGGGGTGTGGGTTTGATTCCGTTTTTAGGATGCCACACACCCGTTACACCTTCAAGAAACAGAAATTGGGTCATCTATTCATGCTCTGCATTAAACTGCTTCGAAAGTTTTGTATGAGGCCTGGTAAAGCCAAGTAACTGTTTAGAGGGACAGGAGTAGATTTGGGAGATATTTTATGACACGATAAGGACTATATGTAGAGTCATTTATGACTTGATCATTTCTCTATATAGAGACTGCTTTTTTTGAAACTGAGTGCTGCAATAAGCAGGAAGGAATCTAAATGCATAAAACCATTTTAGGTTAACCAATCAGTATAATTAAGGGGTGGGCTAGGGGGCAAGAGTTTAGGGGTCTTATAAAAACTGGCAGCCATCTTATCTTTCATTCTCCTCTGTCGTTTTTGTGAATGAATACTGTAGTTTGTGATTTTGATAAAAAATTGCTCTGTCTGTTTTCTTTTTCTAATTTCTCATTCTGGTCCGTATGCAGAGCTCCGGCCGCATTGCACATGCGGCAGGAGTTTTCCGATATGAGCTACTGCGCATGCGCAGTAATTTTGTTATGACATCTACGTTACTTGTTGCAACATAGATTGCGTATATGCGGTCTCTGCATACGGCCCCCTATCTCTCTTCTTGCCTGTGCGTCCTTTTTCTGTCTCTTGAGTCTCTTTTTGTCTCTCCTTACTTTTCCTATAAAAAAAAACAAAAACAAACAAACAAATCTTTCTTTAAATCTGTCGCTTTGCTTTTTCGATCCGATTCTAAATGTCCCCCTTTTTTTATTGCATATTTTACCTGTTGCGCTATGTCCTGGCCAGTGCAGTCATGTTCTGTCCCTCTCTGCCTCCAAGAAGCAGAGAGGGACCCAGTGGCCTTACCCAGCCCCATTTATGTTTCCTCTGCAGTGGGCTGTTACTCAAGGGGCGCAATTCATGAATCAATACTGGCCCTATCAATATCCTTGCCCCCCTTTTGCTCAGGCGGGCCCACAAACAACTGGGAGTGCAATGCCTCTGGGTCAGGGATCAGGGGCCTGCGCAGGAAGTGGCAAGTGTTGCTGCGGGGGTCGCAGAAGGTTTTGGTTGTTAATGCTGGAAATACTCACGATATGTCTCTTCCAGGCAGTGTGTCGGCTTCCGGTGTTACAGGTGATCAGCGTGTGGAATCACACACAACGGCTGACAACAAAGAGCAACCGGGTACGTCCGGTTTGGCACCATTGGGTGGCCAGCAGTCCACAACTGATCCCCGCGTCATCACCACTGTTGGTGAGTCCCTTTGAGGGTTTATTTTCTTCTGAGGGAACAGTTAGCTCTATCGCTGTGTCCTTTGACTCACAGCTTCGCCCAAGTAAGGTTATGAAGCTGCTAAAGAAGAGCTTGGGGAAGAAGGGAAAAGCTGGTAAACACAGACGGGGTAAAGCCCCTTGCAAGGGTTCTGGTCCTCCTCCTAAGCTTAGCGACATAGCCGACGTCACGTGGCACATTCGGGCGTCCACCATGGAGCGGATAAGAAAAGGGAAATTCGTCGACATGTTTGCCATAACGTATGAGGGTAAAAAGGGTTTTGCGGCGGCTAAGGCCAAGGGGGGCATCAGTGAGGACGTTTACAGTCATTCACCAATTCGTTGGGAGGTTTTGTGGTGTTCACCTGGAGCGCAGGCCTAGTGAATGTATGGACCTCTGGAAATACTTGTACTTGATCCAGGACAGGTCCAATACGGCTAAGGCCGGGCTGTGGTCTGTGTGTGATGAACGCTATCGCAAGAAGTTCGACGGGTGTAAGAGCATCGCATTCGGCTCGCACGACATGGCACAACCGCCTAAGACAGGAACGGAGGGCCAGTACCCGTGTAAAGTGCAGCAGTCATTTCGCTTGTCATTCACCACAACGAACAGAGGGAAATGCTTCACTTTTAATAACGGCAGGTGTACGAGGGGATCGGGATGCAAATATAGGCACGCCTGCTTCATGCTGCGGAGGTCCACATCCTGCTAAAGAGTGTAATTCCCTGCAGACCCTCTCTCTCAGGCCACTTCACCCAGGACAAAGGGCCCTGCCTCCCCTAGGACGACTTCCCAGGGCTCCGTCCCCAATTTAATTAGCAGCAATGTCCCCTTGGCTGGATGTTTATCCGGATAGACAGACGGCCTTATTGCTGCGTGACGGTTTTAGTTCTGGTTTTAAGTTGCCCATTAAGGGCGTTGTTATTGCAAGTTGCAAGTCTAATCTAAAGTCTGCCAGACAGTTTCCAGACATAGTCCTGGCCAAAGTTATGGATGAGGTGTGCCTGGGGAGAGTGGCCGGGCCTTTTCCATAGCCACCTTTACTTAACTTAGTCCTGTCCCAGGTTGGGGTAGTCCCCAAGAAGGTTCCTGGTAAGTTCCGTCTAAAACAACACCTGTCCTACCCGGAGGGGTCATCTGTCAAAGATGCTATTAACCCGACAGCTTGTTTGGTTCAATATTAATCATTTGAATCAGTGGTGACAATGATTCGCGAGAACGGAATGGTGTCACTCATGGCCAAGTAGAACATTGAATTGGCTTTCCGATTTTTTGTTGATTGCTGTCTGCCCATGGGCTGCGCAACTCATGCGCTTATTTTGAGAAATTTTGTTAATTCCTGCACTAGAGCGTGGCAGTCGGGGCGAAACATCTTTCTCTGGCGCATTACCTCAACAATTTTTTGTTCGTCGGCCCGGTGGATTCGGATCGGTGTGTGCAGGTTCTTTTTTCCGCCAAGTCCCTTTTTTCCCATTTTGGGGTCCCTGTGACGGCCGATAAGCCGGAGGGTCCCACCACCTGTTTGTCGTATCTCGGGATCGAGATCGATACGGTGGAGGGTCTTGCCGTCTCACCGCGGATAAGATCGAGAAGCTTATCTAGCTCTAGCGGATCTTCGTTCCAGGCAACGGGCGACTCTCAAAAAGACTCAATCACTGCTTGGTCTTTTAAATTTTGCCTGCAGGGTTATCCCTATGGGGAAAATCTTTTGCAGGCATCTGGAAAAAGCAACGGCAGGCGATAAATGTGCCTATCATTTTGTAGACCTTTCCGCGGGAATCAGAGATGATATGTCTGTATGGTTGAACTTCCTGGGACATTTCAACAGGGTGCGAATCTGGCTTTCTCCCATGGCTTCAAATCGTGAACTGGAATTGTTCACCGATGCCTCAGGTTCTAAGGACTTTGGGGCATTTTTTCAAGAGGAGTGGTGTGCTGCCCCTTGGCCCCAAGATTGGATTAGGGTGGGGCTTACTGTTAACTTGTTGGCCCTGGAATTATTCCCCATTGTCATAGCAGTGGAGCTTTGGGTGCAGGCACTGTCCAATAGGGACATCCTCTTCTGGTGCGACAATCTGAGAGTAGTCCAGACCATCAACAAGCAGAAGGTCTCTTCCCCACCGGCAATTAATTTGCTTGGACATTGAGTTCCTTGCTGCTTGCGTTTTCACATTAGGTTTAGGGCGAAGCATGTGCCGGGGGTGGAGATTTGCATAGCAGTTGTCTGCTTGATTCATAAATCAAAAACGGATCAGGCAGGTAAAGGGCGCTGGATTTAGATAATGTCCCATGAGGATCTTACGGTATGTCCAGTAAGACTTACATGGGCCTATAAGAGAGGGGGCCTTCCGGGGGTCAGAACTGACTGGCTCACAGGGATGGAATGCCTCTAACCCGTTTCCAATTCACGGCTATATTTTATAGATACATCGGCAGGTTGGGCATGGACACTTCATGGTTTGGCATGCAGTGTTTTAGAACTGGTGGGGCGACTTCTGCGGCTGCCGAGGGCCATCCTGTTCAGTTCAAGTTAAGCAATCTGGGTAAGTAAGTTTAATAATGTATGTTACGTTAAGATAAGTATCGGCGGTACTCGAGTCAGGGCGAGCCAGGCTAACCATCGCCTGCCTTCGGGGAGCATGGGGGAATTTTCTTCCATTTTCACTCTTTATCGGGGTGACTGATTGGCTCAAGTTGCACCCTAGAGGTTTAGGGAATTGTTCGCCTCCGTTGGTTGTCACCCTGATTCTTCTTGTGCCGCCTCCCCCCTTTTTCCCTTTGTCTTCCTCGTTGTCGCTTTCAGCTTTTGTTTTCTCGCTTTGCTTCTGGGTAAAGGACAGGAAGTTATCATAGGTAGCCGTGATTGAATTTATCGGTCTTACGAAGGAAGGTACTAGGGTTGGTAAATGTTATATATTGTTCTAACCGTGTAGGGTCATGTTCTTCTTTTACAGGATCGGTCAACAGGGGCTGCCGAGCCCTCAACATCGGACATTCATATATTCACTGGGCTCAGAAGTTTGTTGCTTGTGAGGGTGCACACGTTGATGTCTGGGATTGGGAGATTGTTTGGCTAGGAGGCCGCGGGATGCGTTGGGATATGTTCTCTCTGCTGTGTAATATCGCACTTATCAAATACGGTATACCTGATATTTTGATTATAAACCTCGGCGGGATCGATTTAGGCCACACTAAGTCCTGCACCCTGAAATGAACAGTTAAGAGGGACCTCCTGGCTGTTTGGTCGGCTTTCCCTCAGTTAAAATTATGTTGGTCGTGCGTCATTCCTCGGTTGTCATGGCGAGGTCCGAGCTCTATTCGGGCCATAGACAGAACTTGTAAAAATTTCAACCGATCCATAGCTAAATTTGTGGCGGATCTCGGCAGGAAGATTGTTCGGCATCCGGAAATCTCGCACGAGAATGTATCCCTTTTCCGGAACGACGGTGTGCATCTTTCAGAGTGGGGCACAGTTGTCTTTTTAAGGAGCCTGCTTGGGGTTCTGTTGGATTTGTTGGGTGACGGGCGAGGGTTCTGGAGGGTACCTCGCTTTGGCAGTAGCGGTGGGGGAGCAGCATTTGATTTTATAGCGCATTTGGATGGGGTTTTTGGTAGTGGGTAGGTACATTCCTCAATAATACGCAGAAGGCCAGGCCAAGTGGTTGGGTTCCATGCTGCCACCTAGGGCCGTATACTTTGAAGGAGGTCAGTACCTGGTCTTGACCCATCTTCCTGGGGGGTGCTTTGAACAGGGGATGCCTGTTCCTGTATTTTTATTATACCAACTGCTGTCCCCCCCCCCCCC
>WWET01000495.1:502765-586239 GCA_011038615.1 Limnodynastes dumerilii
CCCCATTACACCACTTTCTTGCTGAGAGCCAAATTCTATAGTCATATCAAATTCCAATTCAATAAATCTGTGCCCCCTTTTTTCATAATCACAAAGTTGTCCGTGTCTTTATTTCATGGGCTTATGGTGGGTAAGAAGTGTGTCGGCCTAGGCAGTTTAAATAATAATTTTATATGTGAAAAAAGGAGCTATTAGGCACAATTCAAAGAGCATTTTAAATGTTTAGAGTAGTCCATTTAAACGTATGGATTTTAAATTTAGGACATGCAGGATAACAGGGCACTCCTCCTGAACTCCTATGTGCAGATGGTGGATAAGTGGTCAGGACCCTACCTTAAGTATTCCGCACTCATCTCTGTGCTTGCAGAATACTGAATTGAACATAAGGGATTAGCCAAGCTCTTACTGTACAATTTAATGGCAATCACCCTGTGCGGAGGCAGAATTCCACATGGAACGTAGCTTCGGGCGGCTGAGTTCTGTTGCTTTAATATTGGTACTGTGCATACACAGTACCAATTCCCAGCTAACTTATGTAAGTTGTGTACATAAGTCAACTTGTTTTATTCTGGACTGGGCCCAAAGTCAATACGACATCTTACTTGTTTAGAAAGCATGACGTGTAGGGTTTATTTTCAAGTTGTGTAGATAGGGATATATGTGTTATAAAATAATAAAAGCATCAAATGCAGCAGACAGGATGATGATAATTAGAAACAAATGTAAAAATGCCTTTAGTTTGACATTGTCAGAAGATTGTATGTGGAGTTCTGACTGAAGTGCATCTAATTGATTGTATAGGAAATTAAGGATATGTGGAAAGTGTGGGATGTTAAAAGAGTTTATGGTAATCTGTGAGTGTTGGATTCAAATTTAGAGTAATTATCACATGCTTGAAGAAGACGAGATCACAGATCACAAATAATGCTGCAACAATTTTTATTAATTCAGGGCACTTTATGAAATAAGTTATACCATTTGCTGTGACTTTCCATCTATCAATAGAAGGAAATAAATACACTAGAGTAAATCCCTATTGGGCTAACACCACCCACATGGGATGAATAATATTTATCTTCCTTACTATTCTGGCCATGCCATATTTAACTCTATTGATAATGCTGTATCCAGACTTACCATGGCACTGCGAGTTCTTTATAAAGTGCCAGCGGTGATTCAATAGCAGATCTCTGCTTTACCACTCGCACATACTACAAACCGGTACACCTACCTTAAAACTGGAAGTGCAGACAATGAATAACATGCACATACTGCAAATTTAAATAGTATACCCCTTCCCCTTGTTATCGCAACCCACCCTGTCAGAAGCCATCAGAGATAACACCGTAAAGCTAGATAACACAGATTGCTGAGCATGACGCTCTTATAGTGCACATGCACAAAACAAAAAAGTGTCATTTTTCAAATCAGAATATTGAACCTGATCCAGATCTCCATGAATTTTCCTTACACACAGAGATCTGGGGCCAGATTTACTAAGCTGCAGGTTTGGAAAAGGGGAGATGTTGCCTATAGCAACCAATCAGATTCTAGATCTCACTTTCCTATTATATACTAGAGTATGTCAGCTAGAATCTGATTGGTTGCTATGGGCAACATCTCACTTTTCCAAACCCGCAGCTTAGTAGATCTGGACCCTGGAGTTCGCATGGAATAGAGAGGAATGCTTTTCCCTGTCACACCCCTCTCTCGTGCAGAGTTCTGGACACATCCATGTCCTGAACCCTACCTTACCTTCTTTGCACGGATCTGCATCTATCTGAATGCATAACTGTGCGGAATTGCCATTCACCACCCCTGGAGCCTCAATAGCATGCCTATCCCTGAATGTTTGGCGGGGATTAGGGCGAGCTTCCCCCCTCCCTTCTTTGGATCTCCTAGCATATGGAACTAAATTCCGCATATTAGGAGATCCATAGCAAAACATCTGGTGCGCGCATGCGCTAATGTTGCTATTCAGGGGACTTTCGCTAGAGGCTTGTTTAAGCTTCCTGGCTTTCGTAAATGAGGAACTGGGCCATTGTCTTAATGCTTTAATAAATAATGCTGACAAAAAAATACATTTGTTTTTTTTATTTTTTTACCACCCTATTTTTTTCCTCTAACTTCTTTGCCAAAAATAATATAGAATATAAAATCTTCCTATAGATATGCATGTATGCATTTGATAAATGAATGTGTATAATTAAGCAATGGAACATATTTTGTGCAGTGATCTGACAACACTATTAATAGTTTGTCTTTTAACTTTAAAATAAAGTCTTCATGTTTTTCGCTTTTCTCTGATGGTACCATATTGGTGCTTGTGACTCCTCTCGATGGCATGACATCATTATAACGTAGAACAAGGCCCCTCCACTGCTTCTGTCCTCTAAGTACCACTAGTTGTACACATACCAATTGTTAAGAGCCCCTAGCACTTGTGTCATATCTTGAATGCAGCAGTACAGGTTTTACAGTACAAGTAAGAAATGATGGAACAATATTTTCTACAAAATAAAAAAGACTAAGGACAGTATTATTGTTCTTTAGATAAAATTGAATGGGTCAAGTCGAGAATTATTAGGAAAACACTATAATCATTCTATCACACTGCAGTCCTCCAATATAGTAATATTATAAGTTTTAGCTTCTACACTCAAGAACATAACTACCACTGGTCAGGAGCAAGATCCCCACAGTACCAGCAACCTATATTGAGGAACCAAAATACTGTAAGTGTCTCTCTCTGCACAGTGTTCTATTCAACATTGCATTTTTTATAGCGTCTTCAAGGGTTAACAGATTTCTAAATAAATCTACATTTTATAAATAGGTCTATTGTAGCAGTAAAACTTTTAATGCATAAATACAGTCAGAGATTATTTCTTTAAATGGTGAAATTAAATTTTAATGCTGAAAATATGAAGTTTGTATAATATTACACACTATGTTGAAATATTCTGGTTATCAAGCAGCAAAATGATTGAGTCTTATTGGAAGACAGATTTAATTGCAAGAACCTGAGGATAAAAATGATTAGTCTTGAAAACTGAAAATTATAGGCAAAGAAAACCATCCATCTGGAAACTTGAAATGTCCTAATTAGATTTAGAATAAGATACAAGACCAAGTTCGCTGACTCAATTGAAACAGACAGTTTTAATATTTGTAGAGTCTTTTTCTTGGTGGTAATTTGGCATACATTATATATTACTACACAGCAACAGACGCTGAATCCAGACTTTCACGACTTTGAATCTATGACAAGGAAAATCATATGGTCATTTGCTTTATAGCATGAACTGAATTACAATGACGTCAATTAGAATGCAGTATGTTTCCAAGATGAAAGCAGACTATTGCTTATAGTAGATTAATGTAAACAGTGACCAATGAAAACTCACAGCTTACAACCTGCTACAAAATGCATTATTAAGATGTAAAAACAGGCAGAAATAGTTTCTTTTAAGCAGGGGTCTTCTCATAGATAATATGTGTGATGTGAAGCATAACTGACATACCTGCATGTACTTAAGCTATACGTATTGTATGACTAAAAAAGATAGTAAGGAAAGTGTCACTGTTTCTCAGAAGAAAACTTAGACACCTTTAAAGACCGCATGTACGCAATCTACGTAACGAAACGCTACGTATATAGCGTAAAATAGTTACTACGCATGCATAGTAGCTAGATTCGGAAAATTAAGCACGTATGTTAAAAAAATACAGGGTTGTGAATCCGGCCGCAGGACGTTCTAGTTAAGCCAGTTACTAAAGATCACATATGTGATTTATACTAAAAGCTTTTATTAGAAAGGTTATGGAACTTCAGGGCCTCAGACTAAATGACCACAGATCACAGAGGGCGTATTTTAATAGAGGATCCCCCAAAGGCATTCAGAAAGTATTAAAACTTTTGAAGTAATCACACAAGTAATACATATGTATAGAAATAATTTAACTCCATTTATATATGCTTCTCTCCTATTAAAACAAATTGCTAGACCAAAAACTTATATAGGTAAGGGCTTGTTTTGGAATGATCAAATAAAAAAAAAAACAAATACACAAAAAGGAGAGCTTATCAGATAAAACAACAATTTTGTACACTAAAAAAAAGTACATATAAATCTGCTTAACAGCATGTATAAGTGCATTGGTATAATACTGGTTATTTAGTCCTTGTAAGTACTGGTAAATAGTTCTTAAGTATCTAAATCATTTGTAAACCATTAAGTTTAATCAGAACAATGGGCTGGATCCAGACCTTGTTAAGTGCATGAACTTAATTACTCAAGGGCTAAACCATGTTGATTTCAGGGGAGTCATATTTCATCTGTTGCAAACAGTCTTAGTGTTGAGAGGCGATGTTTAGACCACCTCTAACTTTCCGTGTGCTGTCCCGTGCGTCTGTGTCCTCCGTACGTGCGTATCAATATAATCGCGCCCACTTTCCTTCATTTAAATGCATTGCTCCGCCCATTTTCACTTAAAATCTCCCGCGCGTATATTTGCTTTGCATATCCGGACGTATGTACACTTGTGCCTATCATACGTCCGTCCGTTAGGCACTTCTGGGCGAATAGTCAACGTCTACTACGTACAAAAAGCTACTATGCATGCGCAGTTGAAACGTATCTAAAAATACGCACGGGAGTCGCCGTGAAAACAGAAGTCTGAATGCGGTCCTAAGAGAGGAAATTTACTCCTGGGCTAAACCATGTTGGTTGCAGGGGAGTCATATTTCATCTGTTGCAAACAGTCTTAGTGTTGAGAGGTGATGTTTCCTATCTCAAGTCTAAATAACAGTGTGATAGTAACGCTGGTCAGTATCTGTGTGCAGTGCAGTAAGCGAAGATATATCCCTGCATGCAAACAATACAATTAACTTGGCTCCCCCTGAAATCAACATGGTTTAGCCCTTGAGTAACTAAGTTCATGCACTTAACAAGGTCTGAATCCAGCCCAATATATGTAATTGTTGCCACAGTGGATGGGATCCAGAGTTAGTCCCGTTACCGCACGCAAGGTTTGTAAGTGGCCTGATTTGACTGGAGGGTGCATCCCAAGCGTAGCATGTATTGTGCAGAACTTTTTTCCATATGAGCCCACTTCCTAGGAAATGCGCTGTGCTTTTCCTCTGCCCGCTAATGTGGGCGGGGTAAGCATGCAAAGTGTACAGTTTAGGAGGGGTATCCCACACTCGTGCGGATCATCGGTCGTACGGACCGCTGATCCACACAATTTGCTTAAGGCTGGCTTATGGAAGCTGCCATAAAGCCCACATGACAGAGGGTAGTCATAGGGGGCGTGCGCTCCCCTCTTACTGTCGGATGGACACCCCTGGATCCGGTCCAATATCTGGATATTACAATCAATTAGAATGGTAAATAGAAAATCTCTACAATGAAATATGAGTGAATCTCAATGTAACGATCAAGCAAATTTGCCTCTGGACAATCCGTCTTACAATGTGAAAGGGGAAAATTTATTTTACTTTTTGCATGCAGGAAAACTGATGATTTTGCCTAACTGAACAAAAATACTAAACAGCTTTAATGAGTTGAATTACAACACATCAACCCATTCTGTTTGCACATTTCTAATGTGCTTCGTCCTGCAGTTCAGAATGGTTTGGACAAGGTGCAGAGTTGCTCCTTTTTTGCAGTGACTTTCAACTTTGGATCGCTCCATTTGAATCTTTGAACGGAGTAAAGTGATTTTAAATACCACTACATTACATGACATGGGCTGTGTCTCACAGACATAGCGGCTGATCCAGAAGAAGGGAACAACAGGTACAAATGTAGAGCAGGGAAAAACTTTGTTGAACTGTGAAGGAGAACAAATTTATATGGTGAAAACAGAATTAGAGTTCAGAGGGGAAGTTTCCAAGCTCAACCCTAATTTACAGATCACTCATAATGTGAAATGTTTTGCCCTTAAAAATAGGGGTAAGCGCAGCTCTAGATGATCCGCATACTTGTGTTTCTTCAGAGACCTTGTAAAAAAGGTACAGGCATATAACACGTAAATGCTTTATCGGCACGTACTATTTAAAAAATAAATAACTGTATAAAATTGCTGCTTTAAGCATCGTGCAAGAAAACACTGAAAGTGAATTTAAAGTAGTCAATGTATCAACAATAGCTATATCAAGAATGAAACAGCAAGCAACCGGAACACCTGGGCAACAAGTACATTGTATCTTTTGATATCTGCTCATGTCTTTCATCTCATAATACAACTTTGTACAGTTTTGTTCATTTAAAATGAAACCGTTTCTCTTGAGCTTGTTATTATGTATGCCACTTTGAAACTATTGAAGGTCTTAAAGTGAATACATGCATATTTAGAAATCTCTCATTATTCTTTCCCAAATCCCACTGGGCTGTGAAAGAAATGTCGTAGTAACAGTATAAATCCTTTTTATGCAACTATGTTAACCAAAAAAAATAAAAAATCCCCATGGAACATAACATTACTTTTTTGGTGTCACTGAGCAATGACTATTACAGTATTTAAGTGTTTATGAATTAGTGTCATTTTTATTGAATGCATATAGTATGAGCTTTATATAGTCTATAGTTTTATTGCAGGTTAAGGATTAACTAAGATAGTTTACAGTAGAAGATGAATGCAGTACATTTTTAAACCAGCATGTACGTTTATCAGATGTAGTAATTTATGGTAACAAGATTGTAGCTTATAAGATAGAAAGAGCACTTTTTTTATATTTATAAATAGAAACTATAGTAACAACAGAAAGGTTTTTTAAAAATGTTCTAGATTTGTGAAGGTTAATGTTAGCAACAAAGTCACACACATGGTAATAAACTGCTGTCACTGTTCAGTATAATGCCAGTGACTGATTTGCTTCCATTCACTACATTACTCAGAGCTGCCAGCAGTGTCCATTCACCTCCTACCATGTTGCAGAGATTGAAATTCCCTAAGGAAACTGGTTCCCTCCTCCATTGTTTATTTTGTCTTGTTTCATTATACCAAAATAGATTCTTTATCCATTCTATTTTATGGAGTACATGCTTATAAAGAATATGACCAATGACCAAAAATCTAANNTACTGTATGGTGGTGTCTACAGTGGGTGCGACAGGTCCTGCGGGCAGTGCTTACAAAAATGATTGGGTGAGTTTGCCTAGAAAAAGGCTGCCTATTCGAAATAAAGACAGGCGATAAAGAACTTTTCAACTGTCTCCACATTTGAAAGACAGCCCTCGTGCCAGGGACTCCCACCGGTATCAAATATTGACACAGGTGTGGGTCTCCGGAAAGAACAGCCCTATTTTGTTTTCTCCCAGCCAGTTTCGAACTGGCTGGGATTTCGATTGCATATGCCTTGATGAGGCATAGCAATCGATCCACGGCGCACCGAACTTTCGGTGCTCCGAAAGGTAAGGCAAAAAACTACCCCAACCCTTCCCCTAATTCTAACCCTAACCCTCCTCTTCCATTACCATAACCCTTCCCATTCCTTCCCCGCAGCCTGACCCTAACCCTCTCTTCCCCACAGCCTGACCCTAACCCACCATCTCCCACAGCCTGACCCTAATTCTCCCTTCCCTGCAGCCTGACCCTAACCCTGGAGAGGTTACTCACCTTTACTGTGGTGTGGGTCCTGCAGTAGCAGCAGCGGTGTTTGCGAAACAGAATACTCACCGATTCTAAAAAAATAATTCTAAACTTGGGGGTATTCGAAATAGGAACTTTCGGATGTCCCTATTTCGGAAATCAAAGTTTCTAACCGGGGACTGCAACTGTATTGACACTATAGGACCACAATATACTCAATCACCTTTCAAACAGCAAATAAACATCTCTCTGGGGCGAGTCATTTACTCCCATGAAGCCCTTTATATCATTGCAGTGTTGCTGAACCAATTTGCATTGAATTTGACTTCTCTATATGTGTGTCTGTTTGTTAATAAGAATTTGAATAAGAAATTTTTTCCAATTGTTAGGCACTTTGGAGTGTGTTGACACTGTATAGATAAATGTCAAATTTTATTTTATATTAGACAATAATTTATTGTATATAGTTATTGTAACAGTGAAAAAACAACAACAATTTTTTAGGAACAAAAAACGAATATATTGATGAAAAAAAATGTGTCCATGTACAGGTTAAATACTTAACACATCTTAATGTACTGTTTGCTGTTACAGCAGTTGTAGCTCTTTACTGTAGTGAGACAGCATCTCTGTGATGTATTCTACCACTGCAAGCAGTTGAACAAAGGCATATGTCTGTAAGATCAGTGATATATCATATGTTGAACTAGCTATCTGTCAATGGTGGTGTGAGTTTATACATCAAGTGTTAAACAGTCAGGCTGTAGAGAATAAACTGAGTTCAGTCTTCCAAAAACTGGGCAATTTCCAAGCATTCGGATTGCAAAATGTCCATATTCATGATCTGCACACAGGTACTCAACTCTGTGACCCGAGTAGAACACAAATCAGTTTGATTCAGACTTCAGATCTTTGACATTTTCAAAAGTGTGAACGGATAGAAAAACTTAAGGTAGGGTCCTGCTTTCAGAAGAAGTAGAAGGAATGGCAGTGGCTTCACACAAATGCATGGATACAGCCAGGTTCTGCTTTTACATCCCTGCTCATGCTATGTTTAGAGCTTTGAATGAAGTGTGCATAAGATTTTAGGACCTGGTTTAATCTGACTAACTTGGTCCAGACTGCTGCCTATTAAGGCCTTTACATATGGATTCTTCATCCACATTATAATGCAGATGTAAGAACACTGGCCCAGATCCAGAATAACGCACCATAGAAAATACGCACCGTAACGTAGCGTAATTGTGAACGTATGGGCCATTCACATATGTGTCACGTAAATACTTACATGTGGGCATGCCAATTTTACGTATCACAAAAATACGTCTGAAATACGTTATGTAGGCGGGGGTTTGTATTTAAAGTGTACAGTATGGGCGTGCTTAGCTGCGTAAATACGTGTTGCCCATACGTACGTGAGCGGATCACTGCGGTTAAGTTGCCAAAAGTCAAGGTAGGGTTTGGAAAGCGTATCTTGGACAAAATACGTACATTCAAGGGGTGTGACAAGGGGAGTGTATAGAAGGTACGCACGCGTAAATATGCTACGCGAGTAATCGTATTGCAAACGTAGTTCTGGATCTACCCCATTGTTCTGAAGAGGGCTTGTTTAGGACAATGAGCAACCTACAAGTATGAATTTTGTATAGCCGATTATGCAAGAAAACATTCTGTTTAAAGTTACTACTGCCTAGAAAGTCAGTTTCATACCTCAGCTGAAACAAGGAGGACCTCTAGAGCATCATTTGGTAATAGAGAAATTTGTAAGTTTCCAGAGATCTATAATTCAACAGAACTAGGAGACAAAAATAAAAACTTAGCAGTGGCATTGAATGAAATCCATATAAACAAGGAGGCCAGCAGGTATCTGGAACATTCCCAGAGCAGAGACTCCAGTGTGTGTGTGTGTGTGTGTGTGTGCATAGAACAAAGCTTACCTGCACATGTGCAGAACAGTTGCCTAGTCAGACAGAGAGGCCAACATACTTATGTCCAGAGAGGTGGCTGTTACGTTCATGTGCAGGCTCTCACAGTGTTGAATGGAATATGTCAGAGCTGCAGGGACAACAAAAGTTGAAGTGTTTTATAGCTTTCAGTGTTTGGAACATAAAGGCTTTAATCTTGCTATTCATCCATCACACTTACTTACTTGCACTTACTTACCTGGGTTTCTATTGCACTTGTTTGACACAAGTAAGCTCTCAGTTTTCAGCTTCAGTAAACTATAGATGATTCACCTTGAACATAGAAAATTGCTACTTGGGTATCACAACCTCATTCCAAAAGTAGACTGCTTATTACTCAGTCCGCAATTCAGGACAGTCTTTACAGTTTCTAGTATGCTTATCCAGCCGTGGCAAGGCACCCATAGGGAAGATGGACCAGTTCCCTGTCTTTCATGAGAGTATTATGATGACCACATCTATTCTGGTCACACTCTCCTCATTCTACCATTCTACCTATTTAAACCTAGTCAGTCAGTCCGTCCTCTGGAGAGTATAGGCTCAATAACTGTTAACAGCATTCCTTCAATGTGTGGTAGTTCCTGTAGTTTACTTCCTTAGTACTTGTTTGCTAATAATTCTTGGTTGCTTTCTGTTGCTGACACGCCTTCAGTCATTTGCCTCAGTACTGTTGTTGAACTTCTGCTGTTGAGTATTGCTTGTTCATACTTTCCTAATTCCATACTAGTAACTATCTAAATGGGACTGAAAAATGGTAAATAACACACAGTAATGTCCATACCCTATTGCAGTGGTAACGAACCTGTCTGTGGGCATGCACACCTGAGGACATTTCTCACTAGAGATGTTCAGGCTCGGTTTTTAAAAAATCGAGCCTGCCCGAACCTCAGGTAACTGAGTACCGAGCCGAGCAGTCTCGGTACTCTCCTGCTCTGCCGGACATGACGATGATGCAAAACATCATTGTCACATCGTCGGATCTCGCAGTGTTTGGCTCACAGAGAGCAATGCCGTGGCGAAGGAAGGAATGCGGAGGAAGGAACGAGGGACAAAGCAAAGGTAAGTAAAGGGATTAAAGTAAAAGGGAAGGTTGGAGATAAATGATTGGAGCACTGGCGAGCTGAGACATGATGGGAATACTGGGGGAAGCTGGAGACATGATGGGAATACCGGGGGGAGCTGGAGAAATGATGGGAATACTGGGGGGAGCTGGAGACATGATAGGAATACTGGGGGGAGCTGGAGACTTCATGGAGTTACTAGAAGGAGCTAGGGACATGATGGGAACACTGAGGAGCTGGAGACATGGGAAGGCAGGATACATATGATGGTGGATACAGCCCCCCTAAAGCTCTGTTATTGTGTTTTTCTTTTAAGACAAAAGATGTTAATGTATGAGTTGTTTTTTCTAAACTAAAACTTCACTATCCAGGTTAAATTGCTGTGTTGGCACTTTGCGATAAATAAGTGGGCAGACGTAAAAACAAAACTGAAATATTGTAGTATACCAGGAAGATACTCTGAAAGGGGTATGTACTTTAGCTCCATTAACACAGGGCTAGAGTGGGATTAAAAATCAGCCCTGGCATTTAATATATATACACACAAAATAGAGGTTGCTCAAATCAATTTAGAAGTTAATATGGAGCAGGTACTAACAAAGTATGGGGAGGCCACAGATCACATACACACACACACACACACACACACAAACACAAACCTACACATTGCCTGACTACTGGAATGCTCTATGTTGCGTTGGGCACTCAGAAACCATCATCTGATTATTAGCTGGGAGGCTCATTCCAGACTCCATTGTGATTGATTCTCTTCCCCTAAAATAACTGGCACTGAGCTTGCCTTCTGATGTTAAATCTGTGTAGATTTTCCTATTTGAAGCCTTTTGCAGTCAGTCTGTTCTCTTCTTTCTTCTCTGAACACTCAACTCTCTCATTACCCTACTTCTGTTTTTTATTCTCGCTTACCCTGCATCTGTCCTGCCACAGTTCCCTGATCGCATGAAGCGATGAATGATTACTGGGTGTGGCCAATTCTGTTCTTTTAGGGTTTCATTTGTTACCTTCTTGAAATATCTCTGCTCAGCATTTATATTCACTGCTGTAGGGGAAGGGGGATGTTGGGTTTACCATTTATGGTGGGTGTCTGTGTTATTTATGCATACGTATAGTTTGTCATTGGGTACACTACATGGTGTGCTATCTGCATCTTGGTTATACCATCCACTTATTTTGAGTACTAATCTACATACTTCCTTTGCTACGAAGGAAGCTGCCACAAGGGTGGCGACTTATTGGATGCCTGCAGCCAAGCCTGTCCTTACTATCAAGAGGCTTCAGTGAACACCAAGCCCCAGGTAGACTCCGCACACAGGTGCATGGTTACCCCAAGTATAGCATAACAGTCTGATTGTGAGTATATGTAAAGGAGGATATATCTGTAGATAACATAATGATAAAGTTTGGAAGCAAAGAACTATCTGTTAAAAATTTAAAATTGAACATTTTACCTCATGTAATGTATTTTTTTGTAAATAAAAGGAATCCATTTAGAGATTTCATGCCTGTTGTTTTCTTAACTGGTGATTATATTTCTATAGATGAAATGTAATGAAAACTATTTCCAATGGCACTTCATTCCTTATACAATGGAGAAAATGCTTCCACTTATCCCACACAATTATTGATGCTGAAAAGTTACTTCTGTGTACTAGTGGCATAAAAGCATGTTTACTTCATTGTTGGACAATTAAGTCAAATGACACCAATATAATTCAGTTAATATACACATTTTATGCACAGTTAGATGGAACACTGCAACTGCAAGAAGAATAAGGCAGCTGTCTAAGTGGCAGACTGACATTTTTAATCCTTACCTACATAGCAAACAACACTAAAGATTTATAATATTAGGCCACCTGACACAACTCAGTATCTAGACACTACAAATAATTAGCAGTGCTTTGTAAAATGTTAGTAGTAGTTTTACACAACAACAAGGGCTATTTATCATGAAATATTATGTATTCCCATAAACTGAAGACTTACTTATAAATAGATGACTTTTGAACTTTATAATCTCCAATCTTACAAAACTTGTTTTGTTCCAAATCTTACTTCAGCTATACACCTATAACTTTATCTATTGAAGATTTCATGTAAAATGTATTTAAAGTTTTAACATGTAATATACTATGCTGAAGGACTGCTCTGAACACACCATTCTAAAGCTTTGTTAAAAGTACATGGCTGTCTCTGCATTTTTTACTAGTATTGTTTTACAATATTTATGTAATATGAACCATGGAATGGTTTTAAATAATTCATTTTCTATTATGGTTTGCACCAAAAAATCAGCTTCTCTTATATTATAACAAATAAAAAATGACAAATGTTACCCAAAAAAAGTTTCATGAAAACTTTGAATAGTAAATTAACTTTCAATATCACTTTGAATCCAATAATTAAAATCTTCGGCATCTACAAAAAGCCAAAACGGCAATTTTAATTAAGATACAGATTTGGGGCATTAACATTAATCACTAAAGTTCATGTTTTCCAAGCCAAGCACTACTTTAAAGCTCTATTCCACTGTAATGTCAAGAATACAAGAAACACATTTCTTCTAAACCTTCAAAGAAGGCTTTATTCCCTTGTGTCATTTGAAATATATATTTAAAGCTACTGTAGATTTTACTTTTATCTGAGAATCCGTGGCATGGAACTTGCAAAGTAAAATTCTAAATACAAAGTATGCATTCCAGTTTTTTCGGCAGATTAGCTCTACTTCAGTTGAGTTCATTAGCAGTTTTCTTCAGATAAAATTGAAATTCATACATTGCTCATAGTGAAAAGTACAAACTGTTATGTTTTTACTGGCTATACCCCAGAATATGTAGATTTTCTGAGTCATATGATTCATGCAGGAAATATAACAAATGAATACAGCACTAGTCATTAGAAGACACTTACAATGAAACCTACTTTGCATTCTTCTTTATGGTTTAAGCAATCCCTTTTAGTACTCATAAATAGTTTTTTCTTTTTTAGGTATATTAACATTATCTCTTTCTTTTTCCCCTTTTATAATACAATACTGTGTGACTCATTTCCAGGAACCACCTGTCTGCCTTATAGGTCAATATTTATTGGTGAATGAAAGGCACAGAAGCAAAGACAAAAAAAAGACCCCAGCACACTGGATTGGATCCAGACTTGCTCATCCAAAATGCTCATTTCATGCTTGCAAGGAGCAGAAAGCTAGCACATATTGCGTGTGCACATGTATACACATCACACTTTTAGTATGGATCTAGAAGTGTTTCCAACAATGGGATAGAACAGGACTTTTCATCCCTTATGTTTTATCTCCACTTCACTGCCGTCCTTGTTATAAATGAAAATTGTGCAGAAAATTTAAGGTAGGGTAAGCGGATCATAAGTCTGTTCGTGCAAGAGGAGTAATCTCACCTTGTGCACTCAGGACTCAGGATATAACGATGATTCAGAGATTGCATATAGAGCACAAGTGTACCAGAAGCAGAGTTCTGGACCAGGTCCACTGGTATTAGCCAGTAGTTAATCAGCAATTCTGTCTGTAAAATAAAATGCATACATATTAGTTATTCATATCTGTAAACCAATGATAAGCCTCATGCTACATTAAGTGCTTTTCTGCTGCGGTTCAAACTCTAAACAATGAGAGTCCAAACTGAGCCAAATATCATGTGTTTCTAAACTGAGCTAACTTCCCAAAGCCTCCAAAATAGTTTCTGTGGACAACTCGTGACCCCCAGAAGCCACCAGTCCAGACATAAAAAATAATAAAGTACATCATCAGTTTCTGTCTCCAAATCAATGTACCAGTGTTGTACGAGTGATCCTAGCTATCAGAAAAACACCCCCTTCATGTAACCATGTTCAAACTGCCTGCCCGGCAATATCCCGGGATTTTCGACTCGGGTTATTGCCGGGGCACACATCAGCCCAGCTCCTGAGACCCTGTTCACACTGCTGCTTAGACAAGGGAAATTCCAGGGTCAGGCCCGTTCACACTAAACATAGGTCTGACCTGGCCTTAGTGGTTGACAAAAGATGAGGTCATTTAAAGGGGACTTTTTTTTACTATTGACGTCATGTAAAGATGTCTCACTCCCCCCAATCCGCTTCTTTCTGTGAGACCCGAATTGAAAAACCTGAGTCCACACTGGCGGCTACCCGGGTCAGACCCGGGAACAACCCTCCACATGTCCCGGTTCTAATTCCCGGGTCAGTAGACAGCAGTAGCAGCAGGCGCACCCTTTCACACTGAGCCACGACCTGGGTCGTCTGGACTTGCCCCGGCAACATCCCGGATTTTTGGCTCAGTGTGAACAGGGTATTAGTCTATATCCGGGTCATTCTGCTTTTTCTCTGTTTCCATTCTCATGTCTGGCTCTCACATCAACAATTATCTGAGCCCTGCTCGACCTATTGTTCTATTGTCTTTTTCTCCTCTTCCTCAAGCTTCATTATCTAACATGAGAACATTGTCAGCAGGCAGCACTGTTTATTATGAGCAATCAGGATGCCCTGTGTCAAGTACAATTCAGAATTAATTGTTAATTTGTTTGATGCTATACAAGCATATAATAATTTTTGATTGCTTTCAAATGAGGGTAAAAGCTAAGGTAATATTAAATATATTACCTGTGTGTAAAGATTAAAACTCAAATAAATAATTTTATACATTTAAACACAAAAACTATTTATGATTCAGATCCACTATTGCAAAAAAAATTTGTGCCAATTAAAACTATTTAATTATCACTCCAATATGCAAATAAACAACAGAAAGGAAAAGTCACACTTACACCTGTCCTAGTTTTCACAGTGCTTGATAAAACAGTGTCAATGAAATCATTATCAAGATTATACTGGGTTTTTCTTCGCCGGGTTAAGCTAATTGATATAATATGTTAAACACTACACACATTTTCAGCATGCATTTCTGTATAATACAAGTCAAAATCGGAAGATTTTGTTTTTGCTAAAACAAGATACATAACTATATAATTTCTAGAGGTTTACATTTTATATGGCATGTTTAGTGGAATCCATTAGTGCACCCAAAAAATACAATTGTCTTGTTAAGTGACTAAGTGGTTAAACATTGCTACATTGCTTGCAATTTTGATGATGCACACGCTAAAAACACCAGAGAATGTACTGCGATCTCTTAAATTGCTGTTTTATATTTTGTGTTTTGTTTTTAAATAATCCCATTAATTCAACAAAAGACTGCTGAGTTGCAAAAGAAGAAAGACTTGTGTCTGCCAATAATGTATTCTGTGACCTCAGCTTGGAGGTGGACAGCACAGGTGTCAGGTGAAGGGCAGCAGAGGGTTCCAAGAATTGGTGGCAATTGTTTGTTTAAAAATATTTTTCCTTCAATGGACTGGATGAACTTTAGTAATATTGGCCATTTATACGCTTGGAAAACAGACACATTTTTCATGTTCGCATACACACACTACCAACCTCCAGCATGGATGCTCAGATCCAGATTTAAGTGCTGGAAGTGGCTCCGAAAAGGGGACTGGATGGGGCGTACACATTAGAGGGGACTGTACATAAAAAGTAAGGTTGGGTCCTACCCAGAAAGCCATTTAACCAGACACTATTAATTCAGGATCCAATCCAATGACCTCACTGGCACTATATCATCCACTGCCTTAAACTAGTATACAGATACAATACAGAGATACACAGGTTGCTTATAAGAGTGCTTGTGTTAAATATGCTGATCTCTTTATATTGCATTTTCTGTACTCCATATATGCCATATAATGCTACGTCTGTCCTGTGTCAAATGCACTGAGTATGTTCTAGGATACTGAGCTCCAACTGTTTGAAGCTCAGCACACACATAGGGCCGGATCCAGACTTGATAAAGTCAGGCTAATTATGTACGTCACATATGAAAGTTGTGCATGCACAATACATTGGAACTCTAAATGGAATGCAGGCTCCCAAAGCTGCGTTCCTTACAGGAGGCGGGCCATGCGTACCAGGTACACATAGTTGGTGGGAATAGGCATTTGAATTGTACAGTAAGGGCGTGGCTTTACTGTACAGGATACAGGTTCCTCAGATCAATCAGACATGGAGTATATGTAAACCAAACAGGTTTATTCTCCAACATATAAGAATAAGTCCACACAGCACACAGTAGCAGCTCCAGACAGAGGAAATAAGTCCAGAGGTAAGGGTTCCACAACAGATCTCTGGCAGAGTATTACCTCTTATCTCTCATGGTTGTCCCCCCTCCCCCCTTCCCCGTTGGAACGACCTGCACAAGGGGAATTGCACAGAGACCTGATTGGTCAGCTCCTCACACTATCCAGCCCCCCTGCCTCCCCTAAGTGAACTCTCTAAGGTGACTCCTTGCTGGTCCAGCTCCTGGTTGTCTGGTAGAGCTCACTAGTGGACAATAGACAGCAAATAAAAGGGACAACGGTGCCTTAACTCACTGAACTCCCGTGTGTCCCCTGTGGAGGTAGAATTTAATCTCTGAAGTGCTTTTCCAGGGAGATGCCACTGGTACTTCCTGTATAATCTAATGACCTGCTTATGGCCACATCTAACCCATAAAGTAACACAGCAACACATAACCATAAATATAACACAACGGAACAATAGCTCCATCCCATCTCGTTTCTTTACAGTGGATAATGTAATATAAGGTCATTTGTTCATGTGATTAAGATATTGTTTGCTTGCTTGGGCTGTATCAGTGTGCATCTAGGCTTCTTATAAAATTCTTAATTGTATGGTTTCATGAATGCTAACATTTTTAAGCTATCTTAACTTTTACTAGAGTCTGAACATGGCGAGGAATAACAGAATTCTCCAAAGCCTTTTAGTAAACTCAATCTTCTGAAGCTTCAGGAAAATGTTCTAGTTTTATATTTACAAGGTGGCTGCGTGTAAAGTAGAAATCTAGTGGGATTAGTTAGGTCTTTACACAAAGTGTACCCCTTGGGACAATTGTGCAGTGTCTGAGTACTTTAATATTCTCACAAAGCGTGTATTATTAAAAGAACACACTGCTGTTATACCTCTGCTTGGTCTCTATCTTGGTGTAGAAAACAGAAAGCCTCCAACTGGATTTTATTGCTAAAGTTTTTCATGTAATGTGTGTGTGTGCACATGAATGAGAAAAAAATATTAGCTTTATCATTTACTGTAGATAAATATTTATTTATGCATTTTACTTTATTAATCTGTTTGCACAACAATATCAATCCATACCAGAAATTGGCCTTTATGGGGATTTTCAATTTCTATTAGACCAACCACAATGGGTGTGATCCAGACTTCATAACAACAAGCTATTTCTGTATGACACAACACGTGCAGTACAAAGAAATTCTGCATCGGATGGCATCTGTCCTGCGTAGAATTCTGCACAGACTCACACTCACCATGCATAAGAGAAAGGCGTGATGGGTGCAATTCGGAATGGTAATCGTACAGTAAAGGCATTGCAAAGCTCTTATGTACCATCCACCATCCATCTGTTCCCGTCCCTTTTTTTTTTTTAAAGGACCCATGGAAAGTGTGCAAACAAGTTTATAGAATGTGTTTATTCAGAAAGCCAGGCGCTGCCAGCTTTGGAGTTTAGAATACCTACAGCACTTAAACACATATATTAAAATGAATTCCAATATCTATTAGCTGATGACTAGCATATAGCACATTAACTAGTCTCATACCTAGAGTACTTCAAAATGATGTCACAAGCAGCATGTACAAATACTGTATATCAACATACAGAAGACAGTACTGGAAAGAACTTGTTGCTATAATTTCAAGGTCTAAAATTATTTTACGAATGTAGCTACTTTTCTTTCAGCTTTCATGTTTATTATGGAATTCAGAAAAACACAAATGTTGACAAACATTGTCTGTACTTTTTATCATTACAGATAATGATTTTTTTTTTATCAGTGCAATAGTATAGCTATGCTACAGCCATATTGCTCCTCCCTAGCACACAAGGTTAATCGAGACCAATTATTTTTTTACCATTATTTAATATAATACCCACAATAAAAGCAAATCTATATACTTCTGTTTTGATGGAAATGATGATAGTATATATGAGATAATACCTTTTATTTATAAAGTGACGCTAAACTGCACTACATGTGTATTGCTGAAAAGAAATCTTTTGTATGCGATAGCTATTCCGGGTTTATTAGTTAGGAAATAAAACTCTGACACATAAAATGGTTTAACATTTCAAGCTAAATAAAATAAAAGACCTGAACTCTGCTAGCAGCTGTAATGTGCAATATTTTAATGTTTTATATATACACCAAGATAGGTAAGAACATACTTTTTTTTAAATTATTTTTTAAAGAAAACATTTTTTATGACTTGTAAGGTACAAGTCAAATAAATCAGCAGGGAAAGCTACTGTTGCATTTTTGCAGAGGCCATACTGTCACAGAAGTAGTGATTAATCCCTATCCAAGAAGAAATAATAGTACCACAGATCTATATGTTCTACTTGTAGCTGAAATAGCTTAAAGGCAGTTACATTTTGCCAAGCTATTTTTCTAACACTAACCTGTGTTTATGTATTTTACAAGGGTTCATTTCAAACAATAACTTATTAAATAAATGCAGTATAAGCATCAGTAGCAGTAATTTCGTTTTCAACGATCCAGTTAATAACAAAACAGAAGCACATGGGTTTTTTGTACACTGAAAACAAAGTTATTATTATTATTTTTTTTTTTACAAAACTCTTTGGGATAAAGTGCAAAAACAAACAACAAAATAACTGATCTTTCCTGATTGAAATATCTTTAGTTCACTTTAAGTTTGTCCTCAAGTTGCCTTGTGAGTAACAGGCGACCCTCATAACTGTCACTTGTGACTTTTAGAGTCGTTACATTTAGCCTTAACTTATATTACTGATTTCTGATATATTTATTATAGTTTTCAACAATTTATTGCAATTCTTATTGGTCAAATATTACATATAGGTGTCCCTTTATTTCAATCAATGTCTTGTTTTAAGTTAGTTTAAAGATTAAGGGCGGTATTCAGAGATCCGTGTCCCAATCGGTCCACAAATATACACACGGACGGAGCAAGGAACACCCACAAAAACCCCAGTTACTACGCATGCGCAGTTGAAAACTTAACTTATTCATTTTCCTTGCGATTTCCGTGCATACTTTTACCTAAAAGTACGCATGGAAATCGCAAGGAAAACGGATCTCTGAATACGGCCCTTAAGGTGATGTGCTTTCTTTGGATGCAAATTATGTGACCACTGACATCAAATAGTCTATCACTTCAGTGCCTTTATTACAGTGTAAAAGTTGTTCTGTATGTGGTGACAATCAAAAGGAAAACAAATACTAAAATTAACTAAAAAATATATATATTTTTTAATTATAGTGCAGTGTTATGTCACACTTGACATTACATATTAATATAGTGGTTTTTGTTACAGTGTAATTTAAAGAACAATGTATTATTGTATTATAGTGGCTGTTTTGGAGACTTGGGGACCTCTCCCGGGGTTGAGCCCTCAATTTAGAAAAATACATGATATATGACCCATAGTTGGGACTCTGATTTTTAGAGTTAGGACCACCTAACAGAGAAGCCTTGTAAGTGGCTGGTGGCTTATCATGTATCTGCAGATATTTGTAACTAATTCTCTGACTTTTGTTTTAAAGATAGAAGATTATGGTTTGTTGCTGGGTAATTGCTAGAGTGCCAGGCCGTGTTTTATTTTTGTGCAAACTCCCCTTGCTTTGTGCACCTGCTGTATAATTACAAGGTTGGTGGGCGAAGCATGTAAATTTAGTGTGGGTGTTAACATCTATTTACGCATGGATCAGCGATTGGATGGAACGCTTATCTGCAAGTGTGACTTAAGGCTGCCTTATGGCAGTATAAGTCACACTATTTAAGAAAAAGTGGAGTGACAGGGGGGAGGATGGATAGACCCCCCACACGTACGGAAAACGTGTAGGGGTCTGGATCCAGTCCATGATACTCAACTGTTGACATTTGACCTGTGAACATTTTGACTGTCGACATTTCATATCAGACCCCAGAAAAGGAATCAGTTTGAAGGACAGAGAGTAATCCTGGCCCTTACCATCAACAATCAGCTATTTAAACTCTAACCTGCTACAGTATATACAGCAGTTGCAAAACCAAAAAAGATTAGTTGTGCAAAGTGTCCACATCATATCAAAGCTGAAGTAAAATAGAATTGTTAACATTTCTGCATAAATATTATTCAGATAAACCTTATTCAAAGCTTGGTCATATAAGCTTCTTTGTTAAATTCAACTTCTTTGTAGCATGGGAAAATAAACATGTGATTCCAAGTCATATTAGACTATGGAAAATAAAATCTCTACCAATATCAATTATTTGTACAGGTATTAGATATTAAACATAGAGGACCGGATCCAGTTAATACCGTGAGTCCACTTACACACGCAATTCACTGAAGTGGGCTCTATGGAGTGGAGGACACATGCGCTCTCCATATGTTACGTTAGATTTACTAATTAAGTTCCATATGATGGAGTTTAAGTTAAAAGGGGCTATGCATTTAAATTTTACAGTGTGGTATGGGTGTCACAATTACCACTGGATCAACAGTCAGAAATACCTCTTCTCCGCAAGTGTGACTTAAAGCTGCCTTATGGCATTGTAAGTCACACTTTTTACGAACAAGAGAAGGGAGTGGCAGGGGGAGATCACTCCCCTCACTCGTGCGGAATTAAGCGGAAAATGTGCAGTGTGTGGATCGGTCCATAAACTCTAAGTGGAAACAGAAAAAAGTGGTCTGGAGAAAAAAATGCGCAAATAAACTTATATGCAGCTAAAAAACCTTCTCCTAGGGGTGTCTCACTCCCCAAAAGACAATGAAGGATAAAAAGAATGGAGGAGGTATAAAAGCGCTGAGGTGTTTACCATCAAAGGGAAGTGCCAGATATATAACCATCAACAAACATAGCATTAAAAATGTCCATTCAGATTAAAATCCAGAAATGAAGCAATGATCCGTTATCCAAATAGAAACCCTTACCCCTCTCGGGGAAAAAAGGAAACAAAAATAGAAATGGAAAACAATTTATTAGTAACAAATAAAAACAAGAAAAATTAAGAAAGTGAACAGTGCATACCAGAAAGATGAAATGTCACAAACAGTCACTGAGTCAGCCAGAATATACCCGGGTACTGGCGAGATGGAGAGATCGGTGCTGCTGGGGTCTGGTATAGAAGTTCACAATCCCTAAGTCGGCGGCAGAAGGGATTGTGAACTTCTAAACACCTCAGCGCTTTTATACCTCCTCCATTCTTTTTATCCTTCATAAACTCTAAGTGCATTCATGCTGGTGGCACCCAGTTTATTGCAAAAACATTACATTAAGACCAGGCATTACATATAGAGAAGAAGCTATGTTATGACACATTCCTTAGTTTTACAACATAAAATCAAGAAATAGTCTTTATTATGATACATATTTCACAACATCAATGTTAACTCACTCTGTATCAAGTGAAAATTATTTTGAAAAAAAAATAAAAAAAACTGCATAACTGCGTACATTGGGGTAGATCCAGACCTCAGTACACTAGCCGCTGACATAACATCACCTATTTGTATGTACTGCGCATGCGTGGCAGATGTTACGCTTTGAAAAGTTAAGGTAGGGTTTGGGAAACGTAAAACGACCAAACTACGTTCCAGCGAGGGGAGTGCCTAGGGGAGTGCACAGAAAATACGATAGCGTAAATACGCTACACGATAAAACATAACAAGCACTTAGGTCTGGATCTGCCCCATAATCGTCAAGTATGCATCAAGTTTGAAAATGTTATTTTGTTTAACAAGAAGAAATCATGCATATTGCAAGGGATAATTGTAATAAACTCTACATCCAGAGCTGGCGTATAGGAACAGATTGTAACTTTATGATAAATGCTGCTTTATAAATAGAGGGAACTATAGTAGAGTATACTGAGCATAATGTGCTATTCATTAAGTAACAATAGCTAATTTATTCATTTTTGCAAAGAGGCCAATAAAAAGGAAAACAAAAGACGCTAAAAATATGCAGTCATAATAATCAATTAGTAATTGTCAAAACACTAGCCATATAAAAGTTTTATTTCTAGTATCTTCCTTTCAATAAACAATGTGAATCTAAGTGCTTTCAATTCTGTGCTGCATTGTAAACACTTGTTTATTTGTTCCTACACAGCTCAAAGTCAAACACAAATGTCTAAATGACATTTAACTTTAATTGCTGCTTGCTGAAATGAGTTAAATGAAGGGCATTCCAGAATTAAACTAACAGCAGGCTTTCCTTTGCTGTATACTCAGCCTCACACAGCTAGTAGCTGCTTTGCAAAGTAATATCAATTTAAGTGTCTTTACATAAGCTACCTTAATTCAGAAAATACTTTCTGTAACCCTATATCAAAATGGAAGTAACTCTAAGTTCAATTTGAAGAGGATTTCATTTTTTGCAGTTTGCCACTACTGTATGTGACATCTATGTTTTAATGTCTAACTGTAAATTTATATGTACAACTATATTGTTATTTGTATTTGTTGTCACTACAAAATAAATATTATTTATTATATTTTTCATATTTATTGTTTTATGATACATACCCGGAAACTTCTATATCATTTCAAGGTATTCTCTGTTGCCACAAACTAAAATGATAGCTAAAAACAACTTATTAATTGCAATCAAAAAGTATCTCTAAACCATTTCTAATTTTACACAAGTGTAAAAATGTAAATACTTTTGTAAATAAAGTCTATGGACCTGATTCTTAATTAGGCACCTAAGCTGACTTCCGTACGTTAGGTACAGAAGTCAGCTGACTATTGGTATTGCACATGCATAGTACCAACATCATCCGCATCGGAACGCAACCACCTGGAAGTAGGCTACAATTGGAATTAATACCTAAATCAGGATCAGGCCCTATATCAGAACAAAAGCTCAAAACTCAACAGATTGTAAGTCCTCTATATAATAATATTTATTCACTTACAAATGAACTTAAATTTTGAACATAGTATTTATAGCCAATATTACAACATGACTATATTGCTTTGAAATTAAAGAGTACTTTTAACCATGGCCAGCTTTTCTCCTGAAGAAATGATCCTCTACTCCGGTGAGGGCTGCTACTTGAGTTTTCTATTCTTCTGCACACAAGCAAAATAAAAGATAATTCAGGGCTTTATGCAGAATTATTGGCATTAGCATAATGCATCTCTACATACTTTCACACTGTGCATTTTCAGAAAAAATGTTCTTGCAATTACAGTATTCCAGACACAAACACAGATCACATCTGTATAAAAAGGCAAATGGGAGAAGAAAAGCGCTGATTTGTGTGACTGAGAGGGTTAATGCATACAATGAATTCTAATACAATGTAGCGGCATACACGGGTCCCTAAAAAACTGAGCAACTCTAAAAACTGATGTTTCTATAAACTGTCCAAAAAAAGTCTTTAAGATGTGTAAACGGAGCAATCCTTAATAAGGTCCTTAATCAAGTCTATAAATATGTTAATATCTATTGTTGATACAGGTTTTCTCATAGGCATCCATAACCTGTGAAAAAAGGAGAGACACAATTAATAACCATCCAGAAAAAATGCAACCAAAGGAAGTCAGCCCACTATTGAAATGGGTCTGAAAACATATCATAGGACCGAAGGGAGACTGCGGCTGAATCGCTTACCCGGGTTTACATCTGCTGCGGCGGCGCTCCCCCTGTTCCATCGCTTCCTGGTATGATGTCCCTGTTCATTTTTTTATATACTTTTATTTGATGTACTAATAAATGTTATTTTTTTTTTATTTCATATGTGTGGCTTACTTGGAAGATCACCCGGACTACAGTGTTTCATTGGGCCTGATCCAGAGCTACACCAATGCGCTGTGCTTACTAAAGCACAGCGTATCGGCGGTCACTTTCCCTGGCACTCCCCCTGTGCGGGCGTATGGCCCCCTTCTTACGCCGGCTGCTACGGATGCCCGATCCAGGATCGGGCGTTGCCGTAGCAACGCCGGGCAACATCCGGGCAACATCTGCCCAGAGCATGCGCAAATCGGCTGAAAAGCCACGCTTACGCCCGCCGTCCTAGCGCCGGCAGGCATACCTCTGGATCAGGCCCATTGCCCCTTTTTAGAGGAACAAGTTTTAGTTCAGTTGTTTTGGTGGAATTTAATTATATGAACTTGGATTTTATGGATTTATTGATGCTGTCTATGGACTGTTTATTCACCTAATGCAATACTCTGATTTTCATTTATGGATTTTTTAGATTCTTTATTTATTTATTGGAGTATGACTTTGCCATTGTATCTTCACTATTATTTATTTATTGGAGTATTCCTTTGCCAATGTATCTTCATTGTTATAGATTTATTGCTATTCCCCTAGGTGAACCTCACCCCAGCGCCTGGTATTGTTCACTATTTTTTCTTTTTTCTACAGTTTATAGAAACATCACTTTTTAGAGTTGCTCAGTTTTTTAGGGACCCGTGCATGCCGCTACATTGTATTAGAATTCATTGTATGCATTAACCCTCTCAGTCACACAAATCAGTGCTTTTCTCCTCCCATTTGGCTTTTTATTCAGTTCTGTTTGTGGGGTTGGGTACCCCAGGGTGAGAGGACTGCTGCAGTTTTGGGGAGGCGCTTTTAAAGTGATATTTTGCATTTTACCTTTGAAACAGATCACATCTGTAACTTACTACATTCAGAGAGGCCTTCCATGTGAGGTAAGTGGTAGATGAAGCGGTAGCAGGACTGGGGGAAAGGCAGAAGAAAGCTAAAAAACTGCACACATTGAAATGAATTAAATGTTTATAATAAGGGATGCTCCCTTAGGATTTTAGGAAAACAAAAGGCAAATACATGAATGCCTTGATAAAGCTACCAGCGAAATGTGCATTGGCGTTTTGCTGTCTGCAGACTATTATGTCTTAAAAACTATACCTTTATACTACTGCTTCAATTGCTAGCTGTTTATTAAAAAGACCAGACTTAGAACTATATTGGCACAACGCAGCGCCCTATGAGATGGCAAATACTTACTTTATAGTGGCCGTACTCTTGACCTAAGATTTGAGAAGCTTGTATGCACTCCTAAAAAAATCTATTTGATCTATTTGTTTGCAAATCAACTGTGGTTACCTCTGTAGTACCGCAAACTAGTAGATGACCTGACATAGGACATTTGATATGCTTGGATGCACCTAAATCTAAATTTATTGGTGCTAACCAGTATTTCTTTTCAGGAAGATTTGCCATTTTACCTCCCATAAGGTTACATATATTTTTTTATTTTAAGTACAACAGTTGTGCAAGTGAGGACTTCACAATAGTGTTGCCATGCAGCTCTTAATCCAATTAACTAGAATGTGACTTTCCGATTGTAACAATAACTGTCATAATAGAAATAATAAAAAAATTTCAGGTACCTAAATCCCACATTTTTCCACCCAGTTATGTCAAATGTCCTCTGTATCCAAACACATAATATATTTTTGTAGATACCGACTTCCATATTTATTAACCTTAGTGTATAACAATTGCATGAGAGAGTCTGAATGATTCATGTAAATACACCAATGAATGTGCAAACTTAGTAATACATGCCAATACTAAACCTCCCTTAACCTTTGGCATTTTTATTTTTGTGAGGGATATTCTAGAGTACCCCCACTATATAAATTAGCTAGTCTTATTAAAATGAAAACATTTTAAATTATGAGGCATTATCTAAATAATAATCATTATTCGATATTTGTAGCATTTTATAAATTTATTCTTTCCCTGTAAGCACCTTAGTAACAAAAAAGCAACATGCAATATCATCATCAAATAGAGCTTTTTTTAAACATCCTTAGAGCCAACGGTAATACCCTGTGGGTGCGATTTAACAGTCACAGCCAGTGGTTCCAATATACTAGTGTTAACACACCCAAAACAGTTTCCTAACAGTGAACTAGTGAAATCTAATAAATGATTGATTCACAATACATCAGTATAATTACCTTAAGCACCTTAAAAGTCATTACTGTAAATCCAGTATATGAAAGTAACTAACTGTTGAAGGCAAACTGAGATAAATTAACTATTGTATTATTCATTTCACCTGTGTTTAGATGCAGCTGTTAATTCAGTGATACTCTAGACAATGATAGAAAGAAGAAACTAACTATTTCTCCTATGATTGCCATCTCCCCTTTTAATACTATTTTAGTCATGCAGTATTCTGCATGAAAATCCTTCCACGCAGATTGCTGAATTCTACGTAAGAGCCCTTACTGTACAATTTAAATGCTTATTTCCACCCACCATGTGTATCTCATATGCATGGTGATTAGGCCAGATTCAGGCTATTTCCGCTCTTTTCTCTCTTCTCTTCCACAGGTAACATTATTTCCCCTTAAGGGCTGTGCAAATATTACTCTATGCTGCAACTGACAATTATTATCTAGGTAACACTTTTTCCCCTTAAGGGCTGCGCAAATATTACTCTATGCTACAACTTACAATTATTATCTATGTAACCATCCCCACCCCGCGTCCAAATCCCACCCCCTTCCCTCATGCCTTACCTCGCTCCTGTAACCCCTCTAATCTAATCCACATCACTTATGTTCTCTCCCTCCCATTCTCCTGCGCTCTATGGAATACCAGATCCATCTACAACAAGCTCTCTGCCATCCATGACCTCTTAATCTCCAACTCCTGCAACCTTCTCGCCATTACTGAAACCTGGCTCTCAACCTTTGATACTTCTTCCCCTGCTGCCCTCTCCTATGGTGGTCTCTCTTTCTCTTACACCCCTAGGCCTGACGAATGTTGTGGCCATGGTGTTGACATCCTCATCTCCCCTTCATGCACATTTAGCGCAATACCACCTGAGCCCTCTCTCACTTTCACCTCCTTTGAGGTGCAATGCATTTGCCTCTATCACCCCAAACATCTTTGCAATGCTGTTGTCTACCGTCCCCCCTGGCCCCACCTCCAAATTTATTCATAACTTTGGAGCATGGCTCCCACACTTTTTATGTTCTGACCTCCCCTCCCTTATCCTAGTTGACTTCAACATCCCCGTTGACAACCTCACAGAACCCAGCACTACAAAACTTCTTTCCCTCTCTTCCCTTGCCCTATTACAGTGGAATTCCGCACCCACCCACAACCTGGGCCACTCCCTTGACCTCATGCTCATACTCCCTTTCTGACTAACCATGACCCCACCTCACCCTCCTACTACTGACCCATCTCCCTTCTCCCCTTCGCCTCCAAGTTGCTTAAATGACTTGTTTACAAGCGTCTAATCACCTACCTTGCCGACAACTCCATCCTGGACCATCTCCAATATGGGTTACACCCCCTGCACTCCACTGAAATGCCCTCACTAATATCACAAATGATCTCCTTTCTGCCAAATCTAAGTGCAACTTCTCCCTTCTCATCCTCCTGGATCTTTCAGCAGAATTTTACACTATTGATCACCCTCTCCAGCTCCTCACCCTTTACTCCCTCGGCTTGTCTGGCACTGTCCACTCCTGGTTCTCCTCCTATCTCTTGGACCGATCCTTCTCTTTCGCAACCCCTACCTTCTCCTCCCCTACCACTCCTCTTTCTGTTGGCATGCCCCAGGGCTCAGTTCTTGGTCCCCTTCTGTTCTCGCTCTACAACTCCTCTCTGGGTGACCTCACCAGCTCCTTTGGCTTTCACTACCACTTCTATGCCGACGACACTCAAATCTATCTCTCCTCCCCTGACCTCTCCCCAAACTTCTGTCAAAAGTGTCAGACTGCCTCTCGGTCATCTCCTCTTTGATGTGAGAATGTTTTCTCAAACTTAACATGGACAAAACTAAAATCATACTCTTCCCTCCTTTATGAACCCCCTCTACAGCTACTATCTCCATTACTATCAGCGACTCCACCATCTCCTCCTCCACCCAAGCCCCCTGCCTGGGCGTTATCCTGGATTCCTCTCTCTCTTTCACCCCCCACATCTGCACCCTCTCACTCTTCTGCCACTTTCAGCTCCGCAATATTGTTCGCACCAGACCCTTCTTAACTGCCGATGCCACTAAAACACTCTTCAATATTTCCCGTCTGGACTACTGCAACATACTCACCTCTGGCCTCCTTCTGGTCCATCTTGCACCCCTACAATCCGTACTAAATGCTGCAGCCAGAATCATATTCATCTCCCAATGCACTGCCTCCACCTCCTCTCTCTGTCAATCCCTACACTGGCTTCCTGTCCCTTTCAGATTTCTCTTAAAGCTCCTCACCACAACTTACAAGACTCTCTCCCCCTCAATTGCCTAATACCTCACCTCTCTTATCTCCATCCACACTCCCTCCCGTCCCCTCCGCTCTGCTGGTGACTGTCGCCTCAACTCCAACCTGATAACTACCTCTCACTCCCGCATACAAGACTTCTCCTGGGCCGCCCCTCATTCTTAAAAAATTCTTAAAATAAAATTCTAAAATAGATGGCCATTCTATGCAGGGACTCCCACTAGTATATAGTGGCATGATCAACATTCAGATGACACAGGCTAGTTGTCTTATTTACTTTACATGCTTTTTTGTCTGGATGACAGTGACACCAAAAAAAAGTTTTTCAAAATGTGATCTTGACACTAGCTCTCTCATTTCAGCTCACTGGACACAAACCAAGTTGTTAAGCATCAGTCATACTGCACAAAAGAAAAACTTTAAATACTTTTGACATATCCAACCATCCTTTATATAAGAAACCCTCATCCTGTTTGGCCAGTCTCCCTGCAAACATCCTCTGTCAGTTGCTGCTTGCTGTGGAATTAAAATGTATAAAAACCAAATACACATACCTTAAATCAGACATATCATGACTTTTTCACAATATATACATAAATATATAGATACATACACACAAACATTTCTCAAAAGGAATCCAAAAAAAACACACAGAAAAACAAGAACATTGTGTTAACGTTTCTTGTTTATCTGACATTATTCTCATGGTATTCTCTGTCATAAAGAAAAATAGACAACCATAAATCATTTGTTATACTTTTTTGACCATAGCAGTTCTGGAGCTTTGAGAATAGTTCATGTGATAATAAAAGAGGCTGTGAGGTAACAATATGACTCCAAGAACAAAATAAATTTGAACTAGGTCCTCATAATGCTTAGATCAAAAGACAAACTGAAACTGTACTATTCAAAAAAAATTATACAGTCTGACAAGATAATGTATAATTTAAATTGAACAGTTGTACATCAAGTTTTAGCTTCATATAATTGCTACCCATACTTTATCTTCCCACAACTTTTTGTACAGAAATAAATAAATTGGTAACTATTTTCAGAAGCAGACCAAATATAAATAGGAATAAGTTTGTATTAATATTTTGTGTGTGTGTATGTGTGTGTAAGATTATTGACATTGCCATCAGTTGTGTTTAAAATGTTATGAATCTAGGGAAAAGTTCGTAGGTAAATATGCTGTAGGAATCTTGCAGCATAGCGTAAGATAGCATTGGAGGACAACTGGAAAGACTTTCAAAAGTAAGGCCAAAGTAACCAGCTACAATGTTTTATTTTTCTTTTATAGAACAAACTAATTTGTGTAATTGCCTGTTATCTTACACCTGTGCTCTGGTTATAAATATCCCATCATTCCAGAGCAAGTTGTGGGTCATTGCTTCCTGTTATCTACTGTCCTATCTGCACTATCCTGTGCTGCATGTTTGTTTGCTCTTCTTTGCTGTGGTCCTATTATCTGATTCTCCCTTTCTCCATTCATCTTGGATCCCTGCTTCATACCAGCCAAGCTGCTCACTATCTTTATTTGGACTTTAATTGGACTTTTTTACTTACTCCCTGTGAATTAACAACCCCTACATATTACTACATTACTACATTACTACATATGACTCTTTGCATTCCCGGTATCCTTGTGTTTTCTACCTGTTATCTGTGCTTATTTCTACGTTATCTGCATACTTCTGTGTTACATCTCCTGTATTATCCATGTCATCCTGCAATCATTAGTTCCTCATCAGTTCCTGAGCTATCATGTTCTGTTGTCATACCAATCGTAACACAGAGACAGTGGAAACTTTCTTTCCAAAAGTACAAGCCTCCATACTATTAGCATTATTAGCAAGCACCACAACACAATATTTGAACTATCTGATTACAGCAATCAGCACAATTGGCGCGATCCAGAGGTAAATGAAAATTGGCATATATTGGGCATACTGTGGATGTGTTGGAAAAAGGGAAACATCACACCAGCTGGGGTACTGGTCTCTCTGGATAGGGAACAGTGTTGTTACTGCTTGCTTCTTCCTGAACACTGCTATAGAAATCTATTGGCAGAGCCTTGTGGTGCAAGATAAGTGACAGCAGATGTTGGATAGGGATTTTAGTCCACACATATGCACTTAACCAGTTTTAGGTTTATTTAGTAGAGACAGCAAGTAATAACAGGTTATGCAGTGTTGGTATGCAAGGGGTTAAATCATTTTGCAGTTTAGATGGTGGTTCTGCTAGAATAGGAACTCACAGTACAGCAGGGATATGAATAGGCAGCAGCTTGTCTGATTTGCAGGTTCAGGCTGTATGCAAAGGGTTAACTGTGTGAGGAGGCTGTGAGCTGCACCTCTGTGCAGTTCAGTGACTAACTCCAACTAGCAGAGGAAACTGGTCCCACCCGGGCAGTGTAACAGACAAACAGGAAGATGATGTCATCTGACACCTCCTATTGCACAAGTCTACACTAGAGCAGACACTATAGCATGGGAGCAGTCATTAGTATAGAGGAGACAGGTTACGGAGCGCTCTCCTCTACAACAAAATCTTCATCCATTACATCGCTTTTTCCCTTTTATTTTTACTATTATAGGGTTGCAAAATTACTTAAACTAAGTCTTAAACATGACTTAAACATACATACATACATACAAACAAACAAACAAACAAACAAACATACAAACAATATGGTTGATGCACACTTTTCAAAGGGCAGGAGTGTCTTTATACAGACCTCCTGTGTACACCTGTAGCAAACGGATATGGACTCACCTACAAAAGGTGCCTTGATGCTCGGCTTAACCCAATATAGCTATATTGTGACCTAAACCTCCTTTTTATGTATGTGCTGATACATAGTGTTATATAATGTTTTGTTTAGCATTCCGGGCCTCTCTTTTGTTCCTAAGAATAGTGTGGGGTTTATCAGGTTACCATAAATCAGTGGAGAAAAAAGATGCCTAAACAATGGGTATGGAAGAGGGCTGAGGTTGTGCTAATAAATTTCTGAAACCCCCTAAGCATTTCGGGCTTGATTCAGAGATCCGTCGGCGATCGGACCGCAAATATACGCATCTAAGTGGCAGGTCGGAACAGGTTACACCCACCAGAATAAACAGTCACTCCCCTCGCAACCTCCGGCTGGACCTAAACTTCCACCTCCATAGACTTGTCCTAACTGGCCGCACTCACTTCCGACCCTATGTTATGTAGTTGCGTATATTTAGGGCCCTAACTCTGTAAGCGCGCCCACTTTCCCTCACCTAGATGCCTTCCCCCGCCCATTTCTATGCAAATCCTTAGGTCCGTATATTTCCGCCGCACCGCCATTTAGATCAGTCTCCAGCCGATTCACAAGTCATTTCATAAGGCATTTCCGATCTTAACTTCAATGTACATGGCGTTGCACTATTACTACGCATGCGCAGTTGATGCAAAATCGATCCGACCCTAAATATACGCACGGAACTATCGTTAGTTCCGGATCTCTGAATCAGGTCCCCTTCATCTGGTTTGAGCTACAGGTGAATTCTTCCTGAAGTTTTTATGGATATACCACTTCAATTTGCTTTTTCAATTAGCTATGATAGTGTATACCTACAATTTTACACTTTTATTGATTATAGCATTTTATTGATTATAGTATAATTTTCCCCTTTACCCATACTTTGTTTTTAAGGCATCTTTTTTTCTGCACTGATATTATGATAACCTGATTTACCCCCACATGCTGACTACCTGTCCCTTAAACCTAGCTACTGCAGGATTTACTATTTTATAGGCCGATCTATGGATGCTTCATTCCTAGCTCTCCTCCACAATTGTTTTGGGATAATGTTCAATTGAATCTCACCAGATCCCTGACCAATGGGACTAATTTGCAAGGTCCTGTTTATTGAAACTAAGACAGCCATAGGAGCCACTTTGGCCAGGTGTTTTACCCCAAGGTTGATGACTATTAAATCAAGGATTTTCCAGTGCTTGGCAGTCCTGTCTGCCAAGCCCTTTAGATCTGCACTGCGGAAATCTTTTATGTCTAACCACTGAATTTTCAGAAACTCTGTGCTCCTAACTAAGGGGAATTTTGATGCTGAATAAAAGAATGAGTACCCAATAACTATTTCCTTGGGTATTCCATTATAATGTGCAAAAGAGGCTAAAATAAGGGGCAAGACACACAAAGGATTAGCCACTGGAACAAAGGACATTTAACAAACAATAGCAAGAATTATTGACAAAAATGTCAGAAGGGAAAAATCTTGTAATAGACCCCTTTACCAGACTCCTAATTTCCTGATTTTGCTTCAGACTGAATCATTCTAATCCGGGTATTTGATGGTGATGTGAAAGGCCCCATTTTTGTATACCTAGGTCTAATGACCTGGCACACAGGTAAGTCTCACACAGGTAAGTCCCATGTTCAAGTGACCAAAACAGATTTAGTTTTGAGCTATATACAGTGACAGAATAGGGTTGGTCGTGGCACTTTATCCATAAAAGAACAGATTAAGGTCTTTAGAAGAGGGGGGCTGATTCAGAGCTGCACTTCCATCTATTTATCAGATGGAACACATCGGAAATGAGCACTGCGCCATCTCAGAATGAAAGCGAGCACAGAAAGATGGCTGCCCATCAGCCTGTGACCACATCTATCTCCTCTGTACTAGATATATTTAAATGAGAAAAGCTGTATATTTAAAAAGGTGCAGTAGCAGTAAAAGGTGGCTGCACTTCTGTGAAAAGCTTACACCATCTCAAGGTATGGTGAACGTAATAAGTACATGTAATTTACAATAGAAAAATAACCATGTGTTGATTTTTTTATTTCTTTTTATCTGTTCATAAAATATTGTTTTAAATACTCGTCCTTTTAAATTATTATTATTATTTTTTTTTTTTTTTTTTTCTTTTAAATTATTATTATTTTTTTTTTTTCATTTTTTTTTTGCCAGCATATTGCAGCTTCTGTGCTCTGGCATTGATGTCTCTTAATAAAACAGCATTTAAATGGGTTTTTAAATGCTTCAAATACACGCATTTAAAAACCTATTTAAATACATTGGAAAGTGGCAGAGGCTGTGGCTGTACAAACCTCAGCCTCTGCCCATACGGCTCCGACTGAACTCTGGATAGGACGTATAGACCATCCACATTCCAGATGCGCTAAAATTCTGGATCAACCTCAAGATGAGCAAGAGCTTTGGAGCAGAGTAGTCTGGTATTGCCAATGCTCCTCACATTGTGTACCCTACGTGTTATATCACTAATAATTCAACCATTACGTACATAGGGGTAGATCCAGAACTATGTATGCCAGCATATTTACACTTGCCGGAGACATAAACACGCTATTTTGCATGTACTGCGCATGCGCACGGCAGATTTTACGAAAAGTAACTCTGAACGTATGTACCAGGCTACTATCAACAGTGTAACTATGGACGAAGGGGCGTGCCAGCCATACGACACCCGTAATTACGCTTCGGAGGCGGGGTGAGGCATTTAAATCGTACAGTATGGGCGTGCTTAGGCGCGTAAGTACGTGCGGCCATTACGGCCATCAGGAGTTACGCTTTGTAAAAGTTAAGGTAGGGTTTGGAAAGCGTAACACGGCTAAATTATGTACGACCGAGGAAAATGCCAAGGAGGGTGCATAATAAGTATGCTAGCGTAAGTACGCTACGCTAGGAAACATAATTGAAATGTAGCTCTGGATCTGGCCCATAGCTATGTTTAGAAGTTGAAAACATTTGTTTCCTAAGAGATTTTATAATGCTACAAATAAAAATAAAAAAAAAGGAAATAATATTTGGTGGCAGTTTTGTATATCATTTTCTTTTTGGCTTAAAATGTAGTGAACAAGTGAGGTGTCAAAATAACTCATTTGCAGTGGGTGTAAACGGAAATGTCAAAGAGTATGTTAAGAAGCAGTCAATAAACATATTTTCCAAGCTATATGGTTACAGTTATTGGTTACTGATTTATCAAAGTGCATTCCTTTAATGAGTTGAACATGTCACTAGATATAAATGATGTGGTGACTTACTGCGCTGCTGACTTGATGAACTGTCAACAGATTATTGATCTGACAATATAACTCCATAATGCTATTTTGCTGATGCTATTACTTTATTCAGGTATCATAAAATTAGAGGTATCGTTTGTCAGCGGAAATGCACCTAATAAGATTTGATCTTGCATCTCAGATGTATCTTTTATGGCTTAGTCTGCTTATTTTAAAATTGGTGTTTTTATTTATGAGTTGCTATTTTGCTGAAGTATTTTAAGATAACATATATAACACAATTGTTCATATAAATTTATATATATATATATTATATACTTTCTTGTCACAATGAACAATCTGAACATGTAGGTCAGGATTAGAACGAAATTTTATTAATAAAAATGCTTCACTACATATAAAATTTGCTGTTTAATACAAGTATTGCAATAATTATATATATATTTTACAACAAAGAAGAGATGCAGTGGCTCTTTTGAGGCACACTTTCAAAGAGTCTTGGTAAGTTATTTAATAAGTTAAGGGGGACAAGACTGAGTTAGGGTAAACTATTATCGCTGCTGCTTGGGGGCACAAAGGGATTTTCTCTGTTTTTTTCCCCTTATCTGGAGTAGCCTATTGGCTCTGGTCACCCAGGGGGTTTATGATTCACACTGACTCTGGGATAGTCTCTTCCCCACTCCTCATCAATTTTCCTTTTCTATGCCAGTGTTAGGGTTGTTGCTAAGGTTTAGATTTTCAAAGGCGGGTAAAATAGTAACGTTGGTTCCTAGAATGGTTAGGTGTAAGGGCTATGCGTTGGGACCTTTTCCAGTGGTTATGAGATCTGATTAGGAAAGAATTTGAAGCACCAGACTGTTTAATAATACATCTGGGAGGCAACTATTTCAGCAATGTAAAATCCTGTCTGTTTGAGAAGAGTGTGGGTCCCCGTTGTGAATGGCTCTATTTCGATAGGTTCCAAACTGACTGGGATATCAATTGCTTATGCCCCGATGAGACATAGCAATCGATCCCCGGAGCACCAAACATGGTGCAACTAAAGGTAAATAAGTATTCTATCTCTAACCCACTACCTAACCCTAAGTCCCCCCCCCCCTAGCTTCCAAAAGAGACCCCTGCAGCCTAATCTGTTCCTTTGCAGCCTAACCCTAAGTCTCCCCCCAAAGTCTAACCCTATGTCTCCCTCCCACAGCCTTACTCTAGATCTCTCCCTTCTGCCCCCGCAGCCGATCGCATACTCATCCATTCATTAAAAAAAAATTCTAAAAGGGCAACTTTCAGCTGTCCCTACTTAGTTATGCCAGCCATTGATGCGGGGACTCGCAACGGTTTGAGAATGCAGTGAAAATAGATTTACTAGCTGTACATCCAGGGTCCGGGGTCCATCCAAATGATAGTAAAAATAGAAAGAAATTTAAGTTTATAGGTAATAAGGCGGATGAAGTTATTTATCACCTGGACTCATCACTTTACAGAGGTGATTTGGTGCACCTTTCTGACAAGGGCATGGTTATGTTTGTTAGGCACTTGCTAGGGGCTTTGGAGAGGGTATAGGGTGGTGGGCTACAATACTTGAGGGTACCTACTATGGCAGTAGCGGTGAGGTTGTCAGCAAACTATCTGGTGCTAGGTAGGGCGATAAGGTAAGGTACAGGGTAGATACACCCTATGAGCTGAAGCAGAAAGCTACAGTATGCACGAAGACTGGTTCTTGGTTTGCCTCCGTGGTTATACCAAGATGCGTATTATGATAGGGGATATTGTTCTCGCGTTGATCATTATTTTCCAGAGTGCCAAGATCAGGGGCACCTGGCCTCTTTGCTGTTTACCTTTTCACTTGGCTGACTCCACCCCTTTGGTTCTATTAAAAAATTAATAGTCTGCATCAATGCTAATTCAATAAATCATTGCCCCCCTTTATAAGGTCAAAAACAATCTGTGTCTTTATTTGGGTATGAGTGCATGTTGGGAATGGCAAGTCGGCCATTGATAGTTTATGGTAATGTAAAGTTTTTAACAAACAAACACTGAGCTAAACTTGGTATGTTTCTATGTGACTATAAAACATGTAGGGAGAAATTTAAAAAGCCACACAAATAATTACAAGTTAGAATTTAACTAGACGTGGGTTTATAATCAGCATTTTAGAAGATATTCTAATGAACTAAACACGGCATAGGCTGGAGAAAAACAAAACATTAAAACATTGTATTTGCTATTTTTTTCCCCCTTTACTAAGAAGTCTCTTTTTATGTTAGAAAATTAAGGCTGAAATGATCGAATTTGCCAGAGAAATCCACATTTTCCAATTATAGTGTAAACAATATTTGATCATTGAATGCAGCATTAACCCTTTTTAGATAATAATGAACTGGATCCAGACTTACATTTCTGAATTGCTCGGTGCTCTTAGCCCTGCGGCCATGGAGATGCTAGATCTGTGAACTGACCCCTACTTTAGAATGTCTGATGTGTCCTCACTTCGCATTAGAAGTCTGGACAGTGTGCTGTAATTTGGGCATGCTCACACAGTGCAATTTAAATACCTGCCCCCCTTTCACTAGCTTTCATATGTGCCCCACTCTCATGAATTCAAATCAGTTCTAAAGTCTAGATCCAGATCCATGAAATTGTGGTGTGTGCACATGCATAGCTGCAAAAAGAAGATATTTTCCAATCATACAGACATAGATGACCCCCTCTGCCTCTTATGTATATATACCAATTTAGGAGAAAGATTACTGGTTGGACAGTTAATTGAGCAGGCTTTGAAGCAGGCTATTAAATATTTAATTTGATTGCCCTCCTTTCAATCTAAAGCTTAATGTAATTTACAGAAAAACCACAAGCCTCTTCTATACTTAATTTTAACAGAAAAATCAGTTTTTTTTGAAGTTCTACATAAGTGCTACACTATATATTGTAGCTGCTATTAAACATTTAGGCAATGATGCAATCAAGGACAAACATAATAACTTGGACCTAGTGATCCAAACAAACTATGAACCTTTTTATTGCATACCGCAATAGAGCCTATTCTGAGGGTGAGAATGAGACATGATTTGAATAGTCTATTTAGCAATCTCTCTAATTCTATTTCTTAGAGCAAAAACATCTGTATCTTTTACTATCATTTATTCAATTAGTATAATTATCTGCTTATAAAGACTTGTTGTAATACTAAATATTCTGTATTGTTTATATTTTTCACTGCAATGGGAGTTTTGCTTTATTCTCTTTTTTTTTTTAATGTTTTGTCTTTATTTTTTGCCGTCTATCGATCTGACTGGTGTGACTTGGGGCTACTAAGAGAAGACATTTATGCATTTCACCTTTGAAAAAATAGAGCTATTCGACACAAAATTGCAATTTTAGATTAGCATTTACAACACTGTAATAAATAATCCATTATGGTTTATTCAACAAAACATATCTTGCAGTTCAGTTGGAAAATATTCTTCTGAACCTAAAGATGATAGCCAATGACTTTTTATTTTTGCTTAGGAAAAATGTATGAGTTAAAAATAAAAGACAGGGACAGGAGCTTCCCTCAGGGGAGAATGCCTCGTTCTGCAACACCACCTCAGTTACAAAAACACCTACAAAGTGTTTTGCAGACTCCTCTTCAAAGTTATGACAATGAAGTGCAAAGTAAGGGGAACATGTGCAAGGGGATATTAGAATAAAATGATAATGAGCTATATAAAAGCACTGTTTTCATTTTAAAGAAAAGTGGATGCATTATGCTGCCTGGAAGTATACTGGTGGCAATTATAAGCATCCAGTAAAAGCACCGTATTCTTTTCACAGCTACATTTTATTACCACTTACAGAACTGTAATGGCCTTTAACAAATTAGCATATGGTGCACAAATAAAGAATACAGCAGTAAGTTATAAAAATAGAAAAAATATGCATGCTTTTAAACTTCTTTTATCATAACATTTCAAAAGTAATTATGAGAATTAAATATAATAAATATAGAGATCCATGTGGAAAAATACACCTCCAGCAAATGTCTTCTTTTACAAAGTAATATGCCTAACATAATGAAGAAAACATTTAATAGAACTGCCAAAAAAATAACAAACATATGTTCTGTTAAAGGTAGTTATTTTGTGAAGGAAGTACATATAAATTCAACAGCTGTGGAAACCACATATGTTATAAATACTGATGTGTAGATAACCTAATCTGCATCCTTTCAAGCAATATAATAATAATTCACAAGTTAAAAAAGGGAAACAAAATTAAGTTTTCTCTTGACAACATGTAAATTGTGTCATTGCCACTACTTCTCACATACATTTCTGAAATCCTCAATCCATTTTCACTGAACTGCGATGTGACGTGCCACAGGAGAGCTAAAGCACCCAAGAAACTATGGTCACAAGATAAACAACACAAGGTGGGATGTAACAAGCAATTTAATAACTACTGGTTATGTTTTATTACACATATCACAAGAGCTTTAATTATAGAAAACAGATTGTAGCAAATGAAAGCATCAAGTTTGATAGTTTATGTACTGCAGTGCATAAAGCATCATTAATTTAATTAATCTAACACTTAGTGAGGATTTTGGAATTTATATACATTTTCAAAGTAAAAAATGTTTTATGCAAAGTATGTCATTTTTTTCTTGCCATTTGGGAAATGTAATAACTAACTCTAGCACTTGATGTTCGTGTTGGGGATCACATCTTAATAACTGGCTTGTTAGTATAGTCTGTAAAAATATATAAAATGATAGATTGGCAGCACATTATATTCCAAATGAGTTAATTATTTGACATTAGAGTCTAGTCAGGAATATTGTGAATAAAGAAAATTAACAACGACTGCGCTCAAAAAATGATAAGATATTAAATTAATTCCTGCTTTATCATGTTTTGTCATACTTGCTGATGGAAATTAAACAAAAATATGGTAACACCTGTATGAAAAAGCTTCAATACCGCTTTACATATACTAATATATGCTTCCACAAACAGGAAAAAAATGCCTGCTTGAATTTACTGCTTAGAATACCAAATATGGGACAAAACCCTAGTAATTACGAGATCCAACAAATATAGAACTATTCACCAGGAAGCTATAAAGAAGGTAGCCTAAAACATGTTAACAGGTTTTTATATAGCACTATCAGATTTCGTAGTGCTTTACAGAGAATATTTCACATTCACATTAGTACCTGCCCATTGGAGCTACATATTAAGGTCCCTAACACATACATACATAACACATAACCCATGCAGACACAGGGAGAACATACAAACTCCACACGGATAGTCCGGGAATTGAACCTCAGTGCCGTGAGCCACAAGTGCTACTCACTGAGCCACCGTGCTGCCCAACATGCTCTATAACTCCTGTAATAGATAGAAATCATTTTGAAGTGTGTCTACTCACAAAATAATAAACTCTAATTAGTATAGCTAATTAAAATGAACAACATTAATGTTTTAGTCATAAAAACTGTATCCCTCCACAAGATATAGAATGATATGAATACCATAAATCGACAAAAATAAATATAAACAGTTTATTAACACTTCATAGCATAAAATAACTGATCATGATCATTAATCACATTAAAAATGTCAAAAATATCGGTACCCATACACTACTAATAATGGTGGGGCTTCAGAATGAGAGCTCCAAATTGAATTCACAATCCTCTGTGACTCCAATGCTAATAGATTCATGCACTGATGTTAAAGCAGCAGAATATCCAACGGTACTGGTTGTTAATTAGTTAAATTGGTACTGCACAAGAGCTAACTCCCATAGAGCTCCTACGTGCTCAAAAGAATCTACCTCAGTATTCTGATGAACTCGATGTTATGCTCCTAATGCATGTGAAGATAGCATTGCATGAGTTAGCCATTCAAAATTGTAATGGGTCTGAGGGTTAAGTTGAAAATCTCTGTATGGGCTCAGCTGATATCCAGAGCAGTAATAGAAATAAAGGAGCCGCTCTGTGTTGTCTCAATGACACAAAGTGTCCATTTGGCATAGATCAAAGATTAGCAATGTAGAACGCAACAGAGGAATTCTCCTCACAGATTACAACGTGTGATCCATCCCTCCTTTGTCAGTGGACACCACGTGGTAGAGAGTGCATATGTTAACGTGGAAAAAAACTCTCTGATGTTAAGTAAGTAACTATTCCACATTAGGGAACTGTCATTGAGTGAGTCCCAAAATATAACAAATAAACATGACAAAAGTGAAATCGGTATTCCAAATAGATTGTAAGATCTTACGATAATGATCACAGTCCAGCTCCTTGGCGCGTTTCATCGGGGCTTTCATCAAAAGGAAGTAAGATTAGTGGTGGAGAAGCTCCCCTTTATACCTCACAATAATTAAATACAGCTGATGTTGTCTTGATGTCTACACATATTGTGCAAATGTAGTATCATTTTAGGGAAACAAAACAAAATGAATAACTGAAGAAATAATAAATATGTGTATACATATACATGATAAGATTAATGTTACAATAAAAAATAAATAAATAATGTAAAAATACCATATTCACATAAAACTAAAAATGTTGTGTTAATAATGTTCTGCTATTGCTGACAATATGTATCCATAGAAGTAACCTCCACTTAAGATGTTGAAAGGTGGTAAATACCAAAGAGGATTATTATATGACTACAGATATATATGTATGATTATAATTACATTATTATTGTTCACAATGAGTTAGTAAATGAATTAAAGCAATATTTAAACAACCAAAAAATTACACTAATAATATTAATAAAAATGAATCCATAATCAAATAAATAATATAAGCAAATAGTGAAAAAAATCAATCACTCAAAACTCAAATCAAAACTCAAAAACAGAATGAAAAACCATATAGAACCCCCAAAAATATATATAATACTCAAAATAATTCAGCCAAAATCTAGGTCAATGGTTTCATTAAATCCATCAGGAGACGTAGGGCCTGATCCAGACCTATGCTGGCTGGCAGCAGCGTAAGATCGGCTTAAAAGCTGATCTGCGCATGCGCCGGGCAGCCCGTAGCAGCAGTGTAGTAACGCTGGAGGGGGCGTCCCCCATTGTTACTATGCTGCAGTTAGTACAGGTAGGCGGGGGGAGGGTAATAAGGCTGGGAGGGTGGCGTTATCGTATTAACGCCACAGTTCCAGCGTATTTACACTCCCTTACGCCGACTGAAGTTAGGGTAGCCTTCAGCTGGTGTAAGGGAGTGTAAATACGATGGGGCAGGGGGAGTGTCAGGGGGAGTCCCACGGTGTAACGCTAAGCGTTAGTACGCTCAGTGCTACATCGTAGGTCTGGATCAGGCCCATAGAGTCCATTTGGTGAATCCAAAAAGATGCTCTAACACATAAATGTCTGCATCTGTCTTCTCCATGGACTGTGGGAGCTATTGTATATGCTCTATCCCCATAATTTTTAAGGAGGAAATGTCCCCCTTATGTACTCTGTCAAAATGTATAGCCACAGCATGATTTGGATTTTTGTTAATGATAGATCTCCTATGCTCTAGAAAGCGACAATGCAAAGCCCTTGTTATCCTAGCGATGTATTGGAGGTTACATCCACATGTTGCTAAGTAGACGACATATTGGGTAGAGCAGTTTATAAATAAATAAAAAGTCTTTCCTATTTTGGAAGATGTAAAATTGGATACTCTATGTGCCATTAATTGGCATGCTAGGCATCTCAATTTCCCACATTTATAATTGCCCATAATCTGAGTAAAAAAGTTTGTTGGTTTAATATCTGCCGATCCAGAGAAGTATGTTTAAACAAAGATGGGGCAAGGCAACTCTTCAGATTCTTGGCCTTTTTAAAGATGACTCTAAAAAGTCTGGCTGGCATAGACTTTTTAAAAATAGGATCCAGTAAGTAAGGAGTAATTATTTTTAAGTATTTTGGCAATTTTTCCAGCTGAGCAATTATAACTAGAAACAAAATAGGATTTCTCATAAATCAGTTGGCACTTCATTGCTTCTAGAATAATCCCTATCATTTTTTGACAAAGATTCTTGTTCTAAAGTTAAAGTAAAATTGAGAGCTTCTTCCAATAGTGGGACAGGATAGGATTTTTATTTAAAAAAACATATCAGTCTATCAGCTTGGGGAAGGAAGGAGTCCAAAGACAAACAGTTGCGATGAATCCCTTTGGTATGTTGGACACACATTTTCTATGGTGAGTGCTATTAAAATCTAGGAAAATATTAGTGTCCACTGGTTTCACATAAGTGCTAGCTGTTACATGATTATTTTTTATGGAGACTGTGATGTCAAGAAAGTCAATGACAGAGGGGTGAGTAATGAATGTGAAGGATTAATTAAATTCGTTACTGTTGAGTGTAGAAAAAAAGGAAACAATGGAAGTCTCCGGGCCATCCCAAATAAAAAACATGTCATCAATGTAACGGCGATAGAGGACCAGTTCCGCGCTGGCTCCACTACCCCACACATGTTGGTCTTCAAAGACCCCCCATGTATAGGTTCGCAAAGCTTGGCGAGAAGCGGGTCCCCATCGCCGTCCCATGTATCTGAAGGTAAAATTAATTTTTGACTATAAAATAATTATGGGTAAGAATGAACCATATAGACTGTAAAATAAAATCCTGATGAGAGCGCATCGTCCAACAACAGTGCCCTACGGACAGCTTGTACACCCAGCTCATGAGGAATATTGGTGTACAGTGCCTGAACGTCACACATGGCCAACCGGTAGGTATGGTTCCATTCAAGTGACGTCAGGCACTGTAAGAACTGGATGGTGTTGCGAAGGTGCACCCTCTGAGAAACCACAAGTGGCTGTAAAAAATTATCCACGTAAAAAGATAAATTGGAAGTTAAAGAATTAATACCTGATGCAGAATTATTAATCAGAGATTAATCAATGGGGCTTAGTTTAGGAAAACACAGGGTTAAGGATTTAGCCCAGTGAGGTTAAATCCACTGGATGGGCCGAACCCAGTGGTGCCACTTACCAAAGCCCTTTGATAGGCTGTGTGTTGTTGTTGGGAGGGGGTCTAGTTTGGAGATAAAAATCAGCTTGGTAGGAGTGGCTTGTCATCTTCTCCTAGAATTTCTCTGGAGACAGACCCCTTTTCTCTCTTTCCTTACTCTTTCTTCTTTTCTCTGCTTTCTTTATCTATCCCTTTATATTTGATTGTAGTGAACACTACATTGGAGAACACTTCGCAGTCCGTTCACACACCGGCCTTTAACAGGGACATTGCCTCTAAATGAGCCAGAACAGCGCAGGGGCACTCTCAGGTGACACAGACCCACTGACAGTCACTTTATAAAGGGATTGAAACACTTGGAATCATCTGGCACTGTCACATCAAACAGCAGAACTACAGTACCCAACTCAGCGAACCCCTCGTCCGACGTTCCAGATGCCTCGGCCAACGCTTAGGGTAAGTCAGCACCTGAGGTGCATGTGAATGATGATGATTCCATGTCTTTCTCTTCGTCTTTTTTTTTTCTTTGCTTTCCTCTAATGTGTCTGGGAGGCATCACAGCAGGCTTGGTAGGGCAATTGCGCATCATTTAAAGAAACACACAGAAACAGACTGCGCAGTCTATGGCTCCCTTAGCAGATGCGAGAAAAATAAAAAAAAGAGTGCTATGTGGATATGCTCACTATTACAGCTGTGGGGAAGAAGGCCTTCCATGATGCAAGAAAGAAGGGTGCCATGGGAGAGGAAGCGTATCGCACATATAAACGTTGGTTTGCTACGTGGGGTTCTTTTGCCCATTGCTACTTAGATAATTGCCCCACCAAGTTAAGAGATTTGTTGCTTCACCAACACTTGGTGCACAACATACTTGTCCACAACAAATGTAATGCTTGGAGGAGGTACGATGAGCAATTTCAGCATAAGAGAGATGGCCAGGATAGTCTTCAATTTGGTGTCAAAGACAAATGATAATTATAATGGAGACAGAAAAATAATTTGTAATGTTAGGATAGTATGTACTCATCAATCTTGAAGGGGTTAATATTGTGTGTGAAGGAAAGAATGTATAACAATCAGATATGGGTAGTTTGAGAGTTAATTGATAAATTAGAATAAAAGGGAACTATGATCTACATTCATATGTACCTTTGCAGGAGGAAGGGGTCTAAGCCAGTGAATCTAATAGGGGGTACCTGAAGACTGTGCCTTGGGAAAAATAAAATAACTTAATAATTTTAAGAAAATGGTAGTAAATAAAAAATATTATACAATAAAATGGAAAAGTTGCTGTTGCTAAAAATCATTGTTTATATATATTCCTGTTTTGATCAAACTGCATAATTGAACTTAATGAAAACTTTGCAGAGTTGCTATTTTGTTTATTCTTGATCCTCTAGATTTCTTTACAATTAAGATTTCTGACATATAAGGAAAAAACTTTTTGACATTCTTGGTCAGTAACAACTGGCACAGGTGGGAAGGATCAGTAATTAACCTACCTGATATAACGTGAAACCGGAAATCCACCAGCACCTTTTGATGAAACCTGAGTACAGGAGAAACGCGTTAAGCTGATTAGGACAAGAACAGCGATCAACTGATTCTCCTCACGATATTCTGGATACTAAGACCATGGGAAAACCATATCTACACTGGGATATTCGCACTCCGTATCTTCTATCTACGCCAATACCAACTAGGGAGCTCCCCAGAAAAATATACACCGTTGCCGGAGACTGTTGTGCTGAAGCCCGCCCACATTACCTGTCTGCATAGGATTTCCCCACGAAAGACTGCCGGACCGGTGTCCGTCGGGACGCAGACCTCCGTATATTGTGAGGTAATAAGTGGAAATCTATATGGCATGCCAGTAATAGCTAACCTGGGAGTGTAACCTGTGGATCGATCTTTATTTGACTGACCCAGCAGAGCTCAACTGTGAGTATACTACGGAGATATTACATCTACTCAGACACCACAGTTTATGTAACCAACCTGCATTACCACAAACACAGGAAGGCAACATTTTGCCTCAATTACTATCTACACAGAACGTTAGAATTATACTGTGGAAATCAGCATACTATAAGTGTCAGCCAACATCGTGATACATTGTGTTACAAGTGGAATTGCTACTGACTATCCTTTATTATATTGGAGCCGATGATTGAAATATACACAGAATTTACAACAGTGCACCTTGTATATCTCAATTGGTCTGTGGCTGATATAGGAGATCAGTTTTTCTGGATTATAAAGGGCAACAATACAATATATTTCTAATTTCTACAAATCCTGTTGACAGGTGTAATGTGAGAAATATTACCCCAATTTAAGCTGTGCATATTTTTTTTGGTGTCAAAGACGTTGTTGAATTGTGGTTGGAGGTGACACAACAGGCATCACCTGCGACCGCGCCCAAGCCAATATGTTACACCTAGAACAACTCTTCCTGTTCAAGGGGGAGGCGTTGTACCTATGCACATGCATGCCTTTGCTGTAATGCCAGACACCAAGCTAAAGATAGTACAAGGCCGACCTCCATGCCTACTGGTCAACGGACCTTAATTTGCGCATGGTTGGTGAATGGCTGGCCTGCTACCCCCTAAAGATATAGCGGATTTCCTATTGCGGGGATTTACAGAGGGATTCTGCATTCCTATTACGAAGGCAGTTTCCACTGTCTATCCTTGCAATCTGAAGTCGGCCAGACAATTTTCTGATATTTTGTTAGCAAAAATTAAGAAGGAGTTACGACTGGGCAGGATGGCTGGTCCATACAGTGGACCACCTGTCCCTGACCTGGTTGTGTCTCCAATAGGCGTCATCCCCAAGAATACCATGTGGAAATTATTAACACGTCATTCCCATATGGCAGTTCAGTTAACAATGCTATTCCTGAGTCTTGCACGCGAGTGGTATACCAATCGTTTGAAACAACTTTGAAAATGGTGCGCAGTTTTGGCCATTAAGCTCTCATGGCCAAGATTGATATCGAATCGGCTTTTCACCTTTTGCCGCTTCACCCGTCCTCATTCAAATACATAGGTTTTAGAGTTAATAACAAATTTTTTCATAGATCCTTCCCTACCCATGGGCTGTTTGGTGTCGTGTGCGTATTTTGAAGTTTTTAGCTGTTTCCTGCATTGGTTCATTGTTCTGGGTACAGGCCATACAGTGCACACTACCTGGATGATTTCCTGGTGCTGGGTTCTGTGGAATCCGCCATGTGTGGTGACATGTTGTTTTCCATTAAGAGTTTGTTTTATTCCTTGGGGGTCCCTATTGCCCATGAGAAAACAGATGGTCCTGTGTTCAGGTTAACTTATCTAGGCATAGACACTTGTTCAGGATTATGCAGATTGCCCGCTGATAAAGTTATACAGCTGCATGCACAGATTTGGCCTGCTGCTCAGGCACAAGGAATATTGCTACGCCAGTTGCAGTCCCTGACGGGATCCCTACTGTCTGCCTGCAGGGTAATCTCTATAGGCAAAATATTTTGTCACCGCTTGGAATGTAATGTGGCGGGTTTAAAGAAGCCTCAAGAGTGGGTCTGATTAACCAATTACCTCAAAACTGATCTTGGGGTATGGGACTCCTTCTTGAGGTCGTTCAATGGTGTATGATTATGGCCCGCCCCTACTGTATCCAGTTACGCCTTTTTACTGATGCAGTTTCAGGGCGATTGGTGCGCGAGTCCCTGGCCTACTGCTTGGCATTTTGCTGGTTTGACGAAGAATCTGGTGTTGCTTGAGTTATTACCTATTGTGGTAGCTGTGAAATTGTGGGCCGGATGCTTTCAAGACAGGGACATTAAGCCATATCCTAAGATAAGTATGCTAGCGTATTTACACTAGCCGATGATGTAATTTCACCCATTTGTATTTACTGTGCATACGCGCGGCAGACGTTATGCCACTTAACTCCTAACGTATGTACCATCAGCATAAATATGAACAAAGGGACATAGTAATTATGCTAATGTAAATACGCTACGCATTCTAACATAACTAGCCCGTAGGTCTGGATTTACCCCATTGTGTTTTTGTGTGACAACCTTGGAGTTGCGCAAGCCATTAACTGGCAAAGCGCGCATCATCCCCGCCAGTTATTCATCTTTTACATAATTTAGTACTTCATTATCTACAGTTTAATATTAATTTTCAGTCAGAACATGTACCAGGGGTATAGAATACGGTGGCAGATGCGCTTTCTCTGTTTGATTGGTATAGGTTTAGGTTATTGGCCCCTGATGTCAGCTTTCAAGGAACTCATTGTCCTCTTTGCGTCTGGCAGGTAGTCAATTAGGGTTAGAAGACCTCACCCTTCGGTCGCTGGTCCCATCCATACTTCAAAATTATAGGAAATTTTGGGATGCGTGCTGCAACTTTTGAGCATAGCAACGGAGGGTTTCATGCTAACTAGTTGCACTTATTATGTGAATTCATGTGGGGTAAATATTATGCGGATAAGTTGCATTCTGGCATGAGTGTAATTTTATCAGCAATCTCCTTTTTCTGCAAGTTACTAGGACAGCCTGACATCACTAAACAATTTTTGCTAGTCAGGGCTCTGAAGTGATGGGCCAGGTGGCAACCAATCCAGCCAGATCACAGACAATCAAAGACAACAAAGCCTTAAATATGCTCATCAGATTGATGGCTGCAGTTTCTAATGTGGCGGTTGATGGCTATAAGGCCACCTTGCTTAGAGTTGATTCTGCTTTTGCATTCACTGGGGCTTTTCGTGTTAGTGAGCTAGTTGCCACCTCCCATAATTTTGTTTTTTATGGCCTTCTTGTCAATAATGTGTTGTTCTTTCCTGAAGCTGTCCATTGTCAGATACATAAAGGCAAGACAGATCAGAGAGGCAGAGGCCGTTGGGTTATCCTAGGAAAACATCAGCTAGAAGTAGTTTGTCCAGTGCAGCTTGGATCCCAGCTTCGGGACATTCAGTCCTCTGCCTCCATGAACTGGCTTGTCCACAGCGATGGTTCTCCCTTAACCATTTATCAGTTCAGGGATGCTTTGCAAAGATGTCTACAGGCAACAAGTTATTCACCTAGTAAGTATGGAACACATTCTTTCCGTATTGGAGGTACTTCTGCTGTGCACATCCAACAGCTAGGCAGGTGGAAGTCGTCAGTGTTCAAGAAGAACATTTGTACTCTTCCAGATGAAACTTGTTAGTTTGTACCAATAGATAGCATGCACCCTGTCTTACCTCCCTCCCTGCTGCATCTCTGAATAGGTTCCCTGGGCTAGCCAGGGGGCTGCTCGACCCATTATGGTGTGGGGGCATGAAAGGCTTTTCTCACATTCCCTCAGAGCATCAAGTAGTTCCCCTGATTAGAAAAGACTCAGTTGAGAAGTTTCCTTCTTAGTTTGTCATAGGCTTAGGGTCCATTGTTCTTTTCAAGCATGGACGCCATTGCTAATGATTACTTTATCTCCCCTCCCCATTTTCTTTGCAGCTGATATGTCCCAGTTGTGTATTGTTTGGATATTGGGATATTCAGATTGTTCTGTTTAGTGAGCCCCACATTGTTGTTCTACATTAGAGTGAGAATGACATTGTGCAGATTTCTAGTATTGAGCTTATGACAGCTATTAAAAAGGATCTTCTGCAGGCTTTTGTGTGGTGACCCAATATTAGGTGGATTTGGTCTGACGTCATTCCGCATCAAGTGTGGAAGTATTCAACAAATGGTCTTGCCATGGATTCTGTTAGATGCAAGTATATCAGTCATCTTGTTGATACACTGATGTGTTTCAGCTACAATTGTATCAAGAACTTTTAGTACACACATTGTTACTTGCCTTGTAATATTAGATATATGGTATTTTAATTACATTATTGCTGACTTAAACTTTTTATAATTGTTTTAGTGAATAAAAGTTTAGAATCTGAACCACTTGTATTTATATATTTATACATACCTGGGTACCTCAGCATGGCTCTCTCTATACATTAGATTGTTGGTGGTACTACACATGCCAGCACAGAGATTTCCTTGGTCGTATTAATAGCATTAACTATATTGGATATTTATTATATTGAGGTTTGTATTGGCCGCGTATGCAGATTCTCCTAGGTTTAGCGCTCATCAAGTTGATATTGAACTTTAATTTAATAAAGAATAATCATACGACATGAAAGTTTCACACCTACTTCTTGCTGAACACTTTAAATGCAGTGACAATCTTTACAGTTTCTCTTTACACAATAACTGCTCATCCACACCTAGCAAGTGCTATTTTAGGAATGTTAATTTATGATAATGAATCCATCAGCAACAAAGAAGTCTGATTTTTCCGATCATATAAACTGGCTTTAAAGATTAACTATCTCAGGTTTGTATAAGAAAAAAACCAAAAACATTGTTACTATAGCCAGTAACTTGAGGATTATCTAAATTAACTTTAAATTACTTGCTGTATACTCATACCATAACCATATATGCAGTACCATAAATCTCAGGCCTCAGGCCATGACAAGTGATTGGGGGTTGAGTAATAGGTTAGTAGTAGTTAACCAAACACAACAGGGTAAGCAAAGTACATAAAAAAAAAAAGGTGGATGAACTTGTCCTTAAACACTCCCACCCATCCTTATGTTCGACATGTATAGTTTAAAAAACCAAGTACTTCAGTGAAAGGGATAATTCTGTGGCTGAAGTGCTTGGTTTGTTTGGGCTTTCATATAAGAATACATTTTGGGGAAAAAATAGAGAAATTAAGAAAAAAAGAATAATTTTGAATCGGTTAGCCTTAAGCCCATTGCTGTAGACAAATGTCAGCTGTAATAGTTGTGTTCTTTACCAAAGGCTTGTTACACAAACATTTGTCATTTGAAACAGCAAGTCTTCTTAATCCCTTGTGATTAACATTCACCCCCAGCAGCAGCATTTTTGCTCATTGATTCCTTAAGGGAGTAAGCTCATTCTCAAAACATGGATGCAGGACTATGCCCGATCGCTAAGGAGGAGTAGGGGGAGGATGATGAAAGTGTTGCTAGTGGAGATTGCTTTGGCTGGAACCTCTCCATGGTCCTGGTAGCTGGTGCTAAACTGCTTGTTCTCACATATGACTTTAAAGATTTTGGTAAACATTTTGCATGAACTCACTACAAATGATGTAACAGGGAAGAGCTTCCTAGATGTTTAATGTCCTTGCCTCCGCTTACTTTGGCACTACACAAAGCACACATGCATTGACAGTTGGCAGGATTGTGGAAAAATATTTCCACACAGAGGAGGTGGATTGCTTGCTTCTTTTATCAGGCAGGACAATGCACTTATCTCTGGCACAAATTGTAGGCCACTTTTTTTGACAAAAATCATGTCATCCTCCACATTATCAACTTGTAGTTCATTTATTTATTAGGGTTATTACAGGTTATGTATAGCTGTGACAATTTGGATAGTGACAATTTGTCTGCTTGATCATAAATATTTGAATGACAATTTGGATTGTTATGGCTTTTTTACATTTGTTATTTTTTTTGCACATGAAGTAGTGAATGCCTAACAAAATGTAACCCTTTCTTTTGTGTTACAATAAAATAAACACACATACACAATCGTCACAGCTCTGCAGAATATCTCACTCTGAAAGACTGAAGAGATGTGACAGTCAAGGGATTGAGTGTGGTAAGAAAAAGCAGAAGAGTGACCAGTGATGTATATGGTTGATATGATGGAATATTAATAAAATCAAATTCAAAACGCAATAATAAATTAAAAATTACTAGTAGTAATAAGTGTGCCTTCCAGAACAATTCATAAATAAGAGTAACAATCTATTAAACAAATTAATCTGGTACCAGATATATAAAACAAGGGATTGAGTGTGTTGATATTGTTCTAACACAAAAGAAAGGGTAAAAGCATGTAAAGGCATTCACTACTTAATGTAGAAGGAAGAATAACATTAAAAAAATCCATGACAATCCAAATTATTGTTTAATATGTCGACTGAGGAGACAAATTTGGGGCTGATTCAGAGTTTGGGAGCAAGGGCAAAATAGATGTAAGTGTACAGCTCAGCTAAACCCTTTTGTAATGCAAGGAATGCATTTATGTAGCCTTATGTTTAATCTATAAAAAAAGAGTTGAACTAAGAAACTTCACCTCTCAATTCTAATTCTGATTTCACAATACAAAACTGCCTCCCTTTGCAGTTCAACATGGTATTGCTCAGGTCTACACTTGCACCTAAAAAAAGTGATAAGTGCAGCTCTGAATCAGCCCCATTGTCACTGTCCAGATTGTCGCTGCTAGACATAGGTTTTGTCATCCCAGGAAAAAACAACATTCAGGGAAATAAATGTGTTACTTTTATTGTAACACAAAGGAAAGGGTTAGTGTATAAAAACCCTTACAATCCAAGTTGTAGTTCAATATGTCTGACCGAGGAGACAAAGTGTAATGATCAAAGTTGACACGATCAAGCTAGACATGTGTTTTTCATGACGACCCTTGAATAATGACAAGGTATTGACGGTGTTGATTTTACTTAGGCATTATAGGAAGGGTTAAAATGTTTGTCGTTGCTAGAAGAAATTTTCGCCCTGGGCTCCAGAGCTGGACCTATATGCATCCTAAGATTGCACCACTAAATCCTTACCTAGCACCAACAGATTTCCAATAACCATACCCTACCTTAAGATTTTCAACTAGTGCGGACCTAAAAGGGTAGCGGTTTAGGGGTTATGGATCAATACATAATGCATCAGTATAGCTATACTGGAAATTGTAATACCAAGCCCCACCTGCTTGTAAGATCAATGCAGTCACTAGGTGGGAAGCTGTCAGAAATGGCATTTATCTTAAATCTGGTTAGGGCAGAATAAGCATAAGTGGACACAATGCAATTCATACACAGAGAAAAGATGGACAATTTGGAACTGAGGACTCTGTCCATTGTCATAAAAACCATATTGTACAATTACTCTTCTTTTGTTAAAGTTGATATTGCAGGTAATTATGTTACTTTTTACAAATTGTATACACAGGAGCATCTTTATAAACATGGTTAGTCACCACTAACATTAACTGAATGCATCAGATGAAATGGTGAATTTTACAACAAGAATGAAAAAACTTTGATTAACAATGAGGAATAATGGGAGAATTGCTTTTGTAGCTTAACTATGGTACAGAAGAATTAGTCAGTAGTCAGTAATATACAGCACAGTACTTGAAAGAAAGCAGAAAGCGTGGGAGAGATTTTTTTTTTACATAGTAGACTTCCTGTAAATAATCCTACTAAAGGATAAATACTTTGTAAATAAAAAAAACAATGAAAACAAACAATAGTAGCTTGTATTTAACTGCTAGTACAGATAGTATGTCAAACATTCCAAGGTCTTTTTACCAAGGTCAGAAAAGTCAAATAGTCAAATGCTAACACTCGACTCTTAAAGTGATGAATTATATAAATGAAGAACATATTACACGGACACCTTTACCATACAGAAGAATAAAAAAAATATTTAAATAAATAGATTAAAAAAATCAGCATTGACAATAAAAAGTAATACATAGAAAGGTGGTGCAAAATAGCTGACAATCTTATATAATCAGATCTAAAATATGCCCTTAAAATAATATGGAACTATATATTTAAAGGAACAGGATTACTTCAAACCTTCATTTGAATAATCCTGTTCCTTTAAATATAGAGTTCCAAATAAGATTGTCAGCTATATTGCATCACCTTTCTATGTATTACTTTTTATTGTCCATTCCGATTAATTGTTGCAAGCACTGTATTTTTTTGATCAGTTTTTATTTTTTATTTATACAATTATGCGTGTGTTTTTTTTAAATCTAATGTGTTTAGCAAATTTAAGACATTGAATGAAAATTTTATTGAACCTTTGAGCAGGATCAGAGTAATTGACGATGAAACGTCTCTATAATGGGCAACAAAACACATAGGGAAGGAGCTGCATGTGCCCGGGACCTTCTTGCCCCTTGCACTTTTACTAGAGTTCCAGAGCACATATCATAGATAAAAAGCATCAGCAACCTGATATGTGGATTATTCTTTTGTATATACAAATTTTAAAGTGCTTGATACCTGTTACATAGCTTAGGTAGCTCAAATAGCACTCTTGTCAGAAACCGTGTCATTGCTTTTAAGTGGAATGTGTTATGAATGGGTGCACAGATGTGCCCATACGCACTTAACACAAAAGCAGACAAGTCTGATCTGAATGCATTAAAATTAAGGGGAAACGCAGAAGTTAGGTTCTGGTCCACAGACTTTGATGGTAGATAAGACACTTGACCCATCCAGTCTGCTCATTTTTTTGTAAAGCACAATGGATCATATCTGGAATTCAGTTGCTGCTTCAGTTGGAGATCCAAATGCAGCAGCAGTGGAGACCCAATGACAGATCCCCAATGTATCCTAAATTCCGCACAGGGAAGTGGTGGATCCTAGAGATTGTAAACGCCCCTTTTGAGTAAATATGGGTCCAGTCCAATGGTTTTAGGGGTTTTTTTTAATGAAAGATTTAGAGCATCATAATGTTGATTCAAAGCACTAACCCAGGGCTGGTAAAAATGTAAAAGATGGACTATGGTGAACTGTTCAATGAAATTCCCTGCACTCAGCTAAACACCACACAGTGGAAACGTAGAACTTTTAAAGAGTTTTATATTACTATATTATATTATAGGTGTGTTATAGGTGTGTGTGAGCTGAATGAAACAAAAACATGATATGGAAACATTACATATACTTTACATATAATCCCATTGCAACATAATGTAATTTAAGTTAGCAAACCACGTTTACATGTAATTATTTAGCCTGTTTATTATACCTCTGTGTGTTTGTGCATTTCAGCACACACGTTGGAATGGTGTACTCATTCACTCTGCAACAGATTAAGGGCCTGATGCAAAAGGAAATACAAAAAACCACATACATTTAACATTTGGAAAAACTCTACACAAACAATGGGTGGTTTAAGAGTGATCCAAGTGCAGGAGTCTAAATATAGCACTGGTCTTGTGCCTAAATCTGGCCATATACTACAGTGATCATGGCCCGATCAAACAATTATTTTGGGCTATTTACACTGGTAAACAAAGATTTTGTCAAAGGGCACCTCAGATGTTAATATATATGCATTTTCCATGCCAATTTCAAAAGTGGCCTTAGTCTTCCACAGTTTTTAAGTTGTGCCTTCTGTAAGGACCAAAATTATGACATATAAACTGTCAAGAGAGCATTTGAGGGTGGGGAGGCTACATTGGGGTAGATCCAGAGTTAAGTACGTTCACACACGTAAGTATTTACACCCGTGGCGTAAGTACACAAAATATAAGATCCAGAATTAGTTACGTCACTGCACAAAACCCTCAAATGCACGTAAAAATATACGTACACGTGCGTACGACAGCGTGGTCTGACATCATTTGACTTAAAGTATCACAAAGGAGGTTATGGTCACAAAATCATTAAACATTTTAGAATATTGTAAGTACATCATCATATTTTAGTCTAATCATCAAACAATATCACAAATTTAGATGCAATTAATAAATTCCTTTACATATTTCACACATCATAGTAAGGCATCCTCATTTATATTACTGAAAATATCATTTTTAAAATTTTGCCAGCTACGACATCCATGTCCTAATGATTCTTATAATGCTGAATATAATTTAAAAGAATATATTCTATATTTAAAAAAGAATAATATAATTTAATAACCAATATGAATAATTTGGTCTTAAACTAACATTAGTTATGACTAATGTAGCAGGCAGGACACAACCAAACAGTGGCCATTTTATTAGAAACTCTAAATCTGTTGTGGACAAAACACACATATGCCCTATATTTAATTTTTATAAATGCACACACGTTAGTATGTACTTACGGCGTGCATGTTGGACAATGGCTTCCCGAATTTCTGCCAGCAATTCCGGTTGCCGCCTGCGAACGTCCGACCACCTCCACATGAGCTGGTCTATTCTGCGGCGTACACGGCAACGGCGTAATATCCTTCTCTGCAGCCTTTCGTAAGCCTGCCTCACGGCAAGATTAGAGTGGGGAAGGGCAGGATCAAAGGAGTCCATTTCAGACAGCAGGAGCATTAGTTCTCGCCCAGAGAACGGGTTTGATCGTGCGTCCATTATTAAAATCAATATAAAATGGTGGACACACGCCAGGAAGTAAAAAGGTATGCAATTGGAAGTTACAGAACCACGCCTCCAAGGATCATTTATAGCACACATTCAGCTTGCCTTTGGTCAAAATCACTGTCAAAGTCTGTAGTTGATAGTCCATTGGTGACTCCAAGGAGAGGCCATTTTTTTTTTTTAAATCATTCACCTGTGTTTTTCATATGTAGGATTTTTAAAACAGAAACTAACCAATAAGCAGGCAAGGTCTAATGTCACGCGTTCATAAATTCGCGTGCGTAAGTACTTAGGGCTGCATTTATGGGTTCAAAGGGGCAAGAGTGAACACCCAAATTTACGAACAAAGAGGTGCGGTATCTGGTGGAGCAGGTAATGGCTAAGCTCTACAAAGATTCAAATATGTCATCTTGATAAATTATGAAAATGTTAAAATATTATGTTTGTGGAGTATCATTTTTGGTTTATATACATTTCAGATGGCAGGATATGAAAAATACCATAAAAAAAAAATTTCAGCACGACACATACACTCCCTCAAGACAGGTGCAGGACCCATGCCGCAGACCTTGTCCTTCACAGACATTGAGGAGGTAGCACAGATTAAGGGTGCAGGGGACCATGACACCATGCAGATTGAGGGTGTAGGGGACCATGATACCATGAATAGACCCCCCCCCCACGCGATTGCATCCACATTCTGACACAGAGTCAGAGGGCCCAGAAGGTAATTTTTAGAAACAAGATTCTAAACATGTGATAATCTAAGATTAAAGATTAATTTAACATATTTGCAAGTAATTATCTCAAAATACATTAGCCACGTATTTTTGTGAAAAATTAATTCATAGTTAGATTTATTTGTAATACATATTAATAATGTTATTAATTATAAGAATGAAATTTTGTGTATGTTAAAACTAAATTATATTTATTCTATAACATTATTATAGCACTGGAACAGCGTCTGGAAGAGACCATCTCCTTACATGGTGATGAACAACAGCAACCACCATGCACCATCACTCCAACAGAGGATGTTGAGGAGGAAGAGGAGGAGAAGGTGCAGGAGGAGGCGGAAGAGCAAGAGCATGTTGCTCCTTCACAACCACCAGAGCCCAAAACTGCCATCCAAGCAATAAAGTCCCACATGGGACCTATGCAGGCAATTATGGTTGAGAACAATCAATTACTTGGAGGAATGCACAGTGACGTGCAGGCACTGTCAACCTGCAGAGGTTCATGGCCTGAAGGAAATCTTTTCCAAATTTGCGGAGGAAGCAATCCTCTATATGCAATTTAAAAGAAGACAGCCAGGTCCGTCTAATGTAGAGGAAATGCCATCTACGTCTGGCAATCAAAGGCCAGTACCAGCAAAGAGGGCAGCTCCACCATCCCAAAAACCGGAGGTACAAGTGGTACCACCAAAAAACAAGATCAAAAGGCAAGGCTCCTGAGCAAACTAAATGTGGCAAGAAAATTGCCAAGAAAAAATAACACGACAACCAATGAACTAATTGTGTTTGTCATTTATGTTGTTTTTTATTTAATTATAACAATTATGTAAGTGATGCATCACATTTTGATTTGTTTGTTTAACATGATTTGTGCTTTAAAAATAAAAATAATTTTGTTTTTTAAAAAGAATTTTAAAACGTATTATGTTTGTATTTACAAAAATATGTGTATTTGTGCAGGGGGTGTTTGTTACATTAATACACCATAATTTGGCCATTATAAAAACATAGGCCTATAAATAGTTTTTTGATGTGTGGAAATGTAGGCTTAAAAATGTAAAAAAGGGACCAATATGCTGTAAATTAAATAGAATACGAAAGGCTATGAGGTTAATCATCATATAAAGTTTGCAATTCCATTGTTTTAAAATAAAATAATAACACATTTACATGGGTAATCAATGTACATTTCCTATTTTGCTAAATTTAAAATATTTACATTTAAAACTAATAAATGTTACAAATTAGAAAAAAACACATTTCAAAGTGAACAACATTGTAAAAAATACCATTTGCAGAATTCATAGCAACAAGACAGAATGCCCAAGCATCTATTAATTTGCAATAATAAAAACAAACCTAATAATAATAAAAACACACCTAAGAAACTTACGCTTTAGAACGTCAGTACGCCGAGGCTCACAACCCTAGCTACCCCCTCTGTTACGTCCAGAGATCCCTGCCTTAAATCTTACTAGCGTAAATACTATTTACTTGGTGACCGGGTAACTGTGGATCCCGTGTAATTACGTTTTCACACCCACTAAATTCATTTGCATTCTGTAACACGCCTTTCAAATACATGAATTCAACCCACTCATTTACGGTCGCGTAAGTGGTCATGTTCGTAACCGTGAATCAAGCGTATTTATTGCAAGCGTGTAAGTACTTTACCTGCGCATGCGCATATGCCTGAAGCGGGTGGTTACGCTACTGCACAAGCTTAAAAACGTTCGCGGACGTTGTTCTGGATCTGAGCCATAATGTGTTTCAGACTCTGCAGAGGTTGGTCTACAGGTTTTGGTGGAAAGTTACTGTGCAGACCATTAATTTTGTCTGCCAAAGAAGCAGTGACACAACATCTTTCAATGTCAGAACTTCCAAATGGCCCAATGTCTAAAACATGTGTTAACCATCTGGGGCCAAATTTACTAAAGGAAAAGTGGAGATATTGCCCATAGCAACCAATCAGCTTATAGCTGACATTTTCTAGTATGTAATAGGAAAGTATGAGCTAGAAACTGATTGGTTGTTATTGGCAACATCTTCACTTTTCTTTTCCTGCAGCTTAGTAAATCTGGCCCTAGGACTGCTTTTGTTATCGTTGTGGTGATGTGATATTTAAAAGTCAGAAAAGTTGTTTTACTCCACTCATGGAGAAGTGCGAATGATCTTTACTTTGAATGCAAAGTTGGAGACCAAGATAAAGCTTGTGCTCATTTTTATTTTAACAAAATTTTAACATTTATGTGTCCAGCATGGCACATAAATTTGGGTTCTTGGCGCATTAATTTTGCTGTTCCAATAATTTGTAGAGAACCAAAAGATCAATGTACAAAGTTAAATTGTTTCAGGTATCATTTCTTAGTCAATAAACGCTGTGACATACCCTAATGTACCATCTTCCACAAGGCCTGTTCCTTATAGTGATTGTTTGCTTGTGCCAAAGTTTCCACAAATTATCCAATTTATTTATGATAAAAGAGAAATAGAGCCTGGAGAGTATGGTGCCGATCGTTTAAGACTTTACACAACCTTTAATGTTCCTTGTTCGTTTCTTGAACCACCACATTTTTTTGGTTGAACCTATCTAAAGGGCAAGCAGAACTTTTAGGATCCATATTTAAAGGCTGGAATCTCCTCCACAATGAAGCAAAAGTATGTGTTTTTAGACATAGGCATAGTGGGCCATATTCACAGTTCCAGTGAATGCAATTATACGCACACACGTAGCAAGGCAACACCCACCAACACCCATGACACTCCCCAGGCCACACCCACCAACACCCATAACACTCCCCTCTCCCGGCCGTGCAGTCATAGACTTACACCTCCATAGACCACTCTGTTCTTTACGTGTGTACTTACGTGCGTATATGTCTTCCGTCCATGTGCTTCTTTATAACCGCGTCCTCAAGCATTAATTTAAATGCCTCCTCCAACCCACTTTCATGTAAATTTTCAAGTACATATTTTCACCCCGCCCCTCCGTATGTATGTACCAAAGTGCGATTCACAAGTCTATGCCTAAAGCACTTACATGCGTAAATACTACGTAAATTTCGTAAATAAAGTTACTAGGCATGAACAGTTAAAACATACCTAAAAATACGCACGTAACTCCACGTGAAAACAGATCTGTGAATACGGTCCAGTTGCTTTTATTTTTCCCATGAAGGAGGACTTTTTTTTTTGCAATAATGTTATGTAATCACTTGGTCATGAGTACAAAACAAGAGATTGGTGTCAATTTAACAACTCTTCCAAAGTCAGATTAAAATCTGTGCTTCTATACAACAGCAATAATTTTCCCTCAATACCACCAGCTCATGCTATTGCTATGAAAGAACATGTAGGATCATGAATTTCCTAATGGATAAAATAAAATAAAAATGCCATATCTATTCATTGTGAGTGAAACAGCACAGACCAGAAAAATCACTATGGAACAGATCCTGATTTAATAGTAGTGGCCATTTTCCACATGCTATATGCTCCTATGAAAATTGCTCACAGAAAAAAACCCACTTTTATAAATGCCCACAAGAAAAATCCTCACACAGAAAATTGCTTGCACAGAAAAATACCCACATGAAAAAAGGTCACACAGAAAAGAACGCGCACAGAAAAATGTTCTTTTGACAGTTAAGTATTGTGGGGTAGATCCAGAACTCCGCTTGCAATCCGTTTACTAGCGTAGCATATTTACAGGTGCGTACCTTCTATACACTACCTTTATCACACCCCCTGAATGTACGTATTTTGTCCGAGTTCCGCTTTCCAAACCCTACCTTAACTTTTGGCTGCGTACCCGCTGTCGTCTGCACACGTACAGATGGGCAACACGGACTTATGCAGCTAAGCATGCCCATACTGTACACTTTACATGAAAACCCCTGTCTACATCGCGTATTTTAGACGTAGTTTTGCCACACGTAAAATTGGCACGCCCACATGTACGAATTTACGCCGAAAATACATAAATGACCCATACGCTCACATTTACGTTACGCAACGTAGCGTATTACCTGTCGTGCGCATGCATAGTACATACAAAAACATGAGTTTACGTGTCCGCCAGGCATAAATTCGCACAGAAGCATTGTTCTGGATCTGCCCTTATGTTAGTATTATATTATAAATTTTACATATGTATTATTACATTTATGATTTTTTTTTTATAAGCCACCTGCATTACATCAAGTTTACAGATGTTACAAATAAATACTCAACTGTCCACCTTTGACCTTGTTTGTGAAATCCCTCACAACAGTTTGTTTGGTAGTTCCTCATCTTTGCGGCCCCCGCTATGTAACTTACTTATCCGCTACGCTACTGCTACCGTGCCGACGCTGTGCAATATATCTGTTCTGTCACCCACGTATTTTATGTGTGTAAAAATTTCTACTCGTATGTGGTAAAGAAGTAACCCAAAATGATGACAATTTTTAATTTGCCACCTACTGAGGAAGATGGAAGAAAGAGGCATTTTACCTCGAAACAGAAAATGTGCAAATGGCCCCGAAATGAAGTTGTATGTGAGAGAAAATGTTTGGCGGTGTAACCTCAAAAGTTGTGTCAGGTCTGACAACTGGTTTAATGGTTCCAGGGTACCATTTTTAACTGCCCTGCGTTTTGTGTACTGTTGGACAGAGGAGCTGACATCCATCTAGTGGTGCGAGAAACAGCTTAACATGAGCAAAAATACCACCATAAACTGGAATAATTACATGAGAGAAGTCTGCTCATTACATCTCATGTGTCAACTGAAAAAATGAATAGGTGGCCCTGGCAAAATTGTGGAAATAGATGAAAGTCTTTTTGTAAGAAGGAAAAGCAATGCTGGCAGACTTTTTCCCCAACAATGGATCTTCGGAGGGGTATGCAGGGAAAATGGAGAGTGCTTTCTGGTTCAGGTCCCCAATAGAGAAGATGGCACACTGATGGCAAGTATTGTGGAACACATTGAAGAGGGATCTAACATTTACTCAGACATTTACTCAGACTGCTAAAACAGAGGACTTCGAAAAAGCAGGATACAGCCATGCAACTGTGAACCACAAATATAATTTCATAGAGCCCACAACGGGCGCACATACACAAAATGTGGAAAGAATGTGGGGCACCACAAAATGGAGAAATAAGAAACAAAGAGGCACTGCTCGCCACCACCTTCAGTCCTATCTAGCTGATTTCATGTGGAGGAAGACTTTGTGAGCAGAAAACCCTTTGGATGCCATCTTACAAGCCATCGCTGACATCTGGCTGCCGCTTTCATAAAAGGTAAGTCACATTAAAAATCAACAGGCAATAATACTAACAATAATACAAGTCAGACTTATCTGCCAGCCAAAATAATCCAACCAGACCCGTCGAACACCTGCCGCATATGACCAGCCAACACATTCGCCCCCGCATATGAAAATACGTAAGTTGCGGCCTCCAGTAGGGGTCCACAAAGATGAGGAAGTACCGTTTGTTTGTTTTTTGTGAACATTCCAGGGCTGCATCATGATGATTCCATGTAGTTATAGGAAACTAAGGACCTCTACCTGCTGCATCTTAAATAAATGTAGATAACAAGCACCTGAGCACCTAATTATAGCTGTATATGTGGCAACGAGGTCATCAAAAACACTTCTCACAGATTGGGACAAAGGCTAATGTAGCAAGAGACTTAAGTGTCATTTTTAGGCTCATATTAGTTTCATACTCAAGGTTCTATTTACAAAGATTATTTTCATGCGATAGTGGCAGTTTTTTGCATAAAAATGAAGATAAAGATACTTACAAAATGCTGGAGTGGAGTTTTACACTCTGCTTCTGGCGTAAAACTAATGCCAGCTCAGGCTGGCGTTAGGGATACATATTCCATTGATGTCCCCATATGTGGTGCCCCTAGAGGTTGTTGGATTGCGGGGTGTGCATTTTGTCATGGGTTTCTTATTCAGTGTTGTGTACAGAGTTGCATGGGGAGGTTGCTAAGCAACTGACAGTTGGTGAGAGATGGGTTGAGTTGCATTAGGGGGTCTTCTGGAAGGATATAAGAGGTAACAGTTAAGTGCGTAGGTTGAGTTCGTTAGGGGGGCAGTTGGTGGCAGCAGTGTTAGAGAGCGGATGTCATATTGAGCTAGATTTGGAGTGAGGGAATATTAATGGTCCAGTGAAGAAAAGTTACATTATAATGGGCTAAAAAAAAGTAACAACAGTCGAATGAGAAAAGGAGTTAGCGGTGCAGATTAAAAGAAGGTGGCAGCGTGTTACGGGAGGCAGATTGAGAGAGAAGGCCCGCGAGGGGAGTGGATGGTGGTGAGCGAAGGAATGGCAGAGGCGGAGATCAATTGCGGTGACGGAAGTGTGACGTCGTGGTTGGTGATAGAGAGAGAATAATGGAGGCTGTGTTGGAGTGGGAAATGGAGCTGCGGAACTGGAGGAGATTCGGAGGCAGTGAGCAGGGAAGTGACGGAGAAACATGACAGTTGCCGTGGTGAAGAGTGCGACATCATAGCTGAAGGGAGAGGGAGATAAGAACATCAGAGAAGAGATAAAGTGAGGAAGCAAGAGAAGAACATTGGAGAATGATAGAAAGAGGGGGTATAGAAAATAATAAGAACAATAGAAGGTGTTTAATTTAGTTGGATTTTGTCTAAAGCGATGTACACCCGATTTCTCTAACTTATGTATATAGTTTACCTTAGTTTTACCTATGTTGAAACATTGATATCTGTTTGAAAACATAAGTTTTAATTGTTCTGATTTAGGCTAAAATAGTTAGAAGTACAAGTCCTGCGCTTCCAGTTGATCCACCTCAGCTGTTGCCAGTTCCGTCTACTCCGGTTCCGCTGACTACTACTCTGCCATCCACCTCTTTCATCGCTGCTACTACGGCTACCCTCAACTCCACCTCCTACCATACGGATCCTGCACTTTCCCCGGCCTGCCGGTATCCCTGTCTGGACTAATATCTGTTGGACAGTATCTCTTCTAACGAACTGTTACTTGGACTCATACCATTGTCTCAACTGGGACTCTCAGATACCGTTACTTCTGTATGCACCTATCTATTATTAAACCTGCTCAATTCCATTTTAACCCAACACTGTTGTCTCCATCTCTGAAACCCGGAACCGATCCCAAACAATCCTTGAACGTGACAGTATTATCTAAAGAGGAAAATTGTTCTTACTCTATTTCACCTCTCTGCCACTCCTATTTTGACCTTTGACATTCGGTCATCACACATATACCCCTCTTTTCCTCCCCTTAATAGCTATTAAATATTTTTTTTACATTTTTTCTTAATAAAAATAAAATTTAAAACATATATAAAGTATAAAATTCATGAAAACAAAAGAGAAAAAAGAAGACAGGACATACCTGTCTGGGTGATGCGCCTGACTGCTGATTTCAAAGTTCCGGTATGAACACACTGTGCATTGAGGGGTAAGTATTTGTAAATACTGTAAACGAAACTGCCAGGCTCACAGGAATATAAGCCAGTCCGATGCAACTTCGTTTGCAGGAAAACGACCAGGTAAGTTAACAGACCATCAGTCTTCAAGACAACATTGTTGATTTTCCTAAAGAGACTCTGACACAGATGAAAATAACTTCAGCATATGGAAAGGGAATCCTAAATGCATACATAGCAGCCTTCTTAACACTGACTAAAAACTTTTGAGCTTCCAGATTTTGAATCAATGGCTTCTTTATTTCACAAATTCTATTATAGGTGTTCATGGGCTGGATTCAGACTTCATAATAGCAGGCTATTTACATATGACACGTATGGTAATAACCTATCATTATTCACTGCGCATGTGCAATACAAAGAAATTCTGCATCAGATTTCATCCAAGGGGTGAACAGGACAGGTGCATTCCACTCGCATGTAATAGAATTCTGCATAGCAAAGACCATACGTTGGCCTCTGTTAATGTACGGAATCTGCTATTAAGTCTGGATCAGGCCCAATGTTTCTTTTTGTAGTATAATGTAAATACAAAGGATACGATTTTATCTTCAGAAATCACAAAGGATTACTCAGCCAGGAGGTTTGTACATTGAACAGCAGTAAATGCCAACAAAAACAGCAATGAGTGCAATTAAGTTCTGTGACAAGGCATAGACTGCCGATGAACCAATGTAGGGTGAAATAGGAAGGTAGCAAAGCATTACAGCAGCAGCAGGCTCCACAATAGATGGCACAAGTTGAAGTCCAACTAATTCCACTCCAGCATCACCTCGTTTAAAAAATGTTTTAATAAATAATTGTTATTGTTTCTATTATTTAATTTCCTTTCCTCCAAGCATTTACACTCAAGGGGCCGGATACACACCACCGAACGTATTGCATATACATCCGGTGTTTATCGATATTTGATACTGCGCATGCGTAGCATCTTTTTGTTACATAGACTGCATATATGTGGTATTAAAGACTGCACATACACAATCAATGTAACAAAAAGATACGTAGATTACGTAAAAAAGATACCACGAATGCGCAGTATCAAATATCAGTAAACACCAGACGTATATGCCATACGTCCGGTGGTGTGAATCCGGCCCAAGAACAGTAAATCCATTTTCATACACAAGCCACTTTTGTATAGCAATAAATTATAATAGTTTTAGCATAGCAAAATTAATATATGTGGGTAATTTTCTATGTGGGCTTTTTCCATGTGAACATTTTTCTGTGTGGGATTTTTTCTGTGTGATCTTTTTTTCATGTGGGTATTTTTCTGTGTGAGCATTTTTCTTGTGGGTATTTATGACAGTGGGGCTTTTTCCGTGAGCAATTTTCTTGTGGGCTTTTTTTATGTGAGCTTTTTCTGGTTAACGCAGAATTCGGCCACATTTGTTATGTGCACACTACTGACTTCCACCACAGATCTGGATCCTTAGGATACAAGTTTCCATGCTGGAAGTCATTCCGATGGTGGGGTGTAATGGAGAGGCATGTTTAAAGCACATCCACATGGTGGAAGAGGGGAACTATTTCAATTGGCTAGGCCCTTAGGTATGATGCCCATTCATGCACTGTTCCTATTTTCCGTGTGGCTACTCTGTAAATGTTAAGGTAGTATGCTGTTGGAGGAAATGCTGAAGTGCAAGAGGAGTGTTCTCAGCTACCCTATAGCAGACCTCTGCAGTCAATAAGTTGCGGAGGTTTGTTAGCTTGTTATTTATTAAATTATGATCTGATCCTACATTAAGAGTGGCCAGAGCAAACATCACTAACCACAACAGAGACGAATTCGTCAATTGTTGATCCAGAAAAATATATATATGTACCTCCACTCCATATAAAGCTTGGTCTTATTAAGTAGTTACTTGAGCAATAGAACAAAGTGGTCTTGAATTTGCACACTGAAAATATTCCAGTGAATCAGTGATGCAAAGATCAAAGAGGGGAATTTTGTAGGTCACCAAATAAGCTCATTACGAGCTTTGGAGATCTGCTTAATCAGGACAAAAAAACTACATGGAAGTCATTCAATAGCATTGAATTCCTAGGCTACCATAGGCAAACAACAGTCAAGAAATTGTGGACATTAAAATAAAATTTTACAAAATCATGGGCGGTAATGTCTTTGAGAGTTCATTTCTTGCTCTCATAACTGATCACAGCCGTGGATCAGTCAGCAATGAACATGGCAAGCAGTTCCACTAGGATATTTACATTATGGAAATGTAGTATCAGGAGTGTGCTATTAAAATACAGCTGGAAATCCTCTACATCCACAATTTGGGATAGATCCAGAAGTACGGACGCTAGTGATTTTACGCTAGCCGCTGATGTAAAATTACCCATTACTTACTGCGCGTGCCAGATGTCACGCCACATAACACTGAACTTATGTACCAGCCTGTGGTCAGCAGCGTAACTATGAACGAAGGGGCATGCCAGGCATACAACATCCGTAATTATGTTTCGTAGGCAGGAGGAGGTATTTAAAACCAACAGTCGGGCATGCTTAGGCAGTTATGCACGTGCTGTCTGTACGTACAACAGTAGTTATGCTGTGTAAAGTTAAGGCAGGGTTTGGCAAGCGTAAAACGGCAAAAGTACGAACGGCCGAGGGGAGTGCCTAGGGGGGTGAATAGTAATTACGCTACGTCTTGAAGCGTAATTGAAACGTAGCTCTGGATCTGGCCCTTTAAGTGTATTCATTGTTTACTATCTCTGTAATGTTAATAAATGTAATACTGTAAACTTTTATTTGATCTCACTCAAAATCATTGTGTGACACAATAGCCTAATCTACCATTGTTCTTCATTCTGCTATTACTTTACATTGTTTCATTCAAGGAAGTACAATGTTTCTAATAAAAAACAATTGTTCGGCTAATAAAATGATCTTATTTTTTTTTTTCTCGACATAAATTTGCAACGCATTGAAGAGATCACTGTATAATTCTCTTGTTTCACCTGTACTATAAAATGTTAAGGGGATAAAGGATGTTTGGGATAATAGCACTGGAATAGATCAAGACTTTCTTGAAACTATTACTTTGTGGCTACACATGCAACAGTGCCGCACTTCCAGTAAGGATCTGAACCATCTGGATTCAGAATTCCATAATGGAAGATATTTCAATGGCAGGGCAAGATGAGGCAGAATCTGATACTCATGAATGCTAGGAGGGCATGCTCTTTGTACTATTTTTACTCTCTGTACTTTCCACACTTCAGATGTTTCCACATTTTACATGAGAACATAGTGCCAGATCCCGGTCCGTTGTTACGCTCTCATAGCAGGGAGTGCACAATCCCTGCACTCCCTGCTGTCGGTAGGAACTTTGAACACTTACATGTCCCCCGCTTCCCCGCCCCCCTGACCCCTTATTTACATGGCTATACGCCATGGCAATACGGCCATTATAACTTAAGGGTCAGTCCCTTCAGCGTAAGTACTAATGAAGTTACGTACATTAGTGCTTACGCAGTTGGTACATCTTCAGCGCGCATGCGCAGATGTTCCGAGACAGGGGACTTATACAAATGAGACAGCCTTGAGACATCCTCCAGGGAAACACGCGTCGGCTCACACACGTGGATCACTCAGCCTCTGCCGCATGCCGTCTTCTAGTCCACTGCTCTTCTAGATGCCGGTAAGATCGTTCCACGATCTGTGTGGTTTAGGGACAGCGAGGGCTCCTGTGGGAGTGAAGCCCCGCCTTGATGCGGTTTTGTTATTTTTCTTTTATTATTTTGAGCTAGGGATATTGCTTTTTGGCTACATTAGCGGCTCCATATGTGATTACACTGTGGCACTATACAGCCTATCTCTATGTGGTTCTGGAGTGGCGTGTGGTGAGGGGTTTGATGTGTTCACGTTGTTCAGTATATGCTGTCATTTGTGACCTATATAATAGTTATTTTCATCCATAATATATTTTTTGTATGGCTAACACTTATATATGGTGATAACAGCGCTTAATTATTTGACCTAAGACATATTAGAAAGAATTATTTTTTGTTGTTAAATATACATGAGCACAATAAGCGCTCAATTACTTAACCAATATATAATAATTTTTTGGCTTGGCTCTTTTTAATAAGATTTCTCTTTTAAAGGATATCAATAAATGTTATGTCTTAACAGTTGGTGTGCATTAATACACATGGCCCTTTCTCCGTAGTTCTGGGGTTACTTTCTGGTACTCCAAAACTATTCTATATAGACTTGCGTAAGTCCCCAGTCCGGCATGGATAACTGCTGCTGCACTTGGAGCTATGAGCACAGTGTTGACAAAAATCTGGATCCAGTCTGTTCTTGTTCCAGTTCTTCCTTGCAGGTTTAAAAGAAACATTTTCACCGAACTGCTAAAATAAGTAAATGATATAGAAATAGTAAACAGATAATTATACATAACATTGTGAAAAACAGAAAACTGATAACAATAGGAGATTCCGAGAAAGTCATTTGCTTACAACTAACCTTGAAAATTGTGAGAGAATGTAAAAATAAATTAAAAGCAATTTTAGATAATGGAGATAATCCTTGTAAGGTTCTTCTACTTAGAAAAAGGGTTTGTACTATACAATGGTCAAAATAATTCATGAATAAGAAATGTGGTAAATCACATTAATTAGGTTGATTAAGATTACCTTGCATATCAAAAATAAATCTGGAAAAAAGAGATTAAAACCTATCTCTCACATGAATAATATATACTTTGTAATAAACATTTTCGCATGTATGATGCTATTGTTTTAATGATTCCTTGTTACAGCCTCCATTTTTAGGAAGCCTACATAGTAGGTAAGTAATGGTAAATAATGGAGTAGATAAAATGTGTGCGTTTTTATATCTTTTGTTTTGTTTGTTTTTATAAAATAGGGTAAGCATATGAATGGATTTGTAATTCTAAAAATGGGCTTATTTTAAGCTATATTATATTGAAAAATAAGTAATATAAATAGTTTCTAGTGCAAAATGTTTGCTTTTGTGCCACTTCACCGTAGCGGTTTTTTTTGTTTGTTTTTTTAAATTCAAGAAATGGGTCCCTTCCTAGTTGTATTAATTTCTTGTCATTTAATTGCTTGTATGACTTAAATAATAATTATTGTAGTGCACTTTAGTTTACCGTGCTTATTTCTAGAGAGTGTCTGCTAAGGGCTACTAAAATAGAAGCTGACATGTAGTTTACAATGTTGTAGTTCACAGTAAAAAATGGAAGCGGTATATCAATAAACCGTATGTCTTCATTCACTGGAGCATGCACAATTTATTTAGGAGGTAGTGTACAATTTGGGTCTAGTTTTATGCAGGTTGCTCTGAAGTGCACCTCCCTATGGTACATTGGGGTAGATCCAGACCTAGGCATGCTAGTGTATTTACACTAGCGGATGACGTCAAATCGGCAAATTGCATGTATTGCGCATGTGCACGGCAGATGTTATGCCACGTAACTATGAACGTACGTACTATCAGCGTAAATACATACGAAGGAACGGGTCAATCTTATGACACCCGGAATTACGCTTGGGAGGCAGAGGGAGGCATTTAAATGGTACAGTGTAGGCGTGCTTAGGCACATACGTACGTGTAGCCTTTTTGTACATTTCGTTCATAACTTTCGTAGTTATGCTTTCAAAAGTTAAGGTAGGATTTGGCAAGCGTAACATGGCCAAAGTACATACGGCCGAGGGGAGTGTCTAGTAAATACGCTATGCGTTGACACGTAATGGAAACATAAGTCTGGATCTGGGTCATTACTTGTACGGTGGTTGTACAATAATTTTAGATGAAATATGTCTTCTTTGACAAAAAAATGATCATTTTTAATATTATTACTACGGCAAATTGCATGTATTGCGCATGTGCACGGCAGATGTTATGCCACGTAACTATGAACGTACGTACCATCAGCGTAAATACATACGAAGGGACGGGTCAATCTTATGACACCCGGAATTACGATAATTTTAGATGAAATATGTCTTCTTTGACAAAAAAATGATCATTTTTAATATTATTACTATTTTTGACAAAAAAATGATCATTTTTAATATTATTACTATTACTAATATTAATAAAAATGTTCCCTCTTTAAAAGTTGAACCCCTAACAAGGAATATATATAAACAGTAGTATTTAGTGTGCATTTAATAATAATAATAATCTTTGTTTTTGTCATTTATAACCAAGGAGTACATGATTTTGACTAATTTTGCTTCTATTATTGTTGCCTTGAAGGAATGTCATGGCTAAAAAATTAGTTTACACTGAAAAAATGTTGCTGGAAATGTCATACAAATAGTTATAAATTACAGCATTTTGCAGATCTCTATTAATAAATTGTTAAGCTGTATATTTTTAATAGTTCATTTATGCAAATGTTATTCATTTTGCAATTACACAAGCATTGCTAGATAAATGAACCAGTCAATGTTCATGTACACACACACACACACACACACACACACACACACACACACACACACGGGCTGATTCAGACCTGCATTTACACCTTAGCTCAACTGTATTTTATATTGTAAGTTGTAAGGCTCATGATTTGAACAATGGAAAAAATCACTGTTTTTTATGTTTAGTACACTATTTTCTATATACCTGAATCAATAAATATATACATTGATGACAGAAACATTGTATAAATACCATATTTGTTCTACAGGTATGTAATAGTTTTTTTATTCCAAATTTCTGAACAAAAAATAACCAAAGCTAAATATCCTACTGATTTGTATATTGAGTTTTGTCTGCCAAATAGCTGTATATCTGGCACTGTGTGGACTTGCTGTGCACAGATGGTAAAACATCTTAGTTTCATGGGTAAGCTTTCCACACAATACAGCATGAATAAATGACAATATTCAGGTTTTAGGTTTGAAGCATCTGAGGTTTGCCTATAATGAGGCAGCAGGTTTATGGAACATCAAAAACTATTTTGACATTGTGTGTTTTGGATCCAAATCTTCCTGGTTCCCAGTAATGTAAAGGTAATCTAAATTCTACCAGACATTTTTGCCTATTAGCTATCTATAAAAGAATAGGCTTATAAATGAAAACATATTTGTAACTGATATTGTGACATTCAATAAAGTGTTGTTTATTAATTTTACATCACAATACTTGTAAATGAAAAATGAATATTCCTCAGGTAAATAAAATGCAATAGAAAGGGACTGTTCACATGCACTTTACAAGTTGAAACATAATTATTCTTTCAGTGAAAGGAAAGGTTGTAATTTATTATTCTTTTAAAATGTTATTTGTAATGTAATTAAGCTATCATTTTAATCAAGCTCACCAAAGTTTACATGAATGGTTTAATTTGTATTCATTAGGTATAGATTGTAAAATGTTTAATGAAGTGTTCATGGAAAAATGCATTGCACAAGCACCTATACTGCTAATGAAGTAAGAATACTGGCAGGCATCAGAAAGACTTGAAGACAAGCATAACATTTAAAAGACAATTAGAGATGGCCTGTGTTTTGGTTCACCAAATTTTCTCCTTCACAAACCCTCCAGCAGTTAGCTCTCCTTATGATTGGGTTCAGTATAAAATTAGAATAAGCGTTGACTGTAGTTACATCTAACTTCACGACTAAAATCTATTTAATTTCCCAACCAAAATCAAACTAATTTTTCAGCTACTATCAAGCTACTTTTTGAAATCTGAATTTTATTGTCATGTATGTATCTTCATTATGGTGCATTTGTTTGAATGTATTTATGTACATAGGTGTGTCATACATACATGTTATGCTGTGTGTATTTGTCATGTATATATGTCATGACTGCAGAGGCGGAACTAGTGAGATGTGGGCTGAGGTGCAAAAAATATGCTTTGGCCCTGATGATATCCCAGGTAACCTGATGGGGAGCTTCGGCGGTGCAGCGATGATGGCTGTGGGCCCTTGTAATAGCATGGGCCTCGGTGCTGTTGCACCAATGGAATTTCCGCCCTGTTTGTGTATCATGCTTATAATTTATGTGTTGCATATATTGAACCAGATCCAGAATTCCACTGCTATTGCGATTTGGAGGTGTGACCACAGCAGCAGCTGAGCTCTGATGCCCAATCCCTGCTGCATCCTTCTGCATGCTACCCTCACTCTTACGGAGTCACGCTAGCCAGACCTTACCTTAAGAAAAAAAGATCCCCACTTTTTATAAAGAGAAAAAAACAAATTGTCACAAAGTTTATCCATTTTCCCCAGATGGTATTATTGCTGTCTTAATTGTGACCATTGGACTGACTTTGTTATATCATTTTTCATTAATAGAATCGAAACATTGAAGATAATTCTATCCTGCCTGTTTAAATGTACAGGTTATTTTTAGGAAAAGGCTTTGAGAACATTTTTTTTTTAACAGAGTAAAACAAAAAAATAGACCCTGAAAAGCAGAAAACAGTTGTTTTCTTAACTTCTTCCCATTCCTTTCTTGATTAATCAGTATAGGCATTGAAGATAAAGTTCTGTCCAGATGTTTTTAAATAATGTGCCTCTTAAGTACAATCTGATATATTTATGAGATATATATTTATCTTTTACTGCTTTATAAATAATAAACTATGTCTATTTTATGAGAAACCGCATGTGTTTCTATTGTCTGGTCACAATGGTCAGGATATTTCAGGCATTTTGGATATATAGGAATCAATTGACTTGGTAAGAAGGAATTGCAGCCATCTGGATTCAATTACTAGAGAGCTGTTTTGTTTTGCCATTGCCAAATATGGTAGGATTATCAGCTGCGTCTTTGGCGTTATGTCATGCATATGTTGTTTCATAAATCACAGCACAATTGAAATATTTTCCATGACAAAAAAGGGCATGTATTAAGCATTTGATCAATGTTATTCACAATCTGCATGCATTATGTATTTGTTTTTACATTTTCTTTATATTAAAAAAAAATGTTCACCAAATCAGAATTACAATGGGCAATTACTACATTGAATTATATGTATAATTGCTTTGCTTTAAATATTTTTTTCCTTTACTTGCAATTATGAGCTTAAACTGCCGTTATAGTAAATCTCTATATTTAAGTGAACCAAAATTATTAAGAATCTTTCTGCCTGCTTACAAATGCAAATAAACATTCAGTTAAGCACATTATCAGAGTCATACAATATTTCCAAACTACTTCATTGTAGCTTTTCTCATTTAATTATTTGTATATTTTCACAAGGGTCATTAGTAATGCAAGAAACTTTTAATTTTTCCAGAAGTACATGAAGGGCCTTTACGCAGAGTGAAGCATAAAAAATTAGAATGTGGTATGCTTTCAGGAAAACCCCATGGAAATAATAGGAGGTTTAAAGGCATCCCAGACCCAAGTGGATTGCCGACCAACCGTAGCAGTTGTAACACAACTCACAAGCACAATGCCGAACATTATCTTTCTCAGTGATGCAAATGCAAGTGGAGGGTGGTTCACTGTTACGTAGAGTGGAAATGGTCATTATACTTATACAAGCACTTAACTGACAATGCACATATATGTACACCAAAAAATTTATTTATTATATACATTTTTAAACAACATTAAGCACAATGGATACATAAAATTGCTTTTATTAACCCATCAGTTTTCTCTCCTCACTTCTGCAAAGCTTCTCTGAAAGCAGACGGCTGCAGAAGTGAGTTGCAATGAAAATGTAAACACATTTGTTCTTGGCATGCGCAGTGCAATATAATACAGATATACACTACACCATTGGGCATATGTCCCAGTCTGGATCAAGCCTAAAATGTCTATGTCATAAAATGCAATTCTATAAAAAATGAGTGCTTTTGTGATTACATGTAACTGTTATTTAATGATGGTATGTAATAGTATTGAGATATGAAACCACAGAACTATCGATTCATGTAGCATTCTGTACTTGAACCAGTGCTATTGAATATCTTTATAGGTGATATCTACATCACTGTGGTATCGAGGGGAAAAATATGCAGATGACACAAAGATATATAACAGGGTAGACACGTCAGGAGGGGTACACAAAATGAGGGATGATCTAGGTAGACTGTAGGAATGGTCAAGAGTGTGGCAACTGCAGTTAAATGCCAAAAAATGCTAAATCATGCACGTAGGGCACAAAAACCCAAAAGCTCAATATATCATTAATGGCATTACATTAGAAACTACTGAGGAGGAAAGGGATCTAGGAGTCATTATTTCATGTGACTTAAATGTAGACAAGCAATGTAACAAAGCAATGAGAAAGGCAAGTCAGATGCTTGGTTGCATAGTGAGAGGAATTAGTAGCAGAAAGAGAGAAGTAGTGATGCCCCTTTATATATCATTGGGACGACCTCACCTAGAATACTGTGTTCAGTTCTGGAGGCCTTAGTTACAGAAAGACATAAATACATTAGAGACTATGCAAAGAAGAGCAACTAAAATGGTCCATGGCAAGAAAGGCTAGAGTAACTAAACATGTATAGCTTGGAGCAGAGAAGGGAGAGGGGGGACATAATAGCAGCTTTTAAATATATCAAGGGTTGTGACCGGCTAGAGGAGGGTGGCATTTTGCAAAGGAAGAGGTGTAATAGAACATGAAGGCATGAATATAAACTGGAGGGTGGTAGATTCAGAGGAAATGTGTGGAAAAATGACTTCACTGAAAGGGTGATAGATAAGTGGAATAGTCTCCCACCTGAGGTGGTTGAGACCAATACAGTAGAACAGTTTAAACATGCTTGGTGATAAATATATCCCAAAACTCGGAACAAAATTGAGGATAAATTGTGTCTAGGGTTAGTATAGTTTTAACTAAACAACTGGGCAGACTGGATGGGCCATGTGGCTCTTATCTGCCGTTACTTTCTATGTTTCTATCCAGAACATAAGTTTTGCAAATGTTGCGTACATGCGGTCTGAAAGACCGCATGTACGCAATCTACGTAAGAAAAAGATACGTAGATTACGTAAAAAAGAAATGACTACGCATGTGCAGTAGTAAAAATCGCTAAACACTGGACGTATATGTTATACGGGCCTGTATGTGTAACACCTACGGTGTTGTGAATCTGGGCCATTATCCTGTTGATGGTATCACTTTCAAACTTGTGATTGCTAGAATGGCTACAACTTCCTGTTGTGTTTGCCCAGTCTTAAATCTTCAGTATGAGCTTGGAATAAATTCACTTTTTGATAACAGCTATTTTTTGCCCAAGAACACATTGCTGCAAGAATAAAGAATAAAACAAATATAGAATAAAACAAAGAAAAATAAAACAAAAAAATAAAACATATTATTCCACTTTACCAGTTTTCATTTCCCCTACACATTTAATAAAAATTGGTTTATCCTTCATTAACCCTGACATCATAATTGCCAATTATAATTTATTGCAAACTATATATAGTGTATATGCAGATATGACATGGAGCTATCACTATATAGGGGTAGATCCAGACCTAAGTGCTTGTTACGTTTCATCGTGTAGTGTATTTACACTAGCGTATTTTCTATGCACCCCCCTAGGCACTTCCCTCGGTCGTACGTACTTTGGCCGAGTTACTGTGTAACTATTGAGGTAAGCAAAAGCTTCACGTACAAAAGTGCCTAAGCACGCCCATATTGAACAATTTAAATGCCTCACCCTGCCTCCGAAGCGTAATTACATATATGGTATGGCTGTCACTCCCCTTTGTTCGTAGTTACGCTGTTGATACGTGGCTGGTACGTACGTTCAGAGTTACGTGGCATAACATTTGCCGTGCGCATGCGCAGCAACTACTAATGGGAGATTTTATGTCAGCGGCTAGCGTAAAATCGCTTACATACGTAGTTTAGTCTCTGACTCAAAGGGAATAGGTTCAACTCATGCAAATTTTACATAACTAAATAACCCTCCTACTGTGAGATTGATATCTGTATAAGGTTTCAGTAAAACAGTGATATATTGAATGATATAACTATCACAAAAAAAACTGCCAAAAACAAATTACATGGCAACGAATAATATACTAGATTACTTTGACATTATAAAGTAATAAACTCTATTTGATGGTTGTCTGTTTAAAATGAATGTGTTTTAGAAAGTGACTAAGTTATCGTTCAGAGAAATAAAAATAAACTGAGCATTTTAGCCTTGGGGTCTTGCTAGCAAGCATTGAAAAAAGCATTATGATATTTCAAAGAAATTAAAACGAGCTACTATAAAAAGAGAAACCTTAAGGAAAACACCAAGCAAAGCATCAACAAAGTGTGGATTCAAAATTGGAATATTGCTCCTGGACATGAAACAATAGCAATACATCCACTGAAAGCTCGAAGATGTAAACAAATTTTGTTTTATATCCTCTCAACTGATTCTACTTCTTCTAAAATATGAAAAAACAAAACCGAAGGCCAGCTGTAAGGAAATAATACTCACTTGAAATATATACTTTAGTTCCTTTTAAATAACTTTGTGATTTTGGAAATTGACAAATAAGTACAGTAGCTTCCATTTTGTGAATATATATATTTATTGGACACTAATTAACACTAGGGAGATTGACAAATTGAAAGGAATATATAGAAATTCCAATTACAAAGGCATGCTGTTTATGAAATCCATTGACAGAGGTTCCTGCAGAAGTCTCAATCAGTGCACAGTAACGCAGCTTCCCATATTGTAGATGAACAATTTAATTTTAAACAATAGATGGAAAATTTCTCCCAGTTTAAAAAAAAAGTGTGTAGGTGGAAAAACACAGATGTCCCAATACCAACTGAAAACCATAATCTGGGAGGTAACAGAAGTACCATGCACAACACTAGCCAGATGGCAGAGGCTAGGTAATACACACAAGTTATAGAACAAAGACAGGGACACTGAAACACATAGATACCCACACAATATCAGGAAAGAAACCTGTAAGTAAGCAGAAACAGGACAAGGCTGACAACCAGGGCATGACACGGGCAGGACATAGTAGAAAAGGACAGCAGCAGACACTCGGCAGATCAACTGGAGCAGAAGCAGTAGGTAAACACAGGGAGATCATAGAAACATAGAAAGTGACAGCAGATAATAGCCACATGGCCCATCTAGTCTGCCCATTTGTTTATTGAAAATTATACTGACCCTAGACCCTATTTACCCTCAGTTTGGTTTACAATTTAGGATACCCTTATATTTATCCCAAGCATGTTTAAATTGTTCCACTGTATTGGCCTCAACCACCTCAGATGGGAGAATATTCCACTTATCTATCACCCTTTCAGTGAAGTAATTTTTCCGCACATTTCCTTTGAATCTACCACCCTCCAGTTTATATCCATGCCCTCGTGTTCTATTACACCTTTTCTTTTGAAAAATGGTACCCTCCTCTAGCTGGTCACAACCCTTGATGTATTTGAAAGCTGCTATCATGTCCCCCCTCTCCCTTCTCTGCTCCAAGCTATACATGTTTAGTTCCTCTAGCCTTTCTTGGTATGATTTGTTACAAAGCCAATGGACCATTTTAGTCGCTCTTCTTTGCACAGTCTCTAATGTATTTATGTCTCTCTGGAGATTTGGCCTCCAGAACTGAACACAGTATTCTAGATGAGGGCGTACCAATGATTTATAAAGGGGCATCACTACTTCTCTCTTTCTGCTACTAATTCCTCTCCCTATGCCTTATTTCTTTAAACTAATCAGCACCTGAATGGAAGTCCTTCTTACTGCTGTTACACTACCGTTATGAACCACACACCAGGGTGTGGAGTCTAACCGGGCCCTGGTCTTCTCTTGAGCCCCTGATGGTGAAAATAGTCTATGCTGCAGGTTGTAGACCCTGGCTGTAGACCTGATAGCTGATTGAATACACTGGATCAACGTTGTTGGGAGAAGGATTCCAGTGGAAACACAGGAAGAACTGTGGGCGAGAGTATGGTTGGTTGCCCCTGAATATAGGAAGGAGCTCAACAGTCTGATGGTAAAGCCAGAAACATGTGAAGATGGTAACACACAGCCAATTGAGTCAGATGGATAACACAATAGCAAACACGTGTATGGATGATAATACACACACTAGTGCCAGGTGGAATGGCACAATATAAAAATGAGAGAATGGTAACACACACCCACTGGTGCCAGATGGAATAGCACAATATAAATGTGCGAGAAGGGTAACACACACCCACTGGTGCCATGTGGAATACCACAATATAAATGTGTGAGAAGGGTAACACACACCCACTGGTGCCAGATGGAATAGCACAATATAAATGTGTGAGAATGGTAACACACACCCACTGGTGCCAGATGTATGTCACGTTCAATAATGTGTGAGAAGGGTAACACACACCCACTAGAGCCGGTAACATACACCCACTGGTGTTCAATGTAATAGCACAATATAAATGTGTGAGAATTGTAAAATACACCCACTGGTGCCAGATTGAATAGCACAATATAAATGTGTGAGAATGGTAACACCCACCCACTGGTGTCCGATGTAATAGCACATTATAAATGTGTGAGAAGGGTAACACACAATCACTGGTGCCAGATGGAATAGCACAATATAAATGTGTGAGAAGGGTAACACACACCCACTGGTGTCCAATGTAATAGCACAATATAAATGTGTGAGAATGGTAACAGAGAGAGCTGGATAAATACTAAATTGAACGCTATAACTGGCACTGTCAGACTGACAGAGCCGGTCTAATATAGAGACTGCTGATCTCAAATCTGATAGGAACCTGGCAGGAAGAATTCACTCAGAGGGCTGATGAGGAGCGGGACATAGTGCGCACCCGACTTAAGCTGCGACGAGGCTCCATGTGGCATTGTTTACATGGCATTATTATGGCATGCAGGAAGACAGTGGGGATGGCATGGAACACTGCGAGGACGGAGGAAAGAAGCTACATGCCTGCCTGCTTGACGCAGTGGCATTTAACAACCACTAATTCGCTGGTATCCTGGTCACCTAGCAATGGCAAGGATGCCTCTTCAGCCATGCACTGCTGGATAAAGAGAAAAAGTGGCACAGAGTGGGTAAGAATAACATGCCATCACAGCGATTGTGACAATGCTTAACATTTCCAATCTCCGCATCCACACAGTATAATAGATTCAAAAATGTTTGAAATGACAGAATTATCCTCAAGATTTATAGTCTTTGACATGGTTGGCTATAGTGATCTACTGAAAGTGACCTCACTAGTCCAATATGCTAAAATATTGAGTTTCTGATCAGCTTTAGATTGCAAAACAAATTAATTTTAAATAAGAAATAAACTTACTGGTCCAAAAGTGTTATTCTCACATACTGCTACTGTTGCTTTCTATTGTTCTTTTTCACTGTTTGGTATCTAATAAAAAAGGTTACTAGGTATTAATTAATGCCCCTTCCCCCTCATTTACCTGTAAGCAGTGGTATGTAAGTGGTATGTTGTCTGCTTGACCTTTACATGTACCTAGAACACAGAAAGACCATACAAAGCAAGCCCAGAGTCCTTCCCTTTTTTCTTCACCCCAATGTTTTGGAATCAGGTCAGCTTCCTGCAGTCTAAACATAAACTGGTGAAGAACCTCTCTAAAGAAATCTACTCTGGAAACAGGGTAGCAACCGCCCCTAAGAATATGGGTGCAAAGGTTGCAAAGGCCACCTCAATGGTTCTACTGCTGGAAAAACCTAGTGTGATGTGAAAACTGAAAGAACCTCAATTGTCCTCATGCTTTTTATTAATATTAGTAGTAGTAGTAGTAGTACTAGTAGCAAATTAAACCAAGAGCTGTCCTAAGGTTGAGGACATATAAACTCCTCGGCTGTGGGCTGGCCCCCCTCCTCACAAGCTTAGTTCCTGGTGGGATTGCTGTAGCCAATAGCATTAGGGGTGGGCGGTTTTGAAGGGTGGGTTTAAAATGTGGATATATAAGTTTGCCTCAATTTTGTTCCAGATCTTTCCTGGATTGTCTTTGGAAGGCTAAGTAGTGTTGCTATCTAGCGGTTGCTGTATTTTGTCTCTTGCTCTCTCAATTTTTCTTTCCTTTCCCTTTCTTTGGTGTCTCCCTTTCTTTTCACCTCCTTCTTTGTCTCCACTCTCACGCGTTTAATAAAAAAAAAAAATTCTTAATCTATTCTGTCGCCTTCTTTCTGGTGGATAATTACCCTTTTCTATGCGTCCTGCCCGGTCCCGATCTGTTCCCCTGCGGCTGCGGGAGTCAGTCACTGACTCCGCGCTGGAGGGGACTTCCGGTGCACGTCCCCGGCTGGTGACGTCAGCGGAAGGTGAGATGGCGGCCGCCATCTTGGATTCCTCGGCGGCAGACTCCGGCAGCGGCTCCGCTATGGTCGGGAGGCAGGGCCGGGCTCCCGGGGGTTCTGCTCGCCGCGGGGGTCACGTGGGCACTAGCGGTAGAGGCCTGGGGGGGCGGGGGGCAAGGAGAGGCCGTGGATCCACCGCTGGCACACTGCAACATGGGGGGGCTAGTGCCTCTCCTCACCCTGGGACTCTCCATGCCTCATCTGACTGCAGTGCCATTCTTGACACCCCTGTGCCTGCTGGTGCAGGGCTGCTCTCTGGATCGCTACCTGGGGCCAGTCCAGTAGGGTCCCTATTTTATGCAGGCAGCCATGGGAGCTTGCCTCCGGCTGCTCTCTTGGCTCCCCCTGCGGCCGCTGTGTCTCCTCAGTTTCATCACCCGGGTTTTAACCCTTTGGCTCTCACAACTCCCCAATGGCCTTATTACCCGCCTCAGCCTGGGTTTATGCAGTTCCCCTGGCAATTTGGTTCACAGTTTCAAGTGCCCCCTTTTCCTTTTAATTACCAATATCTGGTCCTGCAAGCGCCTTATCCGCAGGCACCTCTGCAGGGCGTTCAAGGTGCTGGGTCCGCAAGTGCAGTTACGCCAGGTCAGCCTTCCGTTTCGGTAGGAGATAGCACGCTTGCGAATGTGGTGTCAGATTCCGTGCCTAACTCAATTTGTCCTCTAGGTGTCTCCCTCCCATCGCAGGTGGATGTCAGCGTGCCGGGGCTTCAGGATGAGTTGCCTGGGACCTCTCAACAAATTCCGGCAGCAGCTGTGGTTGGCGAGTCGTGGAGGGCAGCGATGTTGGTGAGTGTCACTCTTCTGAGGGGGAAGGGTCTTCAGTTGGCAGGGTTAGTTCTAGCGCAGGCTCTTTCAATTCCCAAATCTGCCCCAAAAAATGTATGAAGATGCTTAAAAAGACCCTTCAGAGCGCTGTGGGTGTTAAAAAGGGTAAGTCCTCTAAGTCCAAGGGTCGGGTGGTTCCGCGCAAAGGTACTGGCCCTCCTCCGACTCTCTCGGATATTTCGGACGTGGCGTGGGACGTGCGGGCGTCGTCCAAGGAGCGTATTCACAATGGCCAATATGTCGATATGTTCTGCATAACAAATGAGGGGAAGAAAGGTTTGGCTGCGGCTAAAGCGAAGGGCGGTGCAGGCGAAGACGTGTACAGGATTTCATGGTCTTCACCACTTTCTATTTAGAGCAGCGGCAGAGCGAGTACATGGATGTCTGGAAATATCTTTACCTTATACAGGACATGGCGCTTTGGATGAGAGTATCTCAGGAGGTGTTACATTTGGCAGATGCACAAGAGGGGTGGGATGTAGATATAAGCATGCCTGTTTGTGCTGCGGAGGGGCTCACTCAGCCCGGGATTGTACTGCCCCACGCGCAGGCGCAGCCAGCCCTCCCTTCACCGGCCAGCATGCTTTGCCTCCCCCCCCACCCACAAGGCCAGCTAGACAAGGATCCTTCCCCAGTTAAGGTGGAAGCTTTGCGGCCGTGGGTTGCGGCAGGGGTTTTTGTAGATCGTTGTTTGCCAATGGGTTGAGCGATATCGTGTGCGTTGTTTGAAAAGTTCAGCTCCTTCCTGCACTGGGCTGTGTCGGTTGGATCTGGGCATTCTTCAATAGCGCATTACCTCGACGACTTTTTATTCGTTGGTCCCGCTCTATCGGACTCCTGCGCGAGGGCCCTGGGTTATGCTGAAAGTCTCTTTCGGCATTTCGGGGTTACCGTCTCGTCAAACAAAATGGAGGGCCCCACCACCTGCTTGTCATACTTGGGCATTGAGGTTGACACGGTGGAGGGATCTTGCCGTTTGCCGGCTGATAAGATTGGCAAACTACGTTCCGCTTTAAGCGACATGCGGTCCAGACGGCGTTCTCCATTGCAGACAGTTCAATCGCTGTTGGGCCTTTTGAAATATGGCTTTCACCCAAAGCATCTAATCATGAGCTTGAGTTGTTCACGGATGCCTCCGGAGCTGTAGGTTTTGGTGCCTACTTCCAAGGCGAATGGTGTGCGGCGCCCTGGCCTCCGGAGTGGGTGGAGTCTCGGTTAACGGCTAAATTGCTGGTCCTGGAGCTCTTCCCGATTGTCGTTGCAGTTGAATTATGGGCGGCTGCCCTGGTTAATAAAGATATTTTGTTTTGGTGCGACATTCTGGGAGTGGTCCAGGCCATCAATAAGCAGAGTGTGTCTTCCCCTCCTGCTGTTTGCTTGCTTAGGTATTTGGTTTTAAGTTGTTTGAGGTTGAATGTTAGGTTCCACACATGCCACGTACCCGGTGTGGACAATTGCATAGCAGACGCGCTTTCGCGTTTTGATTGGCCCAGGTTCAGGGAGCTGGCTCGGACGTCTGGCTTGTCATGCCCGTCTTATCTTTGGCAGATTGTTCAGCCGGTCTGAGGTCGTTGGCGGACAGCTCCCTGGCCCCGGCCACGCTTAAGAAGTATCAGTTTGCGTGGCAGCAGTGGTTGTCCTATATGGAAGCCAAGCGCGTGCCTGGTAAGTCGGACCAGGATGTACTGTTGAATTGGTTGTGGGATAATTTTCAAAAGGGTAGGTCTAAAGGCTCCATGACAGGTCTGCTGGCGGAGGTGGGGTACTATTCTAAATTGTTGCATGGTAGTGATATCACCAAGGGTTTTTTCATTTCGCGTATCTTGAGGGGTTGGGCGCGGAGGAAGCCAACAGGCCCCGATGCGCGCCAACCGATCAGTAGGCAGCTTTTGCGGCGTTTGGTTGGTATCACTGCAGAGGTTACCCGCGATGCGTTCGAGTCCGGGCTTTTTCGCGTGGCGTTTTCCTGGGCGTTTTTCGGTGTGTTTCGG